>CM034155.1:677095909-677275909 GCA_019776745.2 Taxus chinensis
ACAGCTTTCCTAGGATCTCATTCGGGGAGCTCACCGAAAATCTCGCTTGGGAGGTCACCGAGTAGCTCACCTTTGAGCTCGCCTGGGAGCTCGTGAAGCAGCTCCGCTGGGATTTCTTTAGGGAGCTCGACTTGAGCTCACACGGGAGCTCATCGAGTAGCTCACATGGAAACTCACCTGGGAGCTCACCTTGCCAACTCACCTTGAGCTCATTTGGTGGCTCGCCTCGGAGTTCGTCGAGCAACTCGCCTAACAGCTCGCAACGCAGCTCACTCGGGAGCTCACCCTAACAACTCGCCTTGCCAACTCATCTGGAAGTTCACCTGTAAGATTGCTGACAAGCTCTCCCTATAGCAACTTTCCTTGGAGCTTGCCTTGGTGTTTGCCATACAGCTCACCAAACAGCTTGCCTAGGATTTCAATGAGCAGCTCGCATGGGAGGTCGCGGTCCAGCTCGCAGAGCATCTCGGCCGATGTAACGCCTTGATTTTTGTAAGTTATCATGGTGATTACTTTTCATAATGTTGTAACTACTGAAATGAACACAAACATGTTAAGATATATTTTTGATCTTAATGGAATGTGTTGCTAATCTGGACTCTTGTATACTATAATTTGTTTACTTGGGATAGCACTTATTATTGCTTGTATGTTGCTAATGTGACAACATATTTGTCGTATTCTTGATGAACTCTATTTGCTGATTGACAGCATACCTTGGATCAATTCCTTGAATCAATTCCATTGATCCAAGGTATGTTGTGGCCTTCTTGTAATCACTTTTTTGATTTACTTTTAAACCAGACTAAAGGTTGATATAAATGTTGCAGCACCTGATTTCAGGTATGAATATCTAGCACATAGATGCCAACAAAAAAGGTTCGATTCTCAAACCATACACTGTTGTAATGCTAGAAAGTGTAAGACGACAAGGGGGTTTGGATGCAAGTGGCTCAAGTAGGTGGAACATGGGACGAAACATCCTGCATAGTGTGAATTTGGATGTCAGTCAGGAGGAATTGATTGGAAATTGATTAATTAAGTGTTAGGGGATTAGACCCTAATCTACCCCTAAGTTCTACCTTATACCCTAACTACTATCCTATGTGGATTTTTAAATTCTATAAGGGTGAAAATAGATCTAAATCCTATTAACCTAGGAACTAGGTGAATGACCTAGATATGGGCACTATTAAAAATCCTAAACTAATCCTAACCTAAGGAAGGGGATGCACAGACCCATGGGGATGGAAAGGATAAGGAGGGAAGGTAAGAATTTATTGGACAATGAATGAGGTCCTTGCGTGGACAGCGCCAAGTCTGGCGGGAACATGGAAAAATTAGGGGCATCTAGTTAGCCATGAGACTAAACTTTGTTTTCATGCAAAATTTGAAAATTGGAAATTTGCCAACCCGAGTCAGCGGTGGCGTGAGGAAAAAGGAAAAGGCAATGCTTTCAATGCATTAATTTTCTTGGTCTTCGCAACCAGCCCACCTTGGAAAGAGGATAGGGGAAATTTCATTGGTCATCGTGTTCTTTCAAGTTTTTGGAAGTTGCTCTGCATTTGGTTTTTCACGGTTATGTCGAACCAGCTGTGTTTGATTATTATCTCTATTTCTTTGGAAAATCTAAGGCTATTTTTGAGCCTGTAGAGGAAGGTGACTGTTTGGGAAGCTTTACTACTATTTCCGTGGAAGGAAACAACTCCTGTAGGCACGGTTTTCTTCAAGCTTCAAGGAAAAATTTCAGGCATGTTAAGCCCTTCTCCTTAAACTGCTTGCTTTTGCTTAATCGTCTCATTAAAAAAACCCTGCTCTTCTTCTGACGGGGTTTTGGGTTTATTTGATTTTGTTGTCATGATTGAGATGATTTTGAGTAGAGTCATTTTTCTTTGTTGTTGCGACTTAAACTTCCTTTGCATAAATATTGAGTTGAAAATACAGCCCATGCTGTGTTGATTTGTTCGACCATATTGGGGAATTCGTTCTTTATATTACGAAATTGTGCTTATGAATACTTAGCTATGAGAGTAATATTTTTGAGTGCTGTGCTTTTTATTTTGTAAAAATGGAAGGATGAATACGACTTGGGTATTCTTGGGTGTTGAAGAAAGTGATTATTCTTCTTACTGAATTTATTAATGGACTATGTTTTCTCCTTGCTGTTTGAAATCAGAAGGTTATGGAAAGTTGATTTTATTGTGTTTTGTGGATGCGGTTTGATCTTCTAACTCGAAATGTCATTGTGAAAATGATCATGGCTTAGTATTTCTGTGTAAATGAATGAAATACAAGAGAATTTCCTTGCTGTTTGAGACTGTTTTGACTATACCATGCTTGCGCATCTAATACCCTATGCGGGTTTGCCTTGATAAAGGTATTGTTATATGAATATTGTATTTCTGAGTTCTGCACATCATTGTGAAATAGGAGAATGAGATTTTCAGATTTAAATGTTTGTTGAGAAGGAACTCAAACTGGGTATTTCTTTGCATATGGTATATTGACTGAAATTGTGCATGTTGTATGTGTTTGTTTTGACATCATTTATTTTCTGAAATTAATAAGGAAACGATTTCCTCTTCTTTCTGCTATTTTAAATTCTGAAGGAAATGGTAATTGGGTTTCATTGAGCATTTTGGGTTTAGCCTGATGGAAGTGATAGTGAAATTTAGATTATTTTTCTGAGTGTTGTTTTCTTTTTGTACAAACAGAAGGATGAAATGATTCGTGTGATCTCTGATTTTGCACTGTAATTCAAAAATGAACTCGAATTGAGTGATTCTTGTTGTGTTTGAAGAAAATGGGTGTTTTCTTACTGAAATAGTTAAAGGAATGAATTTTTCTCTTCCAGTTGCTTGAATTCTAGAAATATTAACACTAGAGATTCACTGTACACTCTGAGTTAGACTTGCTGTAGGTAACATCAAAGTGCAAATTATTATTTATGAACTGTGTGCGTTCATGGGTATAGAAAGTCGTGTGAATAATTGATAAAGCGACTGTATAAATTTTCATTTGGTTATAATACAGTGAAGGAAGTATGAATTCTTCTAGTACAGTAAGAGCATAGGATGCATCTTCATATTGCTTGCTCTATGAAGGATGTGATGCTTTACCTACTTGTTTTTTGTATTCGTATGTGCCTGCTTGAAAGGAAGTATTGATATGGATGATAAATTCTTCCTTGTTTTCATTTAAAGCTGAATATGAATGGGTTTATCCCTTGATATAGGAAAGTGAATTCTCTCATTTTTAGGATGAAAATGTGACATGTTGTGGTTGTTGTACACTCTATATGTTGTAAAGATGTAAATGTCTATTGAATGAATTATTTAAAAGGGGATTATATTATGTGGAATGAATCTTAATGTTGGATCATGCCTGTGCTAAATAAGCAGATATTTGGTTGTCTCAATGAGAAGAGGTAATATGACCCATCTTCCTTATATTCGGTTATTGATTTCATAAGTTTCACTCTGAACTGTTATCTTTGATTGGTGTCTCGTTTGGATTAAATTTTCAGTACAGTCATGAGGAAAGGAAAAGGATTGTGGATGGATAACTTGGAATAATGATCATTTCTTCTCTCATACAGTTGGAAATCTATAATCGTTAAGGAACAAATTTTGTATTGCTTTGGTTTAAGCATCTATATTTTATTGTTGTTTACTTTTCTCATCAGTATTTGGTTGATTGAAATCAAATGAGTTACATGAACTGAAAGGAAAGAAATTTGGTTTATATTTTTAGTCAAATTTTATCCTTTGAAATTATTACTAATGTAAGGGAATGGAATTGATAGAAGTTATGTTAGAACAACAGTATACATACTTGTGTTCCTAGTTCTTACAGATGTTGTAATCTGGAACTGTTTGAAAGAGATTAATTTTTGTAATGATCATTTGGGGAAAAGGGTAGTAGTTGTTTGATTGATAGGGATGGTGATTAGATGATTCAGTTGTTATGCTGTTCATTCTTTTTGATACTTAATTCTTGATTGATGTTCACTGTAACGTTTCATAAAAGAAGGGTTCTTTTATTGAGACAATTAATTAAAAGCACCTCATTTTAATGAAAATTGCTTAATATGCTCAGTTCAATGAACTGAACCATGCAAGTAATTTTGCAAATGGAACTTGAGTAAAACGAAGACATGGTTGTTTTCTGATACTTATTTTGATTGTCTGAAGATGGATTGTATTTGATAGCTATTATTCCTCTACGAGGAATTGAGAAAATAAGAAATTATATTCTTCTATCTTATGAGTTGTAATGTTGTTTAATATAAACAAAGTCCAGTCATTTGGACTAACAAATGTATAAATTATAAAATGGATGGATGAATACAAATACAAGTGTGATATTTTAATGACTGTATCAGTTTGATATTGTTGAATAAGTTGGGAATATAACATTATTCCTTGATTTGGAATTATTCAAATGTTCATGGATGGATTTGAAAGGAACTGACATCTATTCTTACCTAAATGTAACTTTTACGTTGAAATGTGCAATTAGTTCATACTCGGGTTATGATGAATTTTTAATTAAAAATAAAAAGGATTAGGAAGAACATGATCTCTTAACTAAAAGTTATTCGGGATTAGCTTGAAAGCTAAGGAATATCAAATAACTTAGGAGCACGCGAACCTCGTATTCAGACTCCGTTAATAGCCTCGAATGTTAAATTCAGAAAGTAAGGATATGGGAAAAACATATCCATGGTTAACAGACCTTAATATGTAAGGTTAAGGAGAATAAATGAATATATTCATTGAGAATTAGACCTCGTTTAGATGACGTCTAATAAGATGGAATTCTGAATTTGTTTACAATTGTGGGAAACTTGGTTAAGTTTAATAGGTTAAACTTATTAAGTCTATTGGTAATGGGCTGCTTAGTCCAATGATTAAGAAAAGAACCAAGTAGAGAAAATGCAACCCTTCGATAGGAAGGAGGAGATGCATAGTAAGCTAGAACATGGATTAAGTCTCTCTTAGCTACATATAACTATAACAAGAACGAGGATAAAGGATCAGCATGGCTGCTGAAAGTTGATCTTAAATATTAAGATCATAACCAAATCACAATTGAGCTGGATGTGTACTCTCGATGGGAGGATTCCGTAGGACATTGACATATGCTAGCTATAACATGGTGTCTTCATGAAGGCGGGGCCTTCATGACGACACAATGTTATAGCTGACATATTACAATGCCCTCCCGAATTAAATCATCAAGATTACATAAGTTGGATACTAAGTTCTTGGCTGGGGATAGGAATGTGATCACGTATACGGAGTGACTCCGGAAGACTAAAGGTAACCAGACACACGGATTTGTCTAGGGATGACACGGTATGTCTGCGTATCTTTAGTTACCATGAGTAACTTCCTATACTCATTCATATTGCTAGTTGGAGTTTGACCTTAAATTGGAAGGAATGGTAGAGACCAAGAAAGACCATTCTAGATAACAGACGAAGTGAGGTGAAGGACGTATTCCATTGGTGTGTATCACATCCTGGAATATGATCATGCAAAGCATGTGAAAATCTTTGGCCAAAGTATCGCAAGTGCTAGTTGCGTTGTGCTAATCACCTAGTTTAAGATGCAGGATGTCAAATGAATATCAGTAACAAATATTCAGATAGGCTTCATAAATGGATCACTTCGATAACCAGAAACGGTAAGAGAACCTTGTATATATATTATACTATGCATGAATTAACATGAAGGATTGGTAAGTTGTTGAGTCATGAAATGAGAGATCGCTGAAACTCCGAGCCATGAAATGGGAGATCAGTAGTTCTTCGAGTCATTTACAGCAGCATATGGAATCTGTTATATGATTGAATGACACTGAATGTGTGTTCCATATTACAAATATGTGAATAGAGAACATTAGTTGTAAAGGGAAATTGTGTGATCCAAACTGCTTTATTTGGACATAGCTATAAAAATAAAAATAAAAAATTCCCTTATTCTGGTATCTTAAAATGGGGATGTTACATCTTGGTATCAAAGCTGAAGGTTGCAGCTCTTGGACCTAATGAGTCCACAATATTAATAAGGTTTACATTTTCTTATTGAACAGAAAATGGTCAAAACAAGAGGGAATGCTGCGAACAACCCGTTATTGGGTGGAGAAGCAGCTACTACTCAAAAGCTGGATGAAATCCTTGCTACCCTACTAGATAGGAGAGATCGTTTGACTGTTCTAGAACAGAAGTCAATGGGCAATGAAGAGGAGGAGGAAGAAGCTGATATAAATGATCAGCCACCTCATGTGGACAACACCAATGGAGGGAATCTGGGTGTTGATAATAATAATGTGAATGCTACTAATCATCCTGAAAATAAAAGGGAAAGATTAGCAGATGATCTTACAAATGACATAAAGAGAATAAGTCCTCCAAAGTTTGATGGAACAACCCTTGTGGATGGAGCTGAGAATTGGCTTAGTGAAATGGAGAAATAATTTGCAATAAGAAACTTCTCCGAGGAGACCAAAGTGATATGGGGAGCATATCAGCTTTCTCATGAAGCATCATCATGGTGGGACAACCGTAAGGTTGAGTTGAATATTGTCGAATCAGACATAACTTGGGATCAATTTAAGGGTTACTTTAGGCAACGATGGCTACCTCAACTCTATTTTGATAGGAAAATGACTGAATTTCAGAACTGGTTGCAAGGAAGGCTGACGGTGACAGAATACTGGGAAGGGTTTACTAAACTCCTTAAGTATGTGCCGCAGTACCAAGCTGACGAGAATTTCAGAATACGGAAGTTCATAATATGATTGAATCCCATCATTGGTGGCGAAGTGGATGTCCACGACCCAACCACCATGGAAGGAGTTGTCGAAAAGGCAATTAGACAGGAACAGAAATTGAGAGCAATTTCTGCTCATAGGGAAGAGATAAGGAAGAAGATTCCCAATTCTTCTTCATCTCTCACACCTAAAAGTGGGCCTTGGAAAAGGTTTGGTGTGAAAAACAAAATTGTTGTAGATAACAACAAGAAATCTGTAATGAACAAGCCTGTAAATAGTGTGTGGAATAGCTTCACAAAAGTTAGTGGCAATGGACAAAAGTCCTATGGAAGCTAGAATGATAACTTCAAAGTTGGTAACAAATTTGATCCTAGAAAAGGACCAGTTGGAGGATGCTTCAACTGTGGAAAGGACCACTACGCGAATCACTGTCCTCTGAAGAAGGATGATCTCAATCAAAAACATAGGATACACGCTGTAGTGGCTAACAGGCAAGATGAAAAGTAAGTTACACCTATAGAAGTTCCGGGTAAGTTATTCGGTACACCTGTAGTCATAATTTTTGATACTGGAGCTACTGAATGATTTATTTCTACTAAACTTGCAATGAAATTAAAAAGAAAGGATGAATGAATGGATAAGACATGGACAGTGCATTATGGGAATAATGCTGTCCATATAGTTGAAATGTGCCTTTTTGGGGCAATTCTTGACTTGCCCAGTTTCTCCACCAAAGTTGACCTGTATGTCACTCCTTTAGGATCGTATGATATCATTATTGGAGTTAACTGGTTAGCAGAACATAAGGCAAAAGTCGACTGTTATGAATTTTTTTTTTGTTGTTTTGATGACCTGCAGAAAGCAACAGTCATTCAAGGTGTAAAACATGAAGTTGTAGTTAGGAAACTGACAGCTATGCAACTAAAAAGGGATAAAAATAGAGGCTGCACCTTGTATGCAGTAAAAATGACAGAAAATGCTTGCTGATCTTATGTAGCAATACTTCTGGAAGGGAATGAAAAAGGATGTGGTGGAATTTGTAACACACTGCTTAGAATTTTAGCGTGTTAAGGCGGAACATATGCATCCCACTGGATTATTGTATCCCCACAGCATTCCACAGTACAAATGGCAAGAGATAACGATGGATTTCGTTCAAGGATTGCCTATGTCAAGAAATAAGCATGATATTATCCTAGTTGTCATCGAAAAAATAACCAAAGTGGCACACTTCATTGCTGGTAATTTGAAAGACGATGCACCAGTGTTAGCAAGAAGATTTATACATGAAATTTTCAGATTGCATGGAATACCCGGATTAATCATATCAGACAGAGATCCGAGGATGACATCAAGGTTTTGGAAAACGCTTAATGCGGCCTTGGGAACTAAATTAAACTTCAGCTCTGCATATCATCTGGAGATAGATGGACAGACCGAGAGAGTTAATCAAGTTTTAGAGGACATGTTAAGGATGTTTGCATGGACCAGCAGTATAAATGGGAGGAATACCTTCTGCTAGTTGAATTTTCCTACAATAATACATACCATACCTCTTTAAAAATGATGCCATTTGAAGCATTGTATGGAAGAAAATGTAGAACCCCTGTCAGCTGGGACAACGTAGAGGATAGAGAGGTAATTGGGCTAGAAATCCTTACGGAAATGGAACAAAAAATCAAAATGATTCGGGAACATCTAAAGGAGGCTGCCAATAGGCAAAAGAGTTATGCATACTTAAATTGGGTTGATAGGAATTATAAACTGGGAGAGAAGGTCTTTCTTCGGGTGAAGTCGAAAAAGAGCTCAATAACTTTTGGCAAGGCTGCCAAGTTGTCGCCATGCTATGTGGGACCTTTTGAAATTGTTGAAATAATCAACCTTGTAGCTTATCATCTAGCATTACCTCCTACTTTATCACAAATGCATGATGTTTTTCATATTTCTTTGCTTAAGAAATACGTAACAGATTTATCACATGTGCTGAATTGGAATTCCTTGCAGGTCCAAGACCCAGGAATAATCATGGTTAAGCCCATTCGAGTGTTGGGAACTCACCAGTTGTACTTAAGAAATCATGAAGTGAATCAATGTAAGGTCCAGTAGGACCAGTTTAGCGAAGAAAGTGTAACTTGGGAAAATCTCGAAGAAATGAGATCTTATTTTCCATACTTGTTTGATCGAAATTGAAATTTGAAAAAATGATAATTCTACCAAATGTAGACAATTACTGGTCTATTTCACAGTTGTCTTAAAAAACTATTTTAAAGAGTGAATCTGTTTTTGGTATGAACTTGTGAATGGAAGGACAATAACTGAACTTTGTCCTAGAAACTCCTTGATTTGGTTAATTTGATCATCAGGATGATGATTCTTTAAGAAGGGATGAATGTAACGCCTTGATTTTTGTAAGTTATCATGGTGATTACTTTTCATAATGTTATAACTGCTGAAATGAAGAAAAACATGTTAAGATATATTTTTGATCGTAAAGGAATGTGTTGCTAATCTGGACTCTTGTATACTATAATTTGTTTACTTGGGACAGCAGTTATTATTGCTTCTATGTTGCTAATGTGACAATATATTTGTCGTATGCTTGATGAACTCTATTCGCTGATTGACAGAACACCTTGAATCAATTCCATTGATCCAAGGTATGCAGTGGCCTTCTTGTAATCGCTTTATCAATTTACTTTTAAACTAGACTGAAGGTTGATATAAATGTTGTGGCATGAATATCTGGCACATAGATGCCAATGAAAAAGGTTCGATTCTCAAACCATACACTGTTGTAACGCTAGAAAGCGTAAGACGACAAGGGGGTTTGGATGCAAGTGGCTCAGGTAGGTGAAACATGGGATGAAATGTCCTGCATAGTGTGAATTTGGATGTCAGTCGGGAGAACTTTATTGGAAATTGATTAATTAAGTGTTAGGGGATTAGACCCTAATCTATCCCTAAGTTCTACCTTATACCCTAACTACTATCCTATGTGGATTTTAAAATTCTATAAGGGTGAAAATAGATCTAAATCCTATTAACCTAGGAACTAGGTGAATGACCTAGATATGGACACTATTAAAAATCCTAAACTAATCCTAACCTAAGGAAGGGGACTGCACAGACCCATGGGGATGGAAAGGATAAGGAGGGAAGGTAAGAATTTATTGGACAATGAATGAGGTCCTTGCGTGGACAGCGCCAAGTCTGGTGGGAACATGGAAAAATTAGGGGCATCTAGTTATCCATGAGACTAAACTTTGTTTTCATGCAAAATTTGAAATTTGGAAATTCTCCAACTCGAGTCGGTGGTGGCGTGAGGAAAAAGGAAAAGGAAGTGCCTTCAATGCATTGATTTTCTTGGTCTTTGCGACCAGCCCGCCTTGGAAAGAGGATAGGGGAAATTTTGTTGGTCATTGTGTTCTTTCAGGTTTTTGGAAGTTGCTCTGAATTTGGTTTTTCACGGTTCTGTCGAACCAACTGTGTTTGATTATTATCTCTTTTTCTTTGGAAAATCTAAGGTTATTTTTGAGCCTGTAGAGGAAGGTGACTGTTTGGGAAGCTTTACTACTATCGCTGTGGAAGGAAACAACTCCTGTAGGCACGGTTTTCTTCGAGCTTCAAGGAAAAATTTCAGGCATGTTAAGCCCTTCTCCTTAAACTACTTGCTTTTGCTTTATCGTCTCATTAAAACAACCCTACTCTTCTTCTAAAGGGGTTTTGGTTTTATTCGATTTTGTTGTCATGATTGAGATGATTTTGAGTAGTGTCATTTTTCTTTGCTGTTGTGACTTAAAATTCCTTTGCATAAATATTGAGTTGAAAATACAGCCCATGCTGTGTTGATTTGTTCGACCATATTGGGGAATTCGTTCTTTATATTACGAAATTATGCATATGAATACTTAGCTATGAGAGTAATATTTCTGAGTACTGTCCTTTTTCTTTTGTAAAAATGGAAGGATGAATACGACTTGGGTATTCTTGGGTGTTGAAGAAAGTGATTATTCTTCTTACTGAATTAAGTAAGGATATGGGAAAAACATATCCATGGTTGACAGACCTTAAATATGTAAGGTTAAGGAGAATAAATGAATATATTCATTGAGAATTAGACCTCGTTTAGATGACATCTAATAAGATGGAATTCTGAATTTGTTTACAGTTGTGGGAAACTTGGTTAAGTTTAATAGGTTAAACTTATTAAGTCTATCGGTAATGGGCTTCTTAGTCCAAGGATTAAGAAAAGAACCAAGTAGAGAAAATGCAACCCTTCGGTACAAAGGAGGAGATGCGTAGTAAGATAGAAGATGGATTAAGTCTCTCTTAGCTACATACAACTATAACAAGAACGAGGATAAAGGATCAACATGGCTGCTGAAAGTTGATCTTAAATATTAAGATCATAACCAAATCACACTTGAGCTGGATGTGTACTCTCGATGGGAGGATTCCGTAGGACATTGACATACGCCAGCTACAACATGGTGTCTTCATGAATGCGGGGCCTTCATGACGACACAATGTTATAGCTGACATATTACAATGCCCTCCTGAATTAAATCATCAAGATTACATAAGCTGGATACTAAGTTCTTGGTTGGGGATAGGAATTTGATCACGTATACAGAGTGACTCCGGAAGACTAAAGGTAACCAGACACACGAAGTTGTCTAGGGATGACACTGTATGTCTGTGTATCTTTAGTTACCATGAGTAACTTCCTATACTCATTCATATTGCTAGTTAGAGTTTGACCTTAAATTGGAAGGACTGGTAAAAACCAGGAAAGACCATTCTAGATAACAGATGAAGTGAGGTGAAGGACGTATTCCATTCATGTGTATCACATCCTAGAATATGATCATGCAAAGCATGTGAAAATCTTTGGCCAAAGTATCACAAGTGCTGGTTGCGTTGTCCTAATCACCTAGTTTAAGATGTAGGATGTCAGATGAATATCAGTAACAGATATTCAGATAGGCTTATTAAATGGATCACTTCGATAACCGGAAACGGTAAGAGAACCTTGTATATACATTATACTATACATGAATTAACATGAAGGATCGGTAATTTGCCGAGTCATGGAATGAGAGATCGCTAAAACTCCGAACCATGAAATGGGAGATCGGCAGTTCTTCGAGTCATTTACAGTAGCATATGGAATCTGTTATATGATTGAATGGCACTGAATGTGTGTTCCATATTACAAATATGTGAATAGAGAACATTAGTTTTAAAGGGAAATTGTGTGATCGAAACTGCATTATTTGGAAAGAGAACAATTATTAAAACTTGAACGTGTGTTTGAATTATATAATTTATAACAGGGAACGTTTTATAAAAAAAAAAAAAAATTCCCTTGTTCTGGCATCTTAAAATGGGGATGTTACAGCCGAGAGCTCGCCAAACAGCTCCCATGAGAGCTCACCGAGAAGCTCACCTGGGAGCTCACCGAGCAGCTCACCTAGGAGCTCGGCATGGAGCTCGCCAAGAAGCTCGACTTGAGCTTTCCCGGAAACTCACCTGGGAGCTTGCCGACAGCTCGCCTTGCCAGCTCACCGAGCAGCTCGACTTGAGCTCGCCCAGGAGCTCATCAAGCAGCTCACCTAAAAATTCGCATGGGAGCCCGCCTCTCAACTCGCCTTTCCAGCTCACCTTACCAACTCGCCTTGAGCTCGTCTGCTACCTCGCGTCAGAGTTCATCAAGCAGCTCACCCGGGAGCTCACCGAGTAGCTCACTTGGGAGCTCACCGAGCAGCTCACTTGGGAGCTCGCCGAACAACTCACCAAGTAGCTTACCTGGGAGCTCACAGATCAGCTCGACTCGAGCCCGCCCGGGAGCTCATCGGGCAGCTTGCCTGGGAGCTCATCTTGAGCTCGTTTGGTAGCTCACCTGTAAGCTCACCTCGTAGTTCATCAAGTAGCTCACCTAGCAGCCCGCCATGTAGCTCGCAACGCAGCTCACTCAGGAGCTCACCTTGCAAACTCGTCTGGCAGCTCACCTGTAAGATTGCTGACACGCTCACCCTATAGCAGCTTACCGCGGAGCTTGCCTTGGTGCTCACCTTGCCAACTCACCTTGAGCTCATCTGCTACCTCACCTCAGAGTTCGTCAAACAGCTCACCTGGGAGCTCACCGAGCATCTCGCTTGGGAGCTCACTGAGTAGCTCGCTTGGGAGCTCGCCGAACAGCTCGCCAAGTAGCTTACCTAGGAGCTCACCAATCAGCTCGACTCGAGCCCACCTGGGAGCTCGTTGGGCAGCTTGCTTTGAGCTCGTTTGGTAGCTCACCTGTAAGCTCACCTCGGAGTTCATCGAGCAGCTCACCTAGCAGCTCGCCATGTAGCTCGCAACGCAACTCACTTGGGAGCTTGCCTTGCAAACTCATCTAGCAGCTTGCCTGTAAGATTTCTGACATGCTCACCCTATAGTAGCTTGCCACAGAGCTTGCCTTGGTGCTCACCACACAGCTTGCCTGGGATCTCACCGAGTAGCTTGTATGGGAGCTCGTGGTTCAGCTCGCACGGGAGCTCGCGGAGCAGCTCGGCTAAGATCTCGCTGAGTAGCTCACCAAACAGCTCCCATGGGAGCTCACCGAGCAGCTCACCGACCAGCTCATCTAGGAGCTCGGCAAGTAGCTCACCAAGGAGCTTGCCAAGCAGCTCGAATTGAGCTTGCCTAGAAACTCACCTGGGAGCTTGCCGACAGCTTGCCTTGCCAGCTCACGGAGAAACTCGACTTGAACTCACCCAGGAGCTCATCCAGCAGCTCGCCCGAAAACTCACATGGGAGCTCACCTGTCAACTCACCTTTCCAGCTCACCTTGAGCTCATTTGGTAGCTCACCTCGGAGTTTGTTGAGCAGCTCGCCAAGTAGCTCGCCCGGGAGCTCACCGAGCAGCTCGCCGAGTAGGCTAACTTGAGCTCACAAGCAGCTCACCGAGTAACATCTAGCCGGGGAGCTCACCAAGTAGCTTGACTCGAACTCACCCGGGAGCTCGTCGGGCAACTCACCTGGGAGCTCGCTTGACAGCTTGCCTTGCCAACTCGCCTTGAGCTCATCTAGTAGCTCGCATGTAAGCACACCTTAGAGATTACCGACAAGCTCACCTCAGAGTTCGTCGAGCTGCTCGACCTAGAGCAGCTTGTCAGGGAGCTCACCAAACAGCTCGCTTGGGAGGTCACCGAGCAGCTCACCTTTGAGCTCGCCTGGGAGCTCACAGAGTAGCTCTGCTAGGAGCTCTTTTGGGAGCTCACTAAGTAGCTCAACTAGAGCTCGCACGGGAGCTCATCGAGTAGCTCACATGGAAACTCACCTGGGAGCTCGCCTTGCCAACTGGCCTTAATCTCATTTGGTAGCTCACCTGTGAGCTCACCTCGGAGTTCGTCGAGCAACTCGCCACGTACCTCGCAACGCAGCTCACTCAGGAGCTCGCCGAGCAACTCACCTAGGAGCTCGACTTGCCAACTCATCTGGCAGCTCACCTGTAAGATTGCTGACACGCTCACCCAATAGCAGCTTGCCACAGAGCTTACCTTGGTGCTTGCCGTACAGCTCGCTGTACAACTTACCTGGGATCTCACCAAGCAGCTTGCATGGGAGATCGCGGTTCAGCTCGTATGGGAGCTCACGGAGCATCTTAGCTGAGAGCTCACCGAGTAGCTCACTCCCACGGGAGCTCACTGAGCAGATCGCATGGGAGCTCACCGACCAGCTCGGTAAGGATCTCGCTGAGCAGCTCAAAAACTCGCATGGGAGCTCACCTGTCAGCTCACCTTGCCAACTCACCTTGAGCTTGTCTGGTAGCTCGCCTCAGAGTTTGTCGAGCTCGCCAAGTAGCTCACACGGGAGCTCACTCGCTGAGCAGCTCGCCGAGTAGGATAACTTGAGCTTGCCAGCTCACCCGGGAGCTTGCCGACAGCTCGCCTTGCCAAGCTCACCGAGCAGCTCGAACTTGAGCTCGTCCAGGAGCTCATCAAGTAGCTCACCCAAAAACTCGCATGGGAGCTCACCTGTCAGCTCACCTTGCCAACTCACCTTGAGCTTGTCAGAGTTTGTGGTAGCTCGCCTCAGAGTTTGTCGAGCAGCTCGCCAAGTAGCTCACACGGGAGCTCACCGAGTAGCTCGCCGAGTAGGATAACTTGAGCTCGCGAGCAGCTCACCGAGTAACATCTAGCCGGGGAGCTCGCCAAGTAACTCGACTCGAGCTCACCCAGGAGCTCATCGGATGGGAGCTCACCGACCAGCAACTCGCCTGGGAGCTCGCTTGATAGCTCACCTTGTCAACTCACCTTGAGCTCACCTTGCCAACTCGCCTTGAGATCGTCTAGTAGCTCACATGTAAGCACACCTCAAATATTACCGATAAGCTCGCCTCAGAGTTCGTTGAGTTGCTCGACCTACTATTACCGAGCAGCTTGTCAGGGAGCTCGGCGAACAGCTCGCTTGGGAGGTCACCGAGCAGCTCACCTTTGAGCTCGCCTGGGAGCTCACGGAGTAGCTCCGCTGGGAGCTCTTTTGGGAGCTCACCAAGTAGCTTGACTTGAGCTCACACGGGAGCTCATCGAGCAGCTTACATGGAAACTTACCTGGGATCTCACCTTGCCAACTCACCTTGAGCTCGTTTGGTAGCTCGCCCTTAAGCTCACCTCAGAGTTCATCGAGCAGCTCGCCACGTAGCTCGCAACACAACTCACTCAGGAGCTTGCCGAGTAACTCACTTGGGAGCTCACCTTGCCAACTCGTTTGGCAGCTCTCCTTTAAGATTACTAACACGCTCACCCTATAGCAGCTTACCGCGGAGCTTGCCTTGGTGCTCGCCATACAGATCGCTGTACAGCTTGCCTAGGATCTCACCGAGTAGCTCACATGGGAGCTCACGGTTTAGCTCGCACGGGAGCTTGCAGAGCAGCTCAGCTGAGAGCTCGCCGACTAGCTCGCCAAACAGCTCCCATGGGAGCTCACCGAGCAGCTCACCTAGGAGCTCGGTAAGCAGCTCGCCAAGAACCTTAGCTTGAGCTTGCCCAGAAACTCACCTGGGAGCTTTCTGACAGCTCGCCTTGCCAGCTCACCGAGTAGCTCGACATGAGCTCTCGCAGGAGCTCGTCAAACAACTCACCCGAAAACTCGCATGGGAGCTCGCCTTTCCAACTCACCTTGCCAACTCAGCTTGAGCTCGTCTAGTAGCTCACCTCGGAGCTCGTCGGGTAACTCGTCTGGGAGCTCACCTGACAGCTCTCCTTATCAACTCACCTTGAGCTCGTCTGGTAGCTCACATGTAAGATCACCTAAGAGATTACCGACAAGCTTGCCTCGGAGTTCGTCCAGATGCTCGACTTAGAGTAGCTTGTTGGGGAGCTCACTGAATAGTTCACTTGGGAGGTCACCGAGCATCTCAACTTTGAGCTCGCCTGGGAGCTCGCGGAGCAGCTCTGCTGGGAGCTCTTTTGGGAGATCACCGTACTCGCCGAGTAGCTCACATGGGAGCTCACCAGGTAGCTCGACTTGAGCTCGCACAGGAGGTCATTGAGTAGCTCACCTGGAAACTCACCTGGGAGCTCGTCTTCCCAACTCGCCTTGAGCTCACTAAGGATCTCAACATGCCAACTCACCTCGAGCTCATTTGGTATCTCGCCTTTAAGCTCGCCTTGGAGTTCGTCGAGCAGCTCGCAACGCAGCTCACTCGGGAGATCGCCGAGCAATGCACCTGGGAGCTCACCTTGCCAACTCGTCGGGGAGCTCACCTATAAGATTGCTGATAAGCTCACCCTATAACAGCTTGCCGTGGAGCTTTCCTTGGTGGTCGCCGTATAGATTACCTGGGATCTCACCGACCAGCTCACATGGGAGCTCGCGGTTCAGCTCGCGCGGGAGCTCGCAGAGCAGCTTGGCTGAGAGCTCGCCGAGTAGCTCGCTAAATAGCTCCCATAGGAGCTCACTGAGCAGCTCACCTAGGAGCTCGGTAAGCAGCTCGCCAAGGAGCTCGCCGGGCAGCTTCGACTTGAGTTTTCCTGGAAACTCACCTAGTAGCTTGCCGACAGCTCGCATTGCCAGCTCACCGAGCAGCTCGACTTGAGCTTGCCCAAAAACTCACATGGGAGCTCACCTCTCAGCTCACCTTTCCAGCTCACCTTGTCAACTCGCCTTGAGCTCGTCTGGTAGCTCACCTCGGAGTTCGTCGAGCAGCTCGCTAAGTAGCTCACCTGGGAGCTCACTGAGTAGCTCGCCGAGTAGGCTAACTTGAGCTCGCGAGTAGCTCACCGAGTAACATCTTGCCGGGGAGCTCACCAAGTAGCTCACTTGGGAGATCGCCGAGCAGCTTGCCAAGTAGCTTTCCTGGGAGCTCACCGATCAGCTCGACTTGAGCTCACCCGGGAGCTCGTCGGGTAACTCGACTGGGAGCTCGCCTTACAGCTCACCTTGCCAACTCGCCTTGAGCTTGTCTGGTAGCTCACATGTAAGATCACCTAAGAGATTACCGACAAGCTCACCTCAGAGTTTGTCCAGTTGCTCAAGCTAGAGTAGCTTGTCAGGGAGCTCGCTGAACAGCTCGCTTGGGAGGTCACCGAGTAGCTCACCTTTGATCTCGCCTAGGAGCTCACGGAGCAGCTCCGCTAGGAGCTCTTTTGGGAGCTCGCTGTACTCGCCAAGTAGCTCACATGGGAGCTCGCCAAGCAGCTCGACTTGAGCTCGCAAGGGAGCTCATTGAGCATCTCACTTGGAAACTCACCTTGCCAACTCGCCTTGAGCTCACTAACGAGCTCACCTTGCCAACTCACCTTAAGCTCATTTTGCTGCTCGCCACGTAGCTCACCAAGCAGCTCACCTAGCTTGCTTCTAAGCTCGCCTTGGAGTTCGTCGAGTAGCTCATCTAGCTGCTCGCCACGTAGCTCACCAAGCAGCTCACCTGGGAGCTCGCTGAACAACTTGCCTGGGAGCTCGCGGAGCAGCTCACCCGGGAGCTCACCGAGCAGCACGCCTGGGAGCTCGCAAGAGAAGATCGATTGGGAGCTCACCTGGGAGATCGCAGGGAACCTTGGTTGGGAGCTCTTCTATAAGCTCACGGAGCAGCTTGACTTGAGCGCACCTATGAGCTCATCGTGAAGCTCGCCAAACAACCCACTAAGTAGCTCACCTTCGAGATTGCTGCTCGCCAAACAACCTACGAGGGATCTCACCGAGCAGCTCACCTGGGAGCTTAGATAATAGCTCACCAAGGATCTCATCGAGCATCTCGACTTCAGCTCACCCGGGAGCTCGGTCGAGCAGCTCGATTGAAAACTTGCCTGTGCCCAACTCACCTTGAGCTCGCTAAGGATCTCACCTTGCCAACTCGCCTTGAGCTCGTCTGGTAGCTTGCATGTAAGCCCACCTCAGAGATAACTGACAAGCTCACCTTGGAGTTTGTAGAGCTGCTTGACCTAGAGTAGTTTGTTGGGGGAGCTCACCGAACAGCTCGTTTGGCAAGTCATCGAGTAGCTCGCCTGGGAGCTCAGGAAGCAGCTCCGCTAGGAGCTCTTTTGGGAGCTCACCGTACTCGCCAAGTAGCTCACTTGGGAGCTCACCGAGCAGCTCACCTAGGAGCTCCCCAAGCAGCTCGACTTGAGCTCGCCTGGGAGCTCATTGAGCAGCTCGCCTTACCCACTCACCTTGAGCTCGTTGAGGAGCTCACCTTGCCAACTTGCCTTGAGCTCATTTGTAAGCTCGCCTCAGATTTCATCGAGCAGCTCTCCTAGCAGCTCACCACGTAGCTCGCAACGCAACTCGCTCGAGAGCTCGTGTGACAGCTCGCCGAGTAGCTCGCCCGGGAGCTCGTCGAGTAACTCACCTGACAGCTCCCCTTTCCAACTCGCATGGCAGCTCACCTGTAAGCTTGCCTTGAAGATTGCTGATAATCTTTCCCTAGAGCAACTTGTCGGGGAGCTCACCGAGCAGCTCGCCTCGGAGCTCACGGAGCAGCTCGCATGGGAGCTCGGGGATCAGCTCACCCGGGAGCTCACTGAGCAGCTCGCCTAAGAGCTCACTGAGCAGCTCGGTTGGGAGCTCACCTGGGAGCTCGCGGAGCAGCTCGACTTGAGCTCGCTTGTGAGCTCATCTAGTAGCCCATCGGGGAGCTTGCCAAACAACTCGCCAAGTAGCTCGCTTGGGAGCACACTGAGCAGCTCTCTTGGGAGCTCACCTAGTAGCTCGCCAAGCAGCCTGCAAGGGAGCTCGGAAAATAGCTCACCTAGGAGCACATCAAGCAGCTCGACTTCAGCTCAGCCGGGAGCTTACCTGACAACTTGCCTTGCCAACTCACCTTGACCTCATCTGGTAGCTCGCCTCGGAGTTCGTCGAGAAACTTGCCTGGGAAGCTCACGTAACAGCTCACCCGGGAGCTCCTCGCCCAGCTCTCTCGGGAGCTCACCCAGCAGCTTGCCTGACAACTCGCCTGGGAGCTCGCGTGATAGCTCACCCTAAAGCAGCTTGTCAGGGAAATCAGCTTGGTTCTCGCTTGGGAGCACACTGAGCAGCTCTCTTGGGAGCTCACCTAGTAGCTCGCCAAGCAGCCTGCAAGGGAGCTCGGAAAATAGCTCACCTAGGAGCACATCAAGCAGCTCGACTTCAGCTCAGCCGGGAGCTTACCTGACAACTTGCCTTGCCAACTCACCTTGACCTCATCTGGTAGCTCGCCTCGGAGTTCGTCGAGAAACTTGCCTGGAAGCTCACGTAACAGCTCACCCGGGAGCTCCTCGCCCAGCTCTCTCGGGAGCTCACCCAGCAGCTTGCCTGACAACTCGCCTGGGAGCTCGCGTGATAGCTCACCCTAAAGCAGCTTGTCAGGGAAATCAGCTTGGTTCTCGCCGAACAACTTTCCTGGGAGCTCGCGGAGCAGCTCGGCTGGCAGCTCGCCAAGCAGCTCACCTGGGAGCTCACAGAGCAGCTCAGTTGGGAGCTCACCTAGGAGCTCGTGGAGTAGCTCGGTTGGGAGCTCGTGGAGCAGCTCGACTTGAGCGCGCTTGTGAGCTCGTCGGGGAGCTCACCGACCAACTTGCCAAGTAGCTCGCTTGGGATCTCACCGAGCATCTCACCTTCAAGCTCGCCAAGCAGCCTGTAAGAGAGCTCAACTGGGAGCTCGGCTAATAGCTCAACCAGGAGCTCGTCGAGTAGCTCGACTTCAGCTCACCCAGGAGCTCGTCGAGCAACTCGCTTGGGAGCTCGTCGAGCAACTCGCATGGGATCTCGCCTGACAACTTGCCTTTCTAAGTCGCCTTGAGCTCACTGAGGAGCTCACCTTCCCAACTCGTCTTGAGCTCATCTTGTAGCTCACCTCAAAGTTCGTTGAGCAACTTGCCTGGGAGCTCGCGTAACAGCTCGTCCGGGAGCATGTGCTTAAGGACTAAATCGGTTGAGTGGGTGTTGGCACCTGACCTGGAGGAGACTTAATGTCATCCAGATTGTGAACATGTGTAGCTTGCAGAGCTACCAAGTTTGGGGTGACTTGGTGCGAAGGGTGCATCGCAGTGAGTAGGTGAGTCAAGAACATTGGACATAGCGAGCTCGTCGTAGAGCTCACCGTCAAGCTGATCTGCGAGTTTAGAAATAATAAATGTTTTTTTCATTTGATTCCTTATCTTTCGCGTGGCATCGCTTTTTACTTATAACTACTATGGGTAGATGTTGCTCGTCTGATGATTTATCTTATACGTAATGTTGGCTCGTCGTTCAATGAGCCATATGGCTATCTTTGCGGCGAACAGTCTTCGTGTCGAGCTACAATAAAATTCAATGTTTTCAATATAACGTTGTGCAAAATCTTGCTAGGTGAGAGGTTAGAAATGTCAAAATATCGGTTTGGTTGGGGCTTTGCTGAGCGCGCCATGGCTCAGCTCTTGCATTCAAAAATTGGGAACATTGGACAATTTTTTTTTCATTCGATTCCTTATCCGTCGTGTGAGAGCCCTTTTTACTTATAACTACTATGGGTAGAGGTTGTTTGTCGGATGATTTTGCTTTTACCCAATGTTGGTGAGTCGATCAGTGAGCTGTACGGTTATCTTTGCGGCGAGCAATCGCCGCATCGAGCTACATTAAAATTTAAAGTTTTGAATATAACTTTGTGCAAAATCTTGCGAGGTGACATGTTGGAAACATGAAAATATCGGTCCGGTTGGGGCTTTGCTGAGCGTGCCATGGCTATGCTCTTGCATTCCAAAATCGGGAACATTGGACATAGCGAGCTCGTCGCAGAGCTCGCCATCAAGTTGCCCTCAGAGCTAAAAAAATGATTGTTTTTCTCATTAGATTCCTTATCCATCGTGTGAGAGCCCTTTTTACTTATAAATACTATGGGTAGAGTTTTTTCGTCAGATGATTTTTCTTGTACCCAATGCTTGAGAGTCGGTCGATGAGCCGTATGGCTATATTTGCGGTGAGCTACGTTAAAATTCAACATTGTGAATACAACGTTGTGTAAAATCTCGTGAGGTGAGATGTTGGAAACGTGAAAATATCGGTTCGGTTTGGGGCTTTTTTGAGCGCGCCATGGCTCAGCTCTTGCATTCTAAAACTGCGAACATTGGACATAGTGAGCTCGTTGCAGAGCTCGTCGCAGAGCTCGCCGTCGAGTTACCCTCAGAGCTAAAAAAAAATGAATGTTTTTCTCGTTCGATTCCTTATCCGTCGTGTGATACCCCTTTTTACTTATAACTACTATGGGTAGAGGTTGTTCGTCAGATGATTTTGGTTGTACCTAATGCTGGCGAGTCGTTCGGTGAGCCGTGGCTATATTTTTGGCGAGCTACGTTAAAATTCAACATTATGAATACAACATTGTGCAAAATCTTGCGATGTGAGATGTTGGAAATGTGAAAATATCAGTTCAGTTGGGGCTTTGCTGAGTGCGCCATGGCTTAGCTCTTGCATTCCAAAATTGTGAACATTGGACATAGCGAGCTCGTCGCAGAGCTCGCCATCGAGCTGCTCTGCGAGCTAAAAAAAATGAATGTTTTTTTCGTTCGATTCCTTTTCCGTTGTGTGAGAGCCCTTTTTAATTATAAATACTATGGGTAGAGGTTTTTCGTCAGACGATTTTTCTTGTACCCAATGTTGGTGAGTCGATCAGTGAGCCGTATGGCTATCTTTGTGGTGAGCAGTCACCGCGGTGAGCTATGTTAAAATTCAACGTTGTGAATATAACTCTGTGCAAAATCTTGCGAGGTGAGATGTTGTAAACGTGAAAATATCGTTTCAGTTGGGGCTTTGCTGAGTGCACCATGGCTCAACTCTTGCATTCCAAAATCATGAACATTGGACATAATGACCTTGTCGCAGAGCTCGCCGTCGAGCTGCTCTGCGAGCTAAAAAAAATGAATGTTTTTCTCGTTTGATTCGTTATCCATCGTGTGAGAGCCCTTTTTACTTATAACTACTATGGGTAGAGGTTGTTCGTCGGATGATTTTTCTTGTACCCAATGTTGGTGAGTCGTTCGGTGAGCCGTATGGGTATCTTTTGCCACGAGAAATATGTGCTGCGAGCTACATTAAGATTCAATGTTTTGAATATAACGTTGCAAAAAATCTTTTGAGGTGAGATGTTGGAAATGTGAAAATATCGGTTCTGTTGGGGATTTTTCTGAGCGTGCCATGGCTCAACTCTTGCATTCCAAAATTGCAAGCATTGGACATAGCGAGCTCGCCGCAACGCTGGTCGTCGAGCTGACCTGCGAGCTAAAAAAAATGAATGTTTTTCTCGTTTGATTCCTTATCCGTCATGTGAGAGCCCTTTTTACCTATAACTACTATGGGTAGAAGTTGTTCATAAGATGATTTTTCTTGTACCCCATGTTGGCGAGTCGGTCAGTGAGCCGTATGGCTATGTTTGCGGCGAGCTAATCTATGTTGGCGAAATAACTTTGTGCAAAACCTTACGCGATGAGATGTTAGAAACGCAAAAATATTGTTTCAGTTGGGGCTGTGCTGACCACACCATGGCTCACTTCTTCCTTTCCAAATTCACCAACATTGGACACAGCTAGTCTGTCCGTGAGCGGTATGGCTATCTATGTGGCGAGCAATCATCACGGAGATCTAAATTAGAATTCAACGTTTTGAATATAACGTTGTGCAAAATCTTGCGAGGTTAGAGGCTGGAAACATTAAAATACCGATTTGGTTTTAGCGTTAGTGAGCGGGCCATGGGTCAACACTTGCATTCAAAAATCACCCACATTGGGACATACCGAGCGCGTGGTCTGGCTAGTTTACGAACTAAAAAGACGAATGTTTTTCTCGTTCGGATCCTTATCCGTCGCTTGATAGGCCTATTTACTTATAACTACTATGGGTGGACGTTGCTCTTATGATGTTTTTTGCTTGTACCTTATGTTGGCGAGTCCGATAGTGAGGTGAATGGGAATATTTGCATCGAGCAATGTCCTTTGCGAGGTACATTAAAACTGAATATTTTGAATATAATCTTGTGCAAAAATCTTGCGGAGCGACACGAGAATATTATTTTTGATTGGAGGTTTTTTGAGTGCACCATGACTCAACCTATGCAATCCGGGATCGTGAACTTTTGACAAAACGAGATCGTCACCGAGCGTGCCGGCGAGCTAATGTAGTTGCTATAAAAAAATGAATGTTTTTGTCATCCGTATCCTTATCCGTCGTGCGACAGGTCATTTTACTTAGAACTACTATGGATAGAGGTTGGTCATTCGATGTTTATACCACTACGCTATGTTGTGGACTCTCGGAAAAGCTTGCTCATCTCACATTTGTTCTTATCGTCTGCCAAGAGTGGATTGAGTTAAATTGACGTGGCCTTTCGGGTCAGTCTGAGCTTTGGCCTCAGGCCATTGTTAGGGCTGTCGAAATTTCTATCTAACCCACATCCACCTAGTAATAGACGTGACATGTATTACGTAAATATCCCATCGTTCTTGGAGTTTTCTTCGGAACACGTGGGTTTTTCCTCTCATTAGCACGCCTAATTTATTGGGTGTTGTCGGTTGTGCTTGTGTTGATTCCTTGATGGTATATACGGTTCGATGATAATGCGGGCAGCCCTCTATTGGCCAAGTTGTAAACGGATGGGTTTTCCTCCTCTAATAGAGTGACAACCGATTCATAGGTGAATGGGGGAGTTCTGTCCCATCTTATGTATCGGTGTCATTACCAAAGATTATGCGGGCTATGAGTGCATGTTATAAAATTTTTGCCATTGGTATTCTCCTTGGCTCTCCTTTTTCGTTGCGTTGAATTCTCCTTTTGAGCTCACTTCATTCTGTTAGCTCTCGAAGGTGACGTTGATTTCCATATGGATCTCTTTATTGTGCTCGCTTCGTTATGTTGGCTCTTGATCAGAAGCGTCATGTTCTTAACAGATGTAACCATTCATGGATGGCCCAAATGATTGTAGGCAGTAGAGCGGAATGTTTCAGATTCTGATCAGATCTGCTTTGCCTAGGGTCATCCGTGCTGGTTATGGAAGTGATTTGTCAGACGTTTCTAGAGAGTAGGGGCGGCAATAGCACTCGGTAATTTGCACATTTCGTTGTGATCCAGATTCTCTCCTCAAAGCATCTTACGCTTTATGGATGTAACCTTCGGTGGGATGGACCCATATGCGTGTAGAACGCAGAGTGGAACATTTCAGATTCTAATCAGATCCACTTGGCCTAGGTCCTCCATCGGTGTTATGGAAGTGATTTGCAAGACATTGTTAGAGGCCCCCTGTATATAGCTCGATTCTTTATGTTCTCTCTTCAAAGCGTGTTTCACTTTACAGATGTAACCTTTGGTGGTTGACCCATATCCGAGTGGGTGCCGAAGAGTGAGTTTTTAGGCTAAAGAGTGGAACGTTTCAGATTCTGATCGTATCCACTTGGCCTAGGGTCCTCTATCGGGGTTATGGAAGTGATTTGGAAGACATTGCTAGAGGGGAGGTGCTGCAGAATCCCCCTATATATAGCTCGAATCGTTGTGTTCTCTCCTCGAAGCCTATCATGCTTTACGGAAGTAACCTCTGGTGGTAGACCCATTTTCTGAGTGGGCACCAATGAGTGAGTTTTTAGGCCGTAGAGTGGAACGTTTCAGATTCTGATCGTATCCACTTGGCCTCGGGTCCTCCATCAGGGTTACGTTAGTGATTTGCAAGACATTGCTAGAGGGGAGGCGCTGCGCAAGCCCCCTGCGTATAGTTCCGGTTCATTTTGTTCTATCTTGGAAGCCCATCACGCTTTACGGAAGTAACCTTTGGTGGTTGACCCATATCCGTGTGGGTACCGACGAGTGAGTTTTTAGGCCTCAGAGTGGAACATTTCAGATTCTGATCGTATCCACTTGGCCTTGGGTCCTCCATCGGGGTTATGGAAGTGATTTGCAAGACATTGCTAGAGGGGAGGCACTGCGGAAGCCCCCTGTATATAGCTCTGGTTCGTTGTGTTCTCCCTTCAAAGCCTGTCATGCTTTATGGATATAACCTCCGGTGGTTGACCCATATCTGAGTGGGCACCGACGAGTGAGCTTTTAGGCCGCAGAGTGGAATGTTTCAGATTTTGATCGTATCCACTTGGCCTGGGGTCCTCCATCAGGGTTACGGAAGTGATTTGCAAGACATTGCTAGAGGGGAGGTGCTGCGGAAGCCCCTTGTATATAGCTCCAATTCATTGTGTTCTCCCTTCGAAGCCTGTCACGCTTTACGGATGTAACCTCCGGTGGTTGACCCATATCCAAGTGGGCACCGACGAGTGAGTTTTTAGGCCACAGAGTGGAACGTTTCAGATTCTGATCGTATCCACTTGGCCTGGGGTCCTCCATCAGGGTTACGGAAGTGATTTGCAAGCATTTCTAGAGGGGAGGCGCTGCGCAAGACCCCTACATATAGCTCTGGTTCATTGTGTTCTCTCTTCGAAGCCTGTCATGCTTTACGGAAGTAACCTCTGGTGGTTGATCCACATCCGAGTGGGAGCCGACTAGTGAGTTTTTAGGCTGCAGAGTGGAGCGTTTCAAATTCTGATTGTATCCACTTGGCCTAGGGTCCTCCATTGGGGTTATGGAAGTGATTTGCAAAACATTGCTAGAGGCAGGGCAGGTGCACTCATTTTACTTGCGTTCTTTTTTATGTTCCCCTTCTACTTTTGTCTTACCTCTCTCGTCGGAGGCTTTTACGTTGCGCAGAAATATCCTTTGGAGGTCCATACGTGCCCTTTTATGGCAATGATGTGGAATGTTTAAGATTCTAATTGGATCTCACGTTGCCTAGGGTCCTCCATTGGTCTTATTTTACGTGTTTTGTAAATGCCTCTAGGAGGAGGGTAGTAATCAAATCGGGTCGAGGTTGGCTAGTCGAGATAGTCTACGCCCTTTGAACTTGCATAGGGGCTATCCTGGGTAAGGATGTCCCTGAGCAGTCTTATAATTGAGGTGGCTACGTGCACGGTGCATTCTATGTGGCCTATGTTTATCGCGAGCAATTTTTCTTCAAGGCTTAGGGTAAAGGGCTTCGTACGGGATGCACTTCCCAGATGCCTGTGAACTGAATCTCGTTGTCGATGCGCTCCGGCCCTATGAAGTCTATCTACCCCCAAAGATGTGAATTTTTACGAGGTTCTTAATGCCCCCGTCATGTTTTTGCCGCAACATTTGATGTGCCAATGGGTTCATTGGAAAATCTCTAATGCTCATCGGTGTTGAAAATTTTGGAAGCACGTGGAGATCTTCAATGGTTGCCTACCTTTCTGTGTCAACATCTGAGCTCAAGGTGTGGGTTGATTCGATGTTTTCTGTAAGAGAGGAGGAATTTGATATTTTTCTTTCGCATTTGTGTGGGTCTCGTCGTGCCTTTTGAAGGCCTCTGATGTCCCGTGCGTGGAAGGGATCTACCTGGTCGATCTTGCCAGTAGTCATATGCTTGTCTCAAATATTAAGCCATGCATGTCTAAGTATGAACTATTTCAGACTATGAAACTGTGGATGGCTCATTAAATTAGTTATAGTTTCTTTGATGGTACCTTTACTACTCGAATAACTATAGTAATTCTAGAGCTAATACGTGCACAAAATCTCGACTCTTGGAAGGGACGCATTTATTAGATAAAAGGCCAGCGTAGGCTTGCTCACTACTCCAGTGATTCATGATAACTTGACAGATCGCACGGCCTTTTTGCTGGCGACGCTTCATTCAAATTTCTACCCTATCAACTTTCGATGGTAGGATAGAGGCCTACCATGGTGGTGATGGGTGACGGAGAATTAGGGTTCGATTCCAGAGAGGGAGCCTGAGAAACGGCTACCACATCCAAGGAAGGTAGTAGGCGCACAAATTACCCAATCCTGACACGAGATGGTAGTGACAATAAATAACAATACTGGGCTCATCGAGTTTGGTAATTGGAATAAGTACAATCTAAATCCATTGGAGGGCAAGTCTGGTGCCAGCAACCGTGGTAATTCCAGCTCCAATAGCGTATATTTAAGTTGTTGCAGTTAAAAATCTCGTAGTTAGATCTTGGGTCGTCACGGTTGGTCTACCTACTCGGTGTGCACTGGCCCTCATGTCCCTTCTGCCAGCGGTGTGCTCCTAGCCTTAATTTTCTGGGTCACGGTTCCGGTGCCGTTACTTTGAAAAAATTAGAGTGCTCAAAGAAAGCCTACGCTCTGAATACATTAGCATGGAATAACGTGATAGGAGTCTGGTCCTGTTTCGTTGGCCTTCAGGACTGGAGTAATGATTAATAAGGACTGTCGGGGGCATTCGTATTTCATTGTCAGAGGTGAAATTCTTGGATTTACGGAAGATGAACCACTGCAAAATCATTTGCCAAGGATGTTTTCATTAATCAAGAATGAAAGTTGGGGGCTTGAAGATGATCGGATACCGTCCTAGTCTCAACCATAACTGATGCCGACCAGGGATCGGCGGATGTTGCTCTAAGGACTCTGCCAGCACCTTCTGAGAAATCAGAGTGTTTCGGTTCCGGGGCGAGTATGGTCGCAAGGCTGAAACTTAAAGGAATTGACGGAAGGGTACCACCAGGAGTGGAGCCTGTGTCTTAATTTGACTCAACATGGGAAAACTTACCAGGTCCAGACATAGTAAAGATTGACATATTGAGAGCTCTTTCTTGATTCTATGGGTGGTGGTGCATGGCTATTCTTAGCTGGTGGAGTGATTTGTCTGGTTAATTCCGTTAACGAACAAGACCTCAGCTTGCTAACTAGCTACGCGGAGGTTTCTCTTCATGGCCAGCTTCTTAGAGGGACTATGGCCATTTAGGCCATGGAAGTTTGAGGCAATAACAAGTCTGTGATGCCCTTAGATGTTTTGGGCCACATGCGTGCTACACTGATGCAACCAACGAGTTTTTCTCCCTGGTCTGAAAGGTTTAAGAAATCTTGCCAAGTTGCATCGTGATGGGGATAAACCATTGCAATTATTGATCTTTAACGAGGAATTCCTAGTAAGCGCGAGTCATCAGCTCACGTTGACTATGTCTCTACCCTTTGTACACACCGCCCGTCACTCCTACCAATTGAATGATCTGGTGAAGTGTTCGGATCGTGACAACGGCGGTGGTTTCTGTCGCCGATGTTGCTAGAAGTTCATTGAACCTTATCATTTAGAGAAAGGAGAAGTCGTAACAAGGTTACCGTAGGTGAACCTGCGGTAGGATCATTGTCGTTTTAAAAACTAAATCGTGTAGGGGAGTGGGCGTATTCGGCATGTCTGACGCGTCTCCTCCCCATCCGCCGCTCTTGCGGGAGTTTGGACTGGAGTTCCGGATGCTTTTCCCTTTGCAATGCCTCAGGGGTCCCCTCCACTATCTTTCTCTCAGGTGGGCATTCCGGTCTTCGCAAGTTGTTCTCCTGTGGTTCGGGTTATTACAAGGGTGAGTGCCAATGTCATCTATAGTGTGGCTATGCGAGGGGCTCATTTTCAGTTGCAGTGGGTCCACCAGCGAATCTATTCGTCTGGCATTCCTACTCCTTTGCGGTTAAAGGGTCCCCACAATTTCCACCTGCTAGGCGGTTCTTTGCAAACGCCCGTGGTTGCTTTGTAGACCGTTGAACATTTACAGGTCTGCAAAGTAGCTGTAACCCCCTAAAGTGTCGTCGAGAAAGTTATGCCGTACAGATTAT
Source organism: Taxus chinensis (assembly GCA_019776745.2). Classification (NCBI taxonomy): domain Eukaryota; kingdom Viridiplantae; phylum Streptophyta; class Pinopsida; order Cupressales; family Taxaceae; genus Taxus; species Taxus chinensis. The sequence goes on from CM034155.1 coordinate 677,124,824, forward strand.
TTCATGCCTTTGGATGGGTGCACCTGCGTACGTCGCAGGGCGGGATGACCGTCCACTGGTTCCGTTCTCATCTGTTCGGTCTCCGGCCTTTTGACACTCTGTGGCGGGGACACCCTTTCTCTGATTTCCCCCATGGGGCATCGCCTCTAGTTGCGGGGGGTGTCGAGTGGAGGTATGTGTCATAACACTCAACACATCAGTGCGGATTGCACCAAGGATCTGATAAATAGCTGTGCGGGTTGCACGCCATGCACGTGTCAGACTCACGGCACTAATTAAACATGACTCTCAGCAACAGATATCTTGGCTCTCACCATGATGAAGAATGTAGCGAAATGCGATACTTATTGTGAATTGTAGAATCTCGTGAATCATCAAGTCTTTAAATGTAAGTTGCGCCTGAGGCCTCGGTCGAGGGCACGTTTGCTTGGGCGTCGCACTCTAAAATCAACTTCCCCCATTCCTCGGCGGGAGGATCGGAGATGGCTATCCATGCCCACCAGCAGCATGGTCAGCTTAAATGGGCACGAGATTTGTGGCCGATGTCACGATGAGTGGTGGCCAATGTTGGTCGGTGTTGGATTATGACATGAGGTCACGGATTTTTACGAAAATTTACTTGTTAGTCGCGACTCTTCTGTGGGAGGGTGCGTCCCAAATTTTGCGGCCCTAGGTCAGGCGTGAGTACTCACTGAGTTTAAGCATATCACTAAGTGGAGGAAAAGAAACTTACCAGGATTCACCTAGTAACGGCGAGTGAACTGGGAAGAGCCTAGCATGAAAATCGGCTAATCTACGTGCCGAATTATAGTCTGTAGAAGCGTCCTCAGTGACATACTGGGACCAGGTCCCCTGGAAGGGGGTGCCAGAGAGGGTGAGAGCCCCATTGGGCCCAAACCCTGTTGCACCATGAGGTGCTTTTGGCGAGTCGGGTTGTTTGGGAATGCAGCCCTAATAGGGTGGTAAATTCCATCCAAGGCTAAATACAGGCGAGAGACCGATAGCGAACAAGTACCACGAGGGAAAGATGAAAAGGACTTTGAAAAGAGAGTTAAAGAGTGCTTGAAATTATCAGGAGGGAAGCGGATGGAGGCTGGCGATGCTCCCCAGTCGGATGTGGAACGGTGTGAGCCGGTCCGCCACTCGGCTCGGGGAGTGCGTCAATGCGGGCTGTCGCGGTGACACAAGCACGACTTTTGGGCCATTGAGTGTACCTCCATTGCGGTGGTCGTGGAATGAAGCGTGCACCTTTGGTGGGCCCTCGAGCACCTGCACACTCGTGGCACTGGCTTGCGGGCTTTCCATCTGACCCGTCTTGAAACACAGACCAAGGAGTCTAACATGTGTGTGATTCGACAGGTTTGGAAACCCGCGAGGCGCAAGGAAGCTGACTGGTGAGAGCCCCTCTTTGGGGTGCACCTCCAACCGACCCTGATCTTCTGCGAAGGGTTCGAGTGCGAGCACACCTATTGGGACCCGAAAGATGGTGAACTATTCCTAAGCAGGGCGAAGCCAGAGGAAACTCTGGTGGAGGCCCGCAGTGATACTGACATGTAAATCGTTCGTCTGACTTGGGTATAGGGGTGAAAGACTAATCGAACCATCTAGTAGCTGGTTTCCTCTGAAGTTTCCCTCAGGATAACTGGAGTTCACGCGTGAGTTTTATCAGGTAAATTAAATGATTAGAGGCATCGGGGGCGTAACACCCTCGACCTATTCTCAAAATTTAAATAGGTAAGGTGGCGCCGCTGCTCCTTTGAGCTGCGGTACGGAATCACGAGCTCCAAGTGGGCCATTTTTGGTAAGAAAATCTGGCGATGCGGGATGAACTGAAAGTCAAGTTACGGTGCCAAATTACACGCTAACCCAGATCCCACAAAGGGTGTTGGTTGATTAAGACAGCAGGACATTGGTCATGGAAGTTGAAATCCGCAAAGGAGTGTGTAACAACTCACCTGCCGAATCAACTAGCCCCGAAAATGGATGGTGCTGAAGCGTGTTGGTTTTCAAATAGGTCTTTTTAGAAGAGCAACAGTCAGGGGACAAAAAGTCCCTCCTCTTTAATGGGAGAGGTTCCCTTATTCAGAAATGAACTTATTTACAAATGTACAGAACATAGTTTTATGGTTAAACTTGGATATTACGAAAGTGTTTTCCACAAGGATCATCAGTTACACAAGGACTGAGGAAAGGGAATAAGAAGATGAGCAGAATAGCAACATTCAGAATTATAGATAGCAGAATAATTCTTCGTGTATGCGAAGCTTCAAAGAATTTAAGACAAGATCAATTGCGTTGGTTGAATGAGATTAAATTTAAAGACACAAAGTTCTATAAATAACCTTCTTCAGATTTGTTAATCAAGGACACAAAGTTCTTTCTTGGTTGTACAAGATCACTGTATTTACAAAACTGAACAGTATGCAATCAGAGAGACTAAATGAGTTAGGAACAAAATGATCTTCACGATATTAAAGGACAACATAGAGATAACAAGAATTAGATAGACAAAGAATGGAAAGCCCTTTTGTATTAATTTCTTTAAGATCTATTTACACTTTTAGCAAAAATCTAAGTTCTTCCTCCCCTTTCAAAATGGCGTGGAAAGGCCATTATATAGATTACAAGTCAGTTACTTTTCGTAACCGTTTCTTTTAATTAAAGAATAGTTAAAGATCGCCCATTGCGATGCCTTAACTAATTACAAGGAATACGAAAAGAAAGGGAAGAAGAGAAAAGAAAGGAGAAGGAGACAGGTGTCCAGTTCTGAGAAGGACCCACTGTCTTCAGAAACCGCCGCTTGAGTTTTCCTCCACGTCTCAGCCACGTCTTTGCCATGAGGGACACACCAGACGTTTCATCTTGAAGATGTCAATGGATATCCTTGAAAACTGATGTAACCGACGTCTTGAAAGTTTCGTCCTTCATAACTGCTTCTTGAAATTTGATCTTCGGATCAGAGCCGCAACTTAAATTCATATTTTAGCATATTCGGGTCGAGCAGGAAAAAACTAAGTATGAATTGCATTTGGTATGCTTGGGACATGTGAGACGCAAATGCGTGAAACACACGGCTCGGCCGGTTCGGGTGAAACAGGGAGAGGACGCACAAATGCATTTGGGAAGAAGAGAAAAGAAAGGAGAAGGAGCCGGTTCGGGTGAAACAGGAGAGGACGCACAAATGCATTTGGGAAGAGAGAAAAGAAAGGAGAAGGAGACAGGTGTCCAGTTCTGAGAAGGACCCCATGTCTTCAGAAACCGCCGCTTGAGTTTTCCTCCACGTCTCAGCCACGTCTTTGCCATGAGGGACACACTAGACGTTTCATCTTGAAGATGTCAATGGATATCCTTGAAAACTGATGTAACCGACGTCTTTGAAAGTTTCGTCCTTCATAACTGCTTCTTGAAATTTGATCTTCGGATCAGAGCCGCAACTTAAATTCATATTTTAGCATATTCGGGTCGAGCAGGAAAAAACTAAGTATGAATTGCATTTGGTATGCTTGGGACATGTGAGACGCAAATGCGTGAAACACACGGCTCGGCCGGTTCGGGCGAAACAGGGAGAGGACGCACAAATGCATTTGGGACAAATGGGATGAAAATGTGCGAAGTATGCGATTCGGGTGTTTCGGCCGAAATTGGAACAAAGGGCCCGTTTGGACTTGGGACATTCGGGACAAAAAGTTCTGAAGTACGCGACTTGACCGGCTCGGCCGAAATTGGGAAAGCTCGCACTTTTTAAAATGGGGCAGTTGGGACAAAATTGCGCGAAGGACGCGGTCCGGGCGAATCGGCCGAAAATGGAACAGAGAGCAATTTGGAACTCCGGACAGTTGGGACAAAATCAGGCGAATCGGCTGAAAATGGAACAACAGGTCCGTTCGAACTTGGGACATTTGGGACGAAAAGTTTTGGAGTACGTGGGAAGGATGATTTGGCCGAAATGGAACAGTTTGCATTTTTGGCTTTGGGACACTTGGGACAAAAAATTCCGACAGGCCTGAAAATGGGACAAATTCGGATATTTCGGCTGATCGGAGAACAGAAGACACTTTCGTACTTGGGACAGTTGGGACAAAAAGTTCCGACAGGCCCGAAAATCACACAAAATGACCCAAAACACAGATTTTTTCAATTTCACGACTTAGGCACCTAGGAGAAAAACCCTTAAACTCAAAATTTTGAAAATTTTACTCTTATCAGAGTGGGGAATTTTGAGTGGACAACAAAGCGCGCAACCTATACTCATCCATCGGGGCAAGTGCCAGGCTCTGATGAGTAGGAGGACGCGAGGGTTGTTACAAAACCTTGGGTGCGAGCCTTGATGGACTAGCCCCGGGTGCAGAACTTGGTGGTAGTAGCAAATATTTAAATGAGAACTTTGAAGACTGAAGTGGGGAAAGGTTCCATGTGAACAACACTTGGACATGGGTTAGTCGATCCTAAGATATGGGGAAGTCCTGTATCAAGGCCGCACTTTGCGCGATCATTGAAAGGGAATCAGGTTAATATTCCTGAACTAGGACGTGGCGGTGGACGGAAAAATTAGGAAATCCAGAGACATCAGCGGGGGCCCCGGGAAGAGTTATCTTTTCTTTTTAACAGCCTGCCCACCCTGAAATCAGTTCAACCGGAGATAGGGTCTAGCGGATGGAAGAGCACCACACGTCCTGCGGTGTCTGGTGTGCCTTCGGTAGCCCTTGAAAATCTGGAGGACCGAGTACCGTTCATGCCCGGTCATACTCATAACCGCATCAGGTCTCCAAGGTGAACAACCTTTGGTCAATAGAATAATGTAGGTAAGGGAAGTCGGCAAAATGGATCCGTAACTTCAGGAAAAGTATTGGCTCTGAGGGCTGGGCCTAGGGGTCTGTGCCTTAAACCTGCTGGCTGCTGTCAGCCTGCCCGAGCTGCTTCCGCGGCGAGGGCAGGCCGTCGCGTGCCTGTCGGGTGACGGGCACAGGACGCTCCCCTTGTGGGGGCTTTCCATAGGCGGTGAACAACCAACTCAGAACTGGTACGGACAAGGGGAATCTGACTGTTTAATTAAAACAAAGCATTGCGATGGTCCCTGTGGATGCTGACGCAATGTGATTTATGCCCAGTGCTTTGAATGTCAAAGTGAAGAAATTAAACAAAGCACGGGTAAACAGAGGGAGTAACTATAACTCTCTTAAGGTATCCAAATTCCTCGTCATCTAATTAGTGACGCACATGAATGGATTAACAAGATTCCCACTGTCCATATCTACTATCTAGCAAAACCTTAGCCAAGGGAATAGGCTTGGTGGAATCAGCGGGGAAAGAAGACCCTGTTGAGCTTGACTCTAGTCTGAATTTGTGAAATGACTTAAGAGGTGTAGAATAAGTGGGAGTCGTTTCGGCACAAGTGAAATACCACTACTTTTAACATTATTTTACTTATTCCATGAGGCAGGGATGGGGCAATGCCCCTGTTTTTGGCCTTAAGGTGCGTCAAGGTGCTCCGATCTGGGCGGAAGACATTGTACGGTGGGGAGTTTGGTTGGGGCGGCACATCTGTTAAAAGATAACACAGGTGTCCTAAGATGAGCTCAACGAGAACATAAATCTCCTGTGGAACAAAAGGGTAAAAGCTCATTTGATTTTGATTTTCAGTATGAATACAAACTGTGAAAGCATGGCCTATCGATCTTTTAGACTTTCAGAATTTTAAGCTAGAGGTGTCAGAAAATTTACCACAGGGATAACTAGCTTGTGGCAGCCAAGCGTTCATAGCGACATTTCTTTTTGATCCTTCGATGTCGACTCTTCCTATCATTGTGAAGCAGAATTCACCAAGTGTTGGATTGTTCACCCACCAATAGGGAACATGAGCTGGGTTTAGACTGTCGTGAGACAGGTTATTTTTACCCTACTGATTATCCGCGTTGCGATAGTAATTCAACTTAGTACGAGAGGAACCGTTGATTCACACATTTGGTCATCACGCTTGGTTGAAAAGCTAGTGGCGCGAAGCTATCGTGTGTTGGATTATTACTGAACGCCTCTAAGTCAGAATCCATGCTAGATGCGGTGCATCTCTCTCTCTAATTGCATCGTGACCCACAATAGGGGTACTCTTGCACACCCAAGGGCCTGTGTCATTGGCGACCTCCGGTTGGTTGTAACAACCTGTCCAGGGAAACCTTGTATAACAATTTCAAGTGGTCGGCCAGAAGAATCCTTTGCAGACGACTTAAATAAGCGATGGGGTATTGTAAGTGGTAGAGTGGCCTTGCTACCATGATCCACTGAGATTCAACCATTTTTTTCCCCGATTTGTACAACCCGAGACTGGTTGAAGAGTGGGGTTTCCACACAGCAGATGCAAATTTTGTTTTTACGCGAGTGTAGGAGGGAGGACTGGGGTTTCCACACTCAGCAGATGAAACCTTATTCTCCTTTTGCCCAAGTATAGGAGGAGGAGGAGTGGGGTTTCCAGAGAAGAGATGCGATTATTATTTTTTTTTTCCCAAGTATAGAAGAAGAAGAAGTGGGGTTTCCGGCGAAGAGATGCGATCTTCTGCTCTCTCTATTTTTTTTTCCCAAGTATAGAAGAGGAAGATGTGGGGTTTCCGGAAAACAGATGTGATCTCCTCCTCTCTTTTTTTTTTTCCCAAGTATAAAAGAAGAAGAGGTGGGGTTTCCTACAAAGAGATGCAATCTCCTCCTCTCTCTCTCTTTTTTTTCCCAAGTATAGAAGAAGAAGAGGTGGGGTTTCCGGTGAAGAGATGTGATCTCCTCCTCTCTCTCTTTTTTTCCCACTTATAGAAGAAGAAGAGGTGGGGTTTCCGGCGAAGAGATGCGATCTCCTCCTCTCTCTTTTTCTTTTTCCTAAGTATAGAAGAAGAAGAAGAGGTGGGGTTTCTGGTGAAGAGGTGTGATCTCCTCCTTCTTTTATGCCTAAGCATAGAAGAAGTGGGGTTTCCAGAGAAGAGATGCGGTCTCCTCTTCTTGTATTTTGCCTAAGCATAGAAGAAGTGGGGTTTCCAGAGAAGAGGTGCAATCTCCTTTCTTCTTTTTTTTGCCTAAGCATAGAAGAAGGTGGGGTTTCCAGAGAAGAGATGTGTTTTTTTTTTCCAAGTATAAAGTGGGGTTTCCAGAGACAAGATGTGTTTTTTTTTTCAAACTATAAAGTGGGGTTTCCAAAGAGGAGAGGTTCTTTTCTTCCCGAGTTGTTTCTTTTTCCAAGTACAAATTTGGGTTTCCATGGAGGAAATGTGCTTTCTTTTTTCCAAAGTATAAAAGTGGGGTTTCCGCAGAGCAGAGGTAGTTTTCTTCCTAGGTATAAAGTGCGGTTTCCACAGAGCAGAGGTGTTTTTCTTTCCAAGTATAAAGTGGGGTTTCCATGGAGGAGACATGTTTCTTTTTCCAAGTAAAAAGTGGGGTTTCCATGGAAAATTTTGTGTGCGTGTGTTTTTTTTTTTTTTTCAAATTATAGAGTGGGGTTTCCACCCAGACGCCAAGCTGCAGTGGCAAACAGGGGATTGTGCCCCAAGATTCCCAAGCTAATGATGCATTCGGTGAGCCAAGTTTGGTGAGTTGATCCCCGGGAAGCTCGCCTGGGAGCCCGCCGAGCAGCGCGCCCACGAACTCGCCCGATAGCTCTCCTGTGAGCTCGCTGAGTAGCACGGCCGTGACCAGCCTGCTGGGTAGCTCACGTAGCATCTCACTCGGGAGCTCGCCTGGAAGCCCACCCTACAGCTTGCCTCAGAGCTCACCTTGCCAACTCACCTGTAAGCTCGCCTTGAAGTTCGTCGACCAGCTCGCTTGGGAGCTCGCCCGGGAGCTCTCGCGATAGGTCACCTTGCCAACTCGTCTGGCAGCTTGCCTCGAAGCTTGCTTGGGAGCTCACATTAGAGCAGCTTTCCTTGGAGTTCGCTGAACAACTTGCCTGGGAGCTCACTGAGCAGCTCACCTGGGAGCTCGTGGAGCATCTCAGTCGGGAAATCTTCTGGGAGCAGCTCGGTTGGGAGATCTTATCTGATCTCGTTGAGCAACTCAACTTGAGCTCACTTGTGAGCTTGTCGAGTAGCTCTTCTAGTAGTAGCTCGCCAGTGAGCAGCTCGTCAGGGAGCTCACCGAACAACTCGCCAAGTAGCTCACCTGGGAGCTCACCAGGGAGCTCGACAAGTAGCTCACCCTGGAGCTCATCGAGAAACTCACCTGGGAGCTCACCTTGCCAACTCGCCTGTAAGATCACCTCAGAGTTCATCGAGTAGCTTACCTAGGAGCTTGCAGCGCAACTCGCTCGGGAGCTCACCGAGCAGCTCTCTCGGGAGATCACCCTACAGCTCACCCAATAGCTCACCCGGGAGGTCATCAAGAAGCTCGCCTCAGAGCTCTCCTGACAGCTCGCCTTGTCAACTCACTCGTAGCTTGCTGGGAAACTCACCTAGCTAACTCATCTGGCAGCTTGCCTATAAGATTTCTGACAAGCTCACCCTATAGCAACTTGCCGCAGAGCTTGCCTTGGTGCTCGCCAAACAGCTCGCAAAACAGCTTTCCTGGGATCTCACCGAGTAGCTCGCATGGGAGCTCACGGAGTAGCTCGGCTGAGAGCTCGCTAAATAGCTCCCATGGGAGCTCACCGAGCAGCTCACCTGGGAGCTCGGCATGGAGCTCACCGAGCAGCTCAACTTGAGATTGCCTGGAAACTCACCTGGGAGCTTGCCGACATCTCGCCTTGCCAGCTCGAATAGCAGCTTGACTTGAGCTCACCCAGGAGCTCGTCAAGCAGCTCGCATGAAAACTCGCATGGGAGCTTGCCTCTCAGCTCGCCTTTCCAACTCACGTTGGAAACTCACCTTGAGCTCGTCTAGTAGCTCGCCTCAGAGTTCGTCGAGTAGCTCACCAAGTAGCTCACCTCAGAGCTCGCCGAGTAGGCTAACTTGAGCTCGCAAGCAGCTCACCGAGTAACATCTCATCGGGGAGCTCGCTAAGTAGCTCTCTTGGGAGCTCGGAAAGTAGCTTGCCTGGGAGCTCATAGAGAAACTTGCCTGACAGTTCACCTTGCCAACTCATCTGGTAGCTCGCCTGTAAGATTGCTGACAAGCTCACCCTATAGCAGCTTACCGTGGAGCTTGCCGTACAGCTCACCAAATAGCTTTCCTGGGATCTCATTTGGGGAGCTCGCTGAAAAGCTCACTTGGGAGGTCACCGAGTAGCTCACCTTTGAGCTTGCTTGGGAGCTCGCGGAGCAACTCTGCTGGGAGCTCTTTGGGGAGCTCAACTTGAGCTCACATGGGAGCTCATCGAGCAGCTCAAAAGGGAAACTCGCCTGGGAGCTCACCTTGCCAACTCACCTTGAAGCTCGTTTGGTGGCTTGCCTTGGATTTCGTCAAGCAGCTCGCCTAGCATCTCGCAACGCAGCTCACTCGGGAGCTCACCCTGACAGCTCACCTTGCCAACTCATCTGGTAGCTCGCTTGTAAGATTGCTGACAAGCTTGCCCTATAGCAGCTTACCTCAGATCTTGCCTTGGTGCTCACTGTACAATCTTGCCAAATAGCTTGCCTGGGATCTGATCGAGTAGCTCGCATGGGAGCTCGTGGTCTAGCTCACAGAGAAGCTCAGCCGAGAGCTCACCAAATAGCTCCCATGGGAGCTCACCGAGCAGCTCACCTAGGAGCTCAGCATGGAGCTCGGAAAGTAGCTCGCCAAGGAGCTCACCGAGCAGCCCTGACTTGAGCTTTCCTGGAAACTCACCTAGGAGCTTTCTGACAGCTCGCCTTGCCAGCTCACTGAGCAGCTCGACTTGAGCTCACCCAGGAGCTCGTCAAGTAGCTCACCTGAAAACTCGTATGGGAGCTCGCCTTTCAAGATCACCTTGCGAACTCACCTTGAGCTCGTCTGCTACTACCTCGCCTCAGAGTTCATCAAGCAACTCACTCGGGAGCTCACCGAGTAGCTCGCTGAGTAGGCTAACTTGAGCTCGCGAGTAGCTCGCCGAGTAACATCTTACCGGGGAGATTGCCAAGTAGTTTGCCTAAGAGCTCATCGATCAACTCGACTCGAGCCCACCCCAGGAGCTCATCGGGCAGCCTCACCTAGGAGCTCACCTTAGGCTCGTTTGGTAGCTCACCTGTAAGCTCACCTCAAAGTTCGTCAATCAGCTCGCCTAGCATCTCGCCACGTAGCTCGCAACGCAGCTCACTCGGGAGCTCACCTTGATAACTTGTCTAACAGCTGGCCTATAAGATTGCTGACATACTCACCCTATAGCAACTTGCCGCGGAGCTTGCCTTGGTGCTCACCGTACAGCTTACCTGGGATCTCACCTGGCAGCTCGCCTGTAAGATTTCATGTACAAATCTTCTTGCTAACACTGGTGCATCATCTTTCAAATTACCAGTAATGAAGTGTGCCACTTTGGTCAATTTTTCGACTACAACCAGGATAATATCATGCTTATTTCTTGACATAGGAAATCCTTGAACGAAATCCATCGTTATCACTTGCCATTTGTACTGCGGAATGCTTTGGGGATACAATAATCCTGCGGGATGCATATGTTCCGCCTTAACACGCTGACATTCTAAGAATGTGTTACAAATTCCACCACATCCTTTTTCATTCCCTTCTAGAAGTATTGCTACTTAAGATCAGCAAGCATTTTCGTAATGCTAGGGTGTCCAGAAAAAGGTGAATTATGAAATTCAGTTAACAATTTCCCTCTTAAGTCATTTGCCAAAGGTATATATACCCTGTTTTTGAACCTCAGAATTCCTTCATTGTCAAAACGGAATCCTTTATACCTGACATCCTTTGGATCTACAGCAAGTGTTGTTTTGACTTGCTGGAAATACGGATCTAATTCCAAGGCATCTTTCACCTCATCCTTAAACTGAGTTCTTAACGTTATAAGAGCATAGATATGCTTCCTTCAACTCAGAGCATCTGCCACTCTATTTTCCTTGCCTTTGATGTAGCTTATATCAAAATCATACTGAGACAGAAATTCTAACCATCTTCGCTGCCTTGCATTTAGATTTGGCTGAGTAAAAATATACTTCAGCCCCAGATGGTCTATTTTTAACTCAAAAGGCTTACCTAAAAGGTAATGCCTCCACATTTGAAGTGCATGAACAATGGTAGCGAGTTCTACGTCATGTGGAGCATAATTCTGTTCATGTAACTTAAGCTTTCTACTTTCATAAGCTATAACATGGTTATTCTGTAACAGAATACCTCCAAGGCCTTCTCCTGAGGCATCTGTTACTACCATAAAATTTCCATTTGGGTCAGGTACAGTCAGAATAGGTGCTGTAGTTAACTGTTCCTTTAAATTTTTAAAATCAGATTCACATTTGTCCATCTAGACAAATTTCTTATCCTTCTTTTACAGTGAAGTGTTTGCTGCAGCAATTTTTGAAAATTCCTTAACGAACTTTTGATAATATCCAGCCAAGCCCATGAAGCTCATCACTTCATGCACGTTCTTAGGCGCAGGCCACTCATTTATAGCTGTATTCTCTGAAGGGTCAACAGCTATTCCATTCTTTCTTATAACGTGTCCCAAATAATGCACCTCTGCATCATAAAAGGAACATTTAGATAGTTTACCATATAACTTCCTCTTTCTTAAAATTTCCAGCACTATTCTTAGATGTTCTTGGTGCTCTTCGACATTTTTAGAGTATATAAGAATGTCGTCTAAGAATACAAGCACAAACTTGTCTAAGTATTCTTGAAAAATATTGTTCATCAGATTCATGAAGGCGGCAGGTGCATTGGTCAACCCAAAAGGTAACACCGTGAACTCATAATGCCCGTACCTTGTTCTAAAAGTTGTTTTATGAATATCTTCTTCCTTTATTCTCAGCTGATGATACCCAGATCAAAGATCTATTTTTGAATAAAATGATGCTCCTCGCATCTGATCGAACAGATCATCAATCCCAGGAAGTGGGTATCGATTTTTAATAGTTTCCTTGTTCAGCATTCTGTAATCAATGCACAGCCTCAATGTGCCATTCTTTTTCTTTACAAAAATTACCAGCGCTCCCCAAGGTGAGACGCTCGGTCTTATCAGCCCCTTAGTCAAAAGTTCTTGTAATTGAGCCTTTAGCTCTACCAACTCGATGGTGGTCATTCTATAAGGTGCCTTAGATATGGGTTCAGTTCCCGGTTTTATTTCTATTACAAAGTCAAACTCTCGTTTGGGTGGAAGACCTGGCAATTTCTCCAGAAACACATCACTGAAACCCCTTAACAATGGATATCTTTCCATGAAATCATTATCTTCCTCAGCATTTTCTGCCATTTTTACTACATACAAAGTGCAGCTTCTGTTTTTAGCCCTTTTTAGTTACATAGTTCTCAGTTTCCTAACTGCAACTTCACGTATTACACCTTGAATGACTGCTGCTTTCTGCAGGTCATCAAAACAACAAATTTGTTTTTCATAATAGTCGACCTTTGCCTTATGTTCAGCCAACCAGTTAACTCCAATAATGATATCATATGATCCTAGAGGAGTGACATACAGGTCAAATTCGGTGGAGAAACTAGGCAAGTCAAGAATTGCCCCAAAAAGGCACATTTCGACTGTATGGACAGCATTATTCCCATAATGCACTGTCCATGTTTTATCCATTCATTCGGCCTTTATTTTTAATTTCATTATAAGTTTAGCAGAAATAAAGCATTCAGTAGCTCCAGTATCAAAAAGTATGACTACAGGCATACCGAATAACTTACTCGGAACTTCTATAGGGGTAACTTGCTTTTCAACTTGTCTGTTAGCCACTGCAACATGTATCCTATGCTGCTAACCGTGATCATCCTTCTTCAGAGGACAGTGATTCACATAGCGGTCCTTTCCACAGTTGAAGCATCCTCCAACTGGCCCTTTTCTAGGCTCAAATTTGTTACCAGCTTTGAAGTTATCATTCTGGATCCTATAGGACTTCTGTCCATTGCCACTAACTTTTGTGAAGTTGTTCCACATGCTATTTACAGGTCTGTTCATCACATATTTCTTGTTGTTATCCACAACAATTTTGTTTTTCACACCAAACCTTTTCCAAGGTCCCCTTTTTGGTGCGAGAGATGAAGAAGAATTGGGAATCTTCTTCCTTATCTCTTCCCTGTGAGCAGAAATTGCTCTCAATTTCTGTTCCTGTCTAATTTCCTTTTTGACAACTCCTTCCATGGTGGTTGGGCCATGGACATCCACTTCGCCACCAATGATGGGATTCAGTCCCATTATGAATTTCCGTATTTTGAACTTCTCGTCAGCTTGGTACTGCGGCACATACTTAAGGAGTTTAGTAAACCCTTCCCAGTATTATGTCACCGATAGCCTTCCTTGCGACCAGTTCTGAAATTCAATCATTTTCCTATCAAAATAGAGTTAAGGCAGCCATCGTTGCCTAAAATAACCCTTAAATTGATCCCAAGTTATGTCTGATTTGACAATATTCAACTCAACCTTACGGTTGTCCCACCATGATGATGCTTCATGAGAAAGCTGATATGCTCCCCATATCACTTTGGTCTCTTTGGAGAAGTTTCTTATTGCAAAGTATTTCTCCATTTCACTGAGCCAATTCTCAGCTCCGTCCCCAAGGGTTGTTCCATCAAAATTTGGAGGACTTATTCTCTTTATATCATTTGTAAGTTCAGCTGCTAATCTTGCCCTTTTATTTTCAGGATGATTAGGAGCAATTACATTATTATTATCAACACCTAGATTCCCTCTGTTGATGTTGTCCACAGGAGGCGGCTGATCATTTATATCAGCTTCATATTCCTCCTCTTCATTGCCCATTGACTGTTGTTCCAGAACAGTCAAACGATCTCTCGTATCTAGTAGGGCAGCAAGGATTTCATCCAAATTTTGAGCAGTAGCTGCTTCTCCACCCTATAACGGGTTATTCGTAGCATTCCCTCTTGTTCTGAACATTTTTTGTTCAATAAGAAAATGTAAACCTTATTAATATCGTGGACTCATTAGGTCCAAGAGCTGCAACCTTCCGCTCTGATACCAAGATGTAACATCCCCATTTTAAGATACTAGAACAAGGGAATTTTTTTTTATAAAACGTTCTCTATTATGAATTATATAATTCAAACACACGTTCAAGTTTTAATAATTGTTCTCTGCCTAAACAATGCAGTTTAGAACACACAATTTCCTTTTAAAACTAATGTTCCCTGTTCTCACATATTTGCAATATGGAACACACATTCAGTGCCATTCAATCTTATAATAGATTCTATATGCTGTTGTAAATGACTCGAAGAACTACCGATCTCCCATTTTCATGGCTCAGAGTTTCAACGATCTCTCATTTCATGACTCGGCAACTACCGATCCTTCATGTTCATTCATGCATGGTATAATATATATACAAGGTTCTCTTTACCATTTCTGGTTATCGTAGTGATCCATTTAAGAAGCCTATCTTAATATCTGTTACTGATATTCATCTAACATCCTGCATCTTAAATTAGGTGATCAGGACAATGCAACCAGCACTTGCGATACTTTGGCCAAATATTTTCACATGCTTTGCATGATCATATTCCTGGATGTGATACACACCAATGGAATACATCCTTCACGTCACTTCACCTGTTATCTAGAATGATCTTTCCTGGTTCCTACCAGTCCTTCCGATTTAAGGTCAAATTCTAACTTCCAATTTCTAACTAGCAATATGAACGAATATAGGAAGGCACTCATGGTAACTAAAGATACACAGACATACGGTGTCATTCCCAATGAATCCGTGTGTCTAGTTATCTTTAGTCCTCCAGAGTCACTTCGTATACGTGATCATATTCCTATCCCCAGCCAAGAACTTAATATTCAGCTTATGTAATCTTGATGTTTTAATTCGGGAGGGCATTGTAATATGTTAGCTATAACATTGTGTCGTCATGAAGACCCCACCTTCATAAAGACACTGTACTGTAGCTGGCGTATGTCAATGTCCTACGGAACCCTCCCATCGAGAGTACACATCCAGCTCAAGTGATTTGGATATGATCTTAATATTTAAGATCAACCTTCAGCAACCATGCTGATCCTTTATCCTTGTTCCTGTTACAATTGTATGGAGCTAAGAGAGACTAAATCCATCTTCTTGCTTGCTATGCATCTTCTCCTTCATACCGAAGGTATTCATTTTCTCTACTTGGTTCTTTTCTTAATCATTGGATTAAGCAGCCCATTACCGACAGACGTAATAAGTTTAACTTATTAAACTTAACCAAGTTTTTCACAGCTATAACCAAATTCAGAATTCCAGCTTATTAGACGTCATTTAAATGAGGTCTAATTCTCAATAAATGTATTCATTTATTCTCCTTAACCTTACATAGTTAAGGTCTATTAGCCCTGGATATATTTATCCCATATCCTTTCTTTCTGAATTTAACATACGAGGTTATTAACGGAGTCCGAATGCGAAGTTCGGTTGCTCCTAAGTTATTTGATATTCCTTAGCTTCCAAGCTAATCCTGAATACCTATCAGTTATGGGATCATGTTCCTCCTAATCCTTTTAATGTCAATTAAAAATTCATCTTAACCCAAGTATGAACTAATTGCACATTTCAACTTAAAAGTTGCATTTAGGTAAGAATAGAAATTAGTTCCCTTTAATTCCATCCAAGGACAATTGAATAATTCCAAATCAAGAAATAACATTATATTTCCAATTTAATCAACAATATCAAACTGATATAGTCATTAAAATATCACACTTGTATTTGTATTCATCAATCCATTTCTTAATCCATACATTTTCCAGTCCAAATGAATGGACTTTGTTTATATTAAACAACGTTACAACTCATAAATAGAAGAATGTACTTTCTTCTTTTCACAATTCCTCATAGAGGAATAATAACTAACAAATACAATTCATCTCCAGACAATCAAAAGAAGAATAAAAAAACAGCCATGTCTTCATTTTACTCAAATTCCATCTGTAAAATTACTTGCACGGGTCAGTTCATTGAATTGAGCATATTAAGCACTTGTCATTAAAATGAGGTGCTTCCAATTAACTGTCTCAATAAAAGAACCCTGCTTTTATGAAACGTTAATATGAACATCAATCAATAATTAAGTATTAAAAAGAATGAACAGCATGACAACTGAAACATCTAAATACCATCCCAATCAGTCAAAGAACTACTATCCTTTTTCCCAAATGTTCATTACAAAAAGTAATTTCCTTCAACAGTTCCAGATTACAACATTTGTAAAAACTAGGAATACAAGTAAACATACTGTTGTTATAACATAACTGCTATCCCTTCCCTTTCCTTACATTAGTAATAAATGCAAAGGATAAAATCTAACTGAAATGTAAACCAATTACTTTCCTTTCAGTTCATGCATCTCCTTTGATTTCAAGCAATCAAGTACAGATGAGAAGAGCAAACAACAATAAATATAGATGCTTAAACCCAAGCAATACAAAATTCGTTCCTAAACGATTACATATTTCCAACTATATGAGAAAAGAAATGATCATTTTTCCAAGTTATCCATTCACACTCCTATCCTTTTCCTCATGACTGTACTGAAAATTGAATCCAAACAAGACACAAATCAAGATAACAGTTCAGAGTGAAACTTACAAAATCCATTCAGAATTCACTTTCCACCCACAAAAAATAATTCCATTCATATTCAGCTTTAAATAAAGACAAGGAAGAATTTATTATCCATAACAATACTTCCTTTCAGGCAGGCACATACGAATACCAAAACCAGGTTAGTAAGACATCGTATTCATCATAGAACAAGCAGTATAAAGATGCATACTATGTACTTACTGTACTAGAAGGATTCATACTTCCTTCAATGTATTTTAAGCAAATAAACAGTTATACAGTCACTTAATCAATTATTCACATGACCTTCTATATCCATGAACGCACACAGTCCATAAATATCCATTTGCACCTTGCTGTTACATACAGCAAGTCCAATTCATAATGCACAATAAAGCTCTATTGCTAGTTCCAGAATTCAAACAACAAGAAGAGAAGAATTCATTCCTTTAACTATTTCAATAAGAAAACATCCATTTTCTTCAAGCACAACAAGAATCACTCAGTCAAATTCATTTCTTTTTTTTAATGAAAGTGCAAAATTATAGATCCCACGAAACATTTCAACCTTCCATTTGTATAGAAGAAAACAACACTCAGAAAAATAATCTAAATACCACTGTCACTTCTATCAAGATGAACCTATAAAGTTCAATAAATCCCAGATTAACATTTCTTCAAAATTTAAAACAGCAGAGGAAGAATAACTCGTTTCCTAATAATTTCAGAAAAGAAATGATGCCAAACCAATTCGCACAGCATGCACAAATTTTTATTCATTATACCATATGAAAAGAATGCCCAGTTTGAGTTTCTTCTCGATCAACATTTAAATCCAAAACAGCATTCTCCTATTTCACCATGATGTACAAAACTCAAAATACAATAATCATATATCAATACCTCTATCAAGGCAAACCCGCATAGGGTATTAAATACGTAAGCTTGGTACAGTCAAGACAGACTCAACAACAAGCTAATTCCCATGTAATTCTCCATTTATTTGCACAAAAATACAAAACCAAGTTCTTGTTCACAACTACAGTCTGAACTGGAAGATCAAACCACATCAATAAGACACAACAAAATCAACTTTCCACCAAGGCAAGAGAAAATACAGTTCATTTATAAGCTCAGAAGGAAAATAGTTACTTTCCTTAACTTTCATGAATACCCAAGTCATATTCGTTAAATTTTACAAAAGAACAACATAGCAATAAGAATATTACTATCACTTCCTTCAAACCGAGCTCATAATGCTCAATAAAACTCAAATGCTATTTCCTTCAAAATCTAAAATGCTATTTCCTTCAAAATCCAAAATAGCGGAAGGAAGAGGAACTCATTTCCTCAAAAATTTAAATAAAGAAACAACTCGCACAGCTAATACGTTCCATCACTCAAGTTCATATTAGTAAAAGAATGATTGCTTCAATAATGAAAAACAAACTCATACAACATGTATAGTTTCATAACATACATAACGAATTCCCCATTACTGTCAAACAAACCAACACAGCATAGCGGTATTTCCAACTCAAATATATATGCAAAGACAGTTCAAATCACAACAACAAGAAAACGATTCTACCCAATCATTTCCAACATGACAGAAAAATTGACTAAACCCAAATCATCTCAGTCATGACAGCAATCAAATAAACCCAAAACCCCACTTCATCAGAAGAGCAAGGTTGTTTTAATGAGACGCTTAAGTAAAGCAAGTAGTTTTAAAGAGAAGGGCTTAACATGCCTATAATTTTTCCTCGAAGCTCGAAGAAAACCACGTCTACATGTGGTATTTCCTTCCACGGCGACAGCAACAAGCTTCCCAACAACCACCTTCTGCTACAGGCTCGAAAATAGCCTTCAATTTCCAAAGAAATAGAGATAGCAACCAAACACAACTGGTTCGACTGAACCAAGAAAAACCAAATGCAGAGCAACTTTCCAAAAATCCGAACAAACACAAATGACCAAAAAAAATTCCTCCATACTCTTTCTAAGGCGGGCTGGTCACGATGACCAAGAAAATTGAATGCATTAAAGGCTCTGCCTTTTTCCTATTTCCTCATGCCACACCGCCGACTTGGGTTGGTGAACCACCAAATTCAAATTTTGCATGCAAACCAAGTTTAGTCCCATAACTAACTAGATACCTCCACCTTTTTCCTATTCCCACCAAACTTGGCACTATCCACGCAAGGACTACATTAATTACCATTAAATTTCCTTCCATCATTATCCCTTCCATCCCCCAAGGGTCTGTGCGTCCCCTTCCTTAGGTTAGGATTAGTTTAGGATTAACAATAGTGTTCATACCTAGGTCATAGGTTAATAGAACTTAGGTGTTCACCCTTAGAATTTAAAAATCCACTTAGGATAGTAGTTTAGGATATAAGGTAGAACTTAGGGTTAGATTAGGGTCTAATTTCCCCCCCTTATCACTTAATTAATCAACCTCCAATCCAGTCTTTCCGACTGTCATCAAATTTCAACACTGTGCAGGAAATTTCATCCCACGTTATACATACCTAAGCCACCCGCATCCAGGCCTTTATTACCTTACGGGGTCTAGCGTTACACAGTGTACGGTTCGAGAATCGAGCCTTTTTCGTTAGCATCTACGTACCAGCTGTTCATACCTGAAATCAGGTGCTGCACATTTATATCGACCTTCAGTCTGGTTTAAAGTAAATCGTCAAAGCGATCACAAGAAGACCACAACATACCTTGGATCAATGGAATTGATTCAAGGTGTGCTGTCAATTAGTGAATAGAGTTCAGCAAGCATATGACAAATTTGTCATCACATCAGCAAACATACAAGCAATAATAACTGTTGTCCCATGTAAAAAAATTACAGTATGCAAGAATCCAGATTAGCAACACATTCCCTTAAGATCAGAAATATATCTTAACATGTTTGCCTTCGTTTCAGCAGTTACAACATTATGAAAAATAATCACCAAGATAACTTACAAAAATCAGGGCGTTACACAACTCGCCTTGAGCTTGTCTGGTAGCTCAACTCGGAGTTCGTCGAGAAGCTCACCAAGTAGCTCGCCTGGGAGCTCACTGAGAAGCTCACCGAGTAGGCTAACTTGAGCTCGTGAGCATCTCGCCGAGTAACATCTGGCTGGGGAGCTCACCAAGTAGCTCGACTCGAGCTCACCTGGGAGCTCGTCGGGTAACTCACTTGACAGCTCGCCTTGCCAACTCGCCTTGAGCTCACCTTGCCAACTCGCCTTTAGCTCGTCTGGTAGCTCACATGTAAGCACACCTCAGAGATTACTGACAAGCTCGCCTCGAAGTTTGTCTAGCTGCTCGACCTAGAGCAGCTTGTCAAGGAGCTCACCAAACAGCTTGTTTGGGAGCTCACCGAGCAGCTCACTTAGGAGCTCACAGAGCAGCTCTGCTGGGAGCTCGCCAAGTAGCTCGACTTGAGCTCACATGGGAGCTCATCAAGCAGCTCACATGGAAACTCACCTGGGAGCTCACCTTGCCAACTCACATTGAGCTCGTTTGGTAGCTCACCTGTAAGCTCGCCTCAGAGTTCATCGAGTAGCTCGTCACATAGCTCGCAACGCATCTCACTCGGGAGCTCACTGAGTAACTCGCCTGTAAGATTGCTGATACGCTCACCCTATAGCAGCTTGCCGCGGAGCTTGCCTTGGTGCTCGCCATACAGCTCTCCGTATAAGTTGCCTAGGATCTCACCGAGAAGCTCACATGGGAGCTCATGGTTCAGCTCGCATGTGAGCTCGCGGAGCAGCTTGGTTGAGAACTTGCTAAGTAGCTTGCCAAACAACTCCCATGGGAGCTCACCGAGCAGCTCGCCTGGGAGCTCACCGACCAGCTCCCCTAGGCACTCGGCAAGTATCTCGGCAAGGAGCTCGCCGAGCATCTCAAATTGAGCTTTCCCGAAAACTCACCTGGGAGCTTGTCGACAGCTTACCTTGCCAGATCACCGAGCAGCTCGGGTTGAGCTCACCTAGGAGCTCGTAAAGTAGCTCACCCGAAAACTCGCATGGGAGCTTTCCTGTCAGCTCGCCTTTCCAGCTCACTTTGCCAACACGCCTTGAGCTTGTCTGGTAACTCACCTTGGAGTTCATTGAGTAGCTCGCCAAGCAGCTCGCCCAGGAGCTCACCGAGAAGCTCACCGAGTAGGCTAACTTGAGCTCGCGAGTAGCTCACCGAGTAACATCTGGCCGGGGAGCTCACCAAGTAGCTCAACTTGAGCTCACCCGGGAGCTCATCGGGAAACTCGCCTGGGAGCTCGCTTGACAACTCACCTTGCCAACTCACCTTGAGCTCACCTTGCCAACTCACCTTGAGCTCATCTGGTAGCTCGCATGTAAGCATACCTCAGAGATTACCGACAAGCTCACCTCGGAGTTCACTCGAGCTGCTCGACCTAGAGCAGCTTATCAGGGAGCTCACCAGTAGCTCACCCAGCTCGCTTGGGAGGTCACTTAAGTAGCTCACCTTTGAGCTCACCTAGGAGCTTGCACCTGAGCAACTCCGCTGGGAGCTCTTTTGGGAGCTCACCAAGCAACTTGACTTGAGCTCGCATGGGAGCTCATCAAATAGTAGCTCGCATGGAAACTCACCTATGTAGCTCACCTTGCCAACTCACCTTGAGCTCGTTGAGTAGCTCACCTGTAAGCTCACCTCAGAGATTCTTCGAGCAAGCTCACCTTTGTAGCTCGTCATGGTAGCTCACCAAGAAGCTCACCAAGAAGCTAACGGCTGGGAGCTTGGCAAGGTGAGATCTGACCCATGTGACCTCATTTTGGGTGAGCTTGACTTGACAAGCTCACCCTCACCTAGGAGCTTACCAGTTGAGCTTGCCTTAGGAGCTCACTGTAGTGAGCTCAACGGTGAGCTCATCTGGGATCTCATCAGGTAGCTCTACCTCAAAAATCACATGGTTCAACTACTAAGGTCACTGGAGCTCTTGGGTGAGCTCGTTTGCTGAGGAGCTCTTGCCAAATGAGCTTGCTAGGTCTGGTAGCTCCCATGAGTTCATCAAGAGCTCACCAAGTGAGCTCACCTGGAAGCTCATCTAACAGCTCACCTAGGGAGCTCGGCATAGTGAGCTCACCAGATTAAGCTCAACTTGAGCTTGGCTTTTGCAAGCTCACCTAGGAGCTTTGAGTAGGGTGAGCTCGCCTTGCTTTTAGCTCACTTGTGAGCTCAACTGAGTAGCTAATCGGGGAGCTCTCACATGGGAGCTCACTCGACATAACTCACTAGGGAGCTCACCTTTCCTAGCATCTCACCTAGTAGCTCACCTTGAGCTCACCTAGTAGCTCACCTCATACCTTACGTCGAGCATCTCACCGAGTACATTGATCGTGGAGCTCACCAAGTAGCTCACCCGGGAGCTCTGCCGGTGAGCTCGCCAAGTAGCTTCACTTTTGAGATCACCTATTCAGCTCAGATCTGAGCTCACCCGGTGAGCTCGCTAAGTAGCTCTACCTGGTGATCTCACCTCGGAGCTCACCTGATGATCTCTCCTGGTGAGCTCACCTAATAGCTCACCTAGTAAGCTCACCTCAAGCTAGCTCACTGAGCTAAGCTTCACATGAGCTCCCAAGTGTTCTGTTGAGCTGAGCTCGACCAGAGCATACTTGATCCGAGGGAGCTCGATAAACAGCTTGCTTGGGAGCTCACCAGAGTAGCTCACCTGAGTTGGCAAGGTGAGCTCCACAGTGAGCTCAAGCTAGCTGGGAGCTCACCTAGCGAGCTCCCATGGGAGTTTTTAAGGAGCTCACCGTAACTCACCAAGTAGATCTTCATATGGAGCTCGCTTAACAAGCTCGAGTTGAGCTCGCATGTGTGAGCTCGTCGAGTAACAGCTCCTGGGTGAGCTCACCTGGGAAACTCACCTGGCAACTTACCTTACCAAGCTCTACATTGAGTTCACCTTACCATACAGCTCAACTTGCCAACTCTTACCTTGAGCTCATCTGGGTAGCTTACTATGTAAGCTCACCTTAGAGATTCGTCAAGGTGAGCTCGCTTGGCAGCTCACCAAGGTGAGCTTACTCGGTGAGCTCACCTAGGAGCTCAGTTGGCAAGCTCACCTTGAGTAGCTCGATCAGGCGAGCTCACCAGGTAAGATTGCTATGACAGCTCACCCTCAAGTCGAGCTACGCATCGGGAGCTCACCTTGGAGCTCACCAGGTGACCTACTCACATGGGATCTCCCCTAGCAACTCACCATGGGATGCTCATGGTTGAGCTCCCGTGGGAGCTGCGGAGCAGCTTACTGAGAGCTCCCTGAGTAAGCTTGCCCGGTGAGCTCTCATCGGAGCTCACAAGCAAGAGCAAGCTCACCTAGTGAGCTCACTTGGGAGCTCGACTAAGCAGCTCACCAAGTGAGCTCGTTAGGTAGCTCGACCTTGGTGAGGGTTGACTATGAACTCACTGAGGTGAGCTCACCAAAAGTAGCTCAAGGAGAGTTTAAGCTCACCGCAGCCAGCTCAACTTGAGCTCATCTAAGGTGAGCTGGCATGTAAGCTAGGTGACCTCCCAGTATCACCTTAGTGACAAGCTCACCTTTGAGCTCACCTGTGAGTCGTTTAGGTAGCTCACCTTGGAGCTCGGCTGGGAGAGCTCGCCAAGTAGCTTGCCCAGGAGCTCACCAAGTGAGCTCGCTGGGTAGGATCTCAACACAAGCTAGCAAGGTGAGCTCATCAAGTGAGCATCTCTTGGGTGAGTTTCGCAAGGTAAGCTCAAGTTGGGAGCTTCTCTGACGCAGCTTGCCTAGCTGAGCCTGCTTGTTGAGCTCACCGATCCGAGCTCCTATGTGAGCTCGCCCGGTGAGCTCGTCAAGGCAGTTCTCGAAAGGTGAGATCACCTTGGAAATCTTTGAGTTGAGCTCGTACATGTGTAGCTCGCTAGGTGAGTTTCACCTAAGTGAGTTACTCGACAAGCTCGCCTCAGAGTTTGTCGAGCTACTCAACCTTGAGCTAACTTGTCGATGAGCTCACCAGAATAGCTCTCTTGGGAGGTCACCGAGCAGCTCACCTTGGTGAGATCTTGCCAGTGAGCTCCCAGGAACAGGTCCGTTGGTGAGCTCATTTTGTGAACTCAAGTTGTAACATCCCCAATTTAAAACACCAGAACAAGGGAAATTTTTTTTTTTTTAAAATAACGTTCTCTGTTATGAATTATAAAATTCAAACACACGTTCGAGATTTAGTAATTGTTCTCTGCCCAAACCACATAGTTTGGATCATACAATTTCTTTCAAAAACGAATGTTCCCTGTTCACATATTTACAATATGGAACACACATTCAATGCCATTCAATCTCATAACAGATTCTATATGCTGCTGTAAATGACTCGATGAACTACCGATCTTCCATTTTCATGGCTCGGAGTTTCAACGATCCTTCATTTCATGACTCGGCAACAACCGATCCTTCATGTACATGACTCGGCAACAACCGATCCTTCATGTCTGTTTATGCATAGTATATTTTATATACTTATTCTCATAACCTTCCCCGGTTATCGAAGTGATCCATTTAAGAAGCCTATCTGAATATCTGTTACTGATATTCATCTGACATCCTGCATCTTAAATTAAGTGATAAGGACAACGCAACCAGCAATTGCGATACTTTGGCCAAAGATTTTCACATGCTTTGCATGATCATATTCCTGGATGTGATACACATCTACGGAATACGTCCTTCACTTCACTTCACCTGTTATCTAGAATGGTCTTTCCTGGCTCCTACCAGTCCTCATCGTTTAAGGTCAGTTTTAAACTTTCAATTCCAGCTAGTAATATGAACGGGTATAGGAAGGCACTCCTGGTAACTAAAGATACGCAGACATACGGTGTCGTTACCCCACGACTCCGTGTGTCTGATTATCTTTAGTAATCCGGAGTCACTCCGTATACCAAATCATACCCTATCTCCACCCCAGCTAAGATCTACACTTTCAGCCTATGTATTCTCAATGTTTTAATTCGGGAGGGCATTGCTATATGTCAGCTGCAACATTGTGTCGTCGTGAAGACCCCGTCTTCATGAAGACACCTTGCTGTAGCTGGCGTATGCCAATGTCCTGCAGAATTCATCCCATCGAGAATTCACATCCTGCCCAGGTGACTTAGCTACGAGTTATCAATTAAAGCAATTTTCAGCATCCACGCTGATCCCTTGATCCTCGTTGCCGTTGCAGTTGTCTATAACTAAGAGGGACTAAACCGTCCGTTAGTTTTCTATGTATCGTCCCCTTCATATCGAAGGGCTACATTCCCTTACTTGGTTAATTTCTTAATCATTAGATTAAGCAGTCCGTACCGACGGACATAATAAGTTTAACCTATTAAACTTAACCAAGATGTTTCCAACTGCAACTAATTTCATAATGTTAAATTATTAGACGTCATTCAAACGAGGTCTATTCCTTGAGAAATGAATTCATTTATTTCCCCTCGACGTTATATAGTTAAGGATCATTAGTTATGGATATATGTATCCAATAACCTTTATTCTGAATTTTATCAAACGGGATCATTAATGGAGTTCGAAAACGAAGTTCGAATACTCCCAGTTTAAATTGATATTCCTTAGCTCCTAAGCTAATCCTGAATACCTTCTGATTATAAAATCATATCCTTCTTAATCCTTTTTAATGTCAATTCAAAATTCATCTTTACCCCAAGTATGAATTAATTGCATTGTTCAATTTAAAGGTTGTAATTAAGTAAGAATAAACATCAGTTTCAATTCAACATCCATCCAAGGATAATGAAACAATTCCAAATCAGGAAATAACACCATATTTCCAATTTAAACAGCAATATCAAACTGATATAATTATTGAAAATATCACACTTGTAACTGTATTCAATATTTCAAGTCATAATTTGTACATTTGCCAATCCAGCTGATTGGGTATAATTTATACAAAGCATCCATACAACTCATGGACAGAAGAATGTATTTTCTTCTTTTACAATTCCTCAAGAGGAAATAAAAACAACAATTACAATTCATTAACAACAATCAGAAGTATCAGAAAACAGCCAAGTCTTCCTTCTAATCAAATTCATCTGCAAAATGAATTGCACGGGTCAGTTCAACGAACTGAGCACATTAAGCACTTATCCTTAAAAATAAGATGCTTCAACTAACTGTTTCAATAAAAGAACCCTGCTTTTATGAAACTACTGCAAAACATCTATCTCGAAATAGGCACAAAGGGAAGATCAGCATAACAACTGACTATCAAATATCATCACAATCAGCCAAGGGACTGCTGTCCCGTTTCCACATAATCATTGCAAGTATCAATTTACAGTATTTGTAAAGTTAGGAATATAAGTAGCTTGCTGCCTATATAGCATCCAGTTATCCTTTCCACACCTTTCATTAATAACAAATGCAAAGGATGAAACTAACTGAAATATAAATCCATTACTTTCCTTTCCGTTCATGAAGCATATTAAATTCAAAGCATTCAAGTACAGACAAGAAAGCGAACAGCAATGCATATAGTTGCTCCCATCTAAGCACTATAAAATTTATCATTCACGAATTCCAGATTTCCAACTGAATGAAAGAAGAAAAGATCATTTTTCCAAGTCATTCATTCATATCTCTATTTCTTTCCACATGACTGTCCTAACAGTGGAAGCCAAACGAAGGACAATTCAAGATAACAGTTCAGAGTGAAACTTACAAAATCCACTCGGAATTCACTTTCCGGCAGCAAGAACAATTTCATTTATAATCAGCTTTAAATGAAAACAAGGAAGAATTCGGCATCCATATCCATACTTCATTGGAGTCAGACTCATTTAAAGATCCAAAACAGGTTAGTACAACATTAGGTACCTCCAAGATCAAACAATATAAGGCTGCATACCATGTATTTATCATAATAAAAGAAACCATATTTCTTTCACTGCATACTAATCAGACAATTAGTACTTCAATCATGCAGTTAATAAATCGCAGGATTACTTGATCCTATGAACGTATCCCGTTCAAAACAACATATTATTCATTGCTGTTACCTACAGCAATTTAAATATTCATATGGACTATAAATTTCACCTCTTCAGAACAGCAACAGAAGACGAATTCATTCCCTTTTATTTCACTAAGAAACAATCATTTGTTCAAAACGAAATCAAACACCCAACCCGTGTTCATCTTAAACAAGATAGCTCATTATTAGGATAACAGAACAGTCGTTCTTATCGAAAAACAAACTCTCATAGCCTGTACCGTTTCAATCCAATACCACAAACAACTCATTTTTTAATTGTCAATACCTTCTATAAAAGCAAACCCGAATCGGGTGTTAATTGTATGAGCTCGGTACAGCCAGAGCAGGCTCAGAAGACAAGTTAGATCCCAATTTTTCCATTACAGTATAAAGAAATATAATCATTCTTTGCATAGAATACAATCAAGTTGTAATTGGGTCGACAGTCCGTATAGGAAGACCAAACAGTATTTATATAACACAGTGAAACCACCTTATGCTTCAACAAGGAAATACGAAATCCATAGATAACTTAAGAAGGAAAAACAGTTATATTTTTTTTTTTCTACTTCACGAATACTTAATACGTATTCGTTTAGCTCCTACTCAGAAAAGGTGCAGCAATGATAATATTGCTATTACTTCATTCAAAACGAGTTCAAATACTCATAGTAAACCCAAATGCCATTTCCTTCCAAAACCCAAAACAGTGCAAGGAAAAAGGATCTTCTTCCTTAAAGAAAACTTCAATAAGAGCTACTTCAACAACTAATATTCCCTTCCATCCTGTTCGTTAGCAATAAACGATTGTTTCAAAACGAAAACAACTCATAATAAGTGTACAGTCACAAGATATTACACGATGAATTTCCCGTTACAGTCACACGTCCAGCACACAAGATGGTACATCATTCGAGAAATACAAAGACAATTAAACTCAGCAGTCGAAGACAATATTTCTTATTGTTTCAAAAACGACAGCTAGATTCAATGAAATCCAATTCATAGCAATATACACGGCTGTATCTCCACTTCCTTATTTTCACATTCAGGGACAGTTCTCAATACAATAGCAAGAAAAGATTACATTCAAGGAAACAATTTCACTATAAGGAACGAATATACAGCCTGTTCCCAATTTCAAACAACACGAACAGTGAAAGAGATATCCATTTCAACCACCATACAGCCAACAACCATACAATAATTCATTCACAACTTGATTCGAACAAACACAACTCAAAACCGAGTAACCAGAAGCAAATCTTCTTATCATTTTCCAAGAAAAGAAAGCAAGAACCAACAAAACCCAAGTCAAATCGACTCGACAGCAATCACGCAATCCAACCCAAGAGCAGGGTTGTTTTAATGAAACACTTAATCAAAGCAAGGGTTTTTTAAAGAGAAGGGCTTAACATGCCTGAAATCTCTTTTCCAGAGCTCGAAGAAAACCTTATTTGCCGCGTTTTCCTTCCACAACGACAACACAAACTTCCCAGCACTCCTTTCTTCTTCGGGCTTAGCAACAGCCTCGAAACTCCAAGAAATGTCAAATGCCAAGAGCTGGTTCGACTGAACCAGACCAAAGAAACCAAATGCAGAGCAACTTTTCAAAAGGCTCGAACCAACAAAAATGAAACCCAATTTTTCTTCATGCTGTTTCCAAGGCAAGCTGGTCGCGAGGACCAAAAACATTTAATGCATTAAAGGCTTGCCTTTCTCCTTATTTTCCACGCCCCCTCCACTTGGGTTGGCAAGTCTCCAACCTTCAAATTTCCCAAGCAAACTGAGTTTAGCCAAGCTTCCAAATAGACACCTCTATCTCCCATCTGTCCCGCCAAAACTGGCGCCGTCCCCTAAGGGACAGTTCATAAATGCCCAAGAATGCCACCTACCCATCCTTATCCTCTCCTTCCAAGGGTCT
Source organism: Taxus chinensis (assembly GCA_019776745.2). NCBI lineage: Eukaryota > Viridiplantae > Streptophyta > Pinopsida > Cupressales > Taxaceae > Taxus > Taxus chinensis. Next base: position 677,153,376 of record CM034155.1, read on the forward strand.
GCGTACCCCTTTAGCTTAGGATTAGTTTAGGTTACATAGTTCATTCGACCTAGGTCTTAGTTAGACCTTAGGTTTTAGGATTTAGATTTATTTTTCCCCTTTTTTTTTTTTTATAATTTAAAAATCCACTTTGGGTAATAGTGTAGAATGTATGTTAGGTGTTTAGGGTTAGTTTAGGTTTAATTCCCACTAACCACTAACACTAACAATTTCCATCCCGTCCCTTACTAACATCCATGCTATCACAGAACAGGACGTTCCGTCCTTCCGGTTCAAGTGTGAATTAGCATAGAAAACACAAGAGGATCTCAGCATACCTGGGTCAATGGAATTGATTCAGGATATGCTGTCAATCAGCACAAGAGCAAGCAATTATACGACAACCTGTCGTCACATCAGCAAACACACAAGTACAGTGTTCGCTGTCCCATGCAATAATTCATAGTATGCAAGAATCCGAATTAGCAACACATTCTCTTAAAATCAAAACATATCCTAACATGTTTGCTTTCATTCCAAGAGCTATAACAGTATGTAAAACATTCATCAAGTTAACATACAAAATCAGAGTGTTACATTCTTCCCTCCTTAAAGAATCATCGTCCCGATGATCAGATTTACAAATCAAGAAGTTCATAGAACAAAATTCAGTTATTGTTCTTTCATTCATATGTTCATACCAAAAACAGATTCTCTCTTAAAAACAAAGTTTTAAGACAACTGTACAATAGACTAATAATGGTCTAAATTTGGTAAAACTTTCAGTTCTCTGAATTTCATATTCAGTTAAACAGATGTGGAAAAGTAGATCTCATTTCTTCGAGATTCTCCCAAGTTGCACTTTCTTCGCTGAACTGGTCCCACTGGACCTTACATTGGTTCACTTCGCGATTTCTCAAGTACAACTGGCGAGTTCCCAACACTCGAATGGGCTTAACCACGATTATTCCTGGGTCTTGGACCTGCAAGGAATTCCAATTTAGCACATGTGATAAATCTGTCACGTATTTCTTAAGCAAAGAAATATGAAAAACATCATGCATTTGAGACAAAGCAGGAGGTAATGCTAGACGATAAGCTACAGGGTTGATTATTTCAATAATTTCAAAAGGTCCCACGTAACGTGGTGACAACTTGGCAGCCTTGCCAAAAGTTATGGAGCTCTTTTTCGGCTTCACCCGAAGAAAGACCTTCTCTCCAAGTTTATAATGCCTGTCAACCCGCTTCAAGTCTGCATAGCTCTTCTGCCTATTGGCAGCCTCCTTTAGATGTTCCCGAATCATTTTGATTTGCTGTTCCATTTCCATAAGGATTTCTGGCCCAATTACCTCTCTGTCCTCAACGCTGTCCCAGCTGACAGGGGTTCTGCATTTTCTTCCATACAATGCTTCAAAGGGCGCCATTTTTAAAGAGGCATGATAGGTGTTATTGTAAGCAAATTCTACCAGCGGAAGGTATTCCTCCCATTTATACTGCTGATCCATGCAATACATCCTCAGCATGTCCTCTAAAACTTGATTAACTCTCTCAGTCTGTCCATCCGTTTCTGGATGATATGCAGAACTGAAGTTTAATTTAGTTCCCAAGGCTGCATTAAGCGTTTGCCAAAACCTTGATGTCATCCTCGGATCTCTGTCCGATATGATTAATTCTGGTATTCCATGCAACCTGAAGATTTCATGTACAAATCTTCTTGCTAAAACTGGTGCATCGTCCTTCAAATTACCAGCAATGAAGTGTGCCACTTTGGTCAATTTGTCGACTACAACCAGGATAATGTCATGTTTATTTCTTGACATAGGCAATCCTTGAACGAAATCCATCGTTATCACTTGCCACTTATACTGAGGAATGCTATGGGGATACAATAATCCTGAAGGGTGCATATGTTCCGCTTTAACACGCTGACATTCCAAGCAGTGTGTTACAAACTCTATTACATCCTTTTTCATTCCCTTCCAAAAATATTGCTGCTTAAGATCAGCAAGCATTTTTGTAATGCCAGGGTGCCCAGAAAAAGGTGAATTATGGAATTCAGTGAGCAATTTCTCTCTTAAGCCATTTGCTACAGGTACATATACCCTGTTTTCGAATCTCATAACTCCTTCGTTATCAAAACGAAATCCCTTATACCTGCTGTCCTGCGGGTCTGCAGCAAGTGCTGATTTGACTTGCTGAAAATAGGGATCTGATTCTAAAGCATCTTTTACCTCATCCTTAAACTGAGTTCTTAACGTTATAAGAGCAGAGATATGCTTCCTTCGACTCAGAGCATCTGCTACTCTATTTTCCTTGCCCTTAATATAGCTTATATCAAAATCGTACTGAGACAGAAATTCTAACCATCTTCGTTGCCTTGCATTCAGATTTGGCTGAGTAAAAATATACTTCAGCCCCAGGTGGTCTGTTTTTAATTCAAAGGGCTTGCCAAGAAGGTAATGCCTCCATATTTGAAGCGCATGTACTATGGCAGCGAGTTCAAGATCGTGTGGAGCATAGTTCTGTTCATGTAACTTAAGCTTTCTGCTTTCATAAGCGATAACATGGTTATTCTGTAGCAGAATACCTCCAAGGCCTTCTCCTGAGGCGTCCGTTACAACCATAAAATCTCCATTTGGATCAGGTACAGTCAAAATAGGTGCTGTAGTTAACTGCTCCTTTAACTTTTTAAAGGCAGATTCACATTTGTCTGTCCAGACAAATTTCTTTTCTTTCTTCTGCAACGAAGTGATTGGAGCAGCAATTTTTGAAAAGTCCTTAACGAACTTTCTATAATATCCAGCCAAGCCCATGAAGCTCCTTACTTCGTGCACGTTCTTAGGTGCAGGCCACTCAGTTATAGCTGTGATCTTTGAAGGGTCAACAGCTATCCCGTCTTTGCTTATAACGTGTCCCAAATAATGCACCTCTGCATCATAAAAGGAACATTTGGACAGTTTGCCATACAACTTCCTCTTTCTTAATATTTCCAGCACTATCTTGAGATGTTCTTGGTGCTCTTCGACATTTTTAGAGTATATAAGAATGTCGTCTAAGAATACAAGCACAAACTTGTCTAAGTATTCTTGAAAAATGTTATTCATTAGATTCATGAAGGCGGCAGGTGCATTAGTCAGCCCAAAAGGCAATACCGTGAACTCATAGTGCCCATACCTCGTTCTAAAAGCTGTTTTATGAATATCTTCCTCTTTTATTCTCAGCTGATGGTACCCTGACCGCAGGTCTATTTTTGAATAGACTGATGCTCCTCGCATCTGATCAAACAGATCATCGATTCTTGGAAGTGGGTATCGATTTTTAATGGTTGCTTTATTCAGCATTCTGTAATCAATGCACAGCCTCAAGGTGCCATCCTTTTTCTTTACGAAAATTACCGGCGCTCCCCAAGGTGAGACGCTCGGTCTGATCAGCCCCTTAGTCAGAAGTTCTTGTAACTGAGCCTTCAGTTCTACCAGCTCAATGGTAGTCATTCTATAAGGTGCCTTAGATATGGGTTCCGTTCCTGGTTTGATCTCAATAGCGAAGTCAAACTCACGTTTGGGCGGAAGACCCGGTAATTCCTCCGGAAACACATCACGGAAATCCCTCAACAATGGATATCTTTCCATGAAATCATTATCTTCCTCTTCATTTTCTGTCATTTTTACCGCATACAAAGTGCAGCCTCTGTTTTTAGCCCTCTTTAGTTGCATAGCCGTCATTTTCCTAACTGCAACTTCCCGTTTTACACCTTGAATAACTGCTGCTTTCCGCAGATCATCAAGGCAACAGATTTGTTTTTCATAACAGTCAACCTTTGCCTTATGTTCAGCCAACCAGTTAACTCCAATAATGATATCATATGATCCTAGAGGAGTGACATACAAGTCAACTTCGGTGGAGAACCCAGGCAGGTCAAGAATTGCCCCAAAAAGGCACATTTCAACTGTGTGGACAGCATTATTCCCATAATGCACTGTCCATGTTTTATCCATTCTCGCAGCCTTTCTTTTTAATTTCATAGCAAGTTTAGCAGAAATAAAACATTCTGTAGCTCCAGTATCAAAAAGTACAACTACAGGTTTACCGAATAGCTTACCAGTAACTTCTATGGGCGTCACTTGCTTTTCAGCTTGTCGGTTAGACACTGCAGCATGTATCCTATGTTGCTGTCCGTGATCATCCTTCTTCAGAGGACAGTGATTCGCATAGTGGTCCTTTCCACAGTTGAAGCATCCTCCAGCTGGCCCTTTTCTAGGTTCAAATTTGTTACCAGCCTTAAAGTTATCGTTCTGGCTTCCATAGGACTTCTGTCCAATGCCATTAACTTTTGGAAAGCTATTCCGCAGACTATTTAATAGGTCTGTTCATCACAGGTTTCTTGTTGTTATCTACAACAATTTTATTTTTCACACCAAACCTTTTCCAAGGTCCCCTTTTTGGTGCAAGAGACGAAGAAGGATTGGGAATCTTCTTCCTTATCTCTTCCCTGTGAGCAGAGTTTGCCCTCAATTTCTGTTCCTGTCTGATTGCCTTTTCAACAACTCCATCCATGGTGGTTGGGCCGTGGACATCCACTTCGCCACCAATGATGGGATTCAGTCCCATTATGAATTTCCGTATTCTGAACTTCTCGTCAGCTTGGTACTGCGGCACATACTTAAGGAGATTTGGTAAACCCTTCCCAGTATTCTGTCACCAGACAGCCTTCCTTGCGACCAGTTCTGAAATTCAGTCATTTTCCTATCAAAATAGAGTTGAGGCAGCCATCTTTGCCTAAAATATCCCTTAAATTGATCCCAAGGTTATGTCTGATTCGACAATATTCAGCTCAACCTTACGGTTGTCCCACCAGGATGGATGCTTCATGAGAAAAGCTGATATGCTCCCCCATATCGCTTTAGTCTCTTCAGAGAAGTTTCTTATTGCAAAGTATTTCTCCATTTCACTGAGCCAGTTTTCAGCTCCGTCCCCAAGAGTTGTTCCATCAAACTTTGGAGGACTTATTCTCTTTATATCATTCGTAAGTTCAGCTGCTAATCTTGCCCTTTTTATTTTCAGGGGGATTAGGAGCAATTACGTTATTATCATCAACACCCGGATTCCCTCCGTTGATGTTGTCCATAGGAGGCAGCTGATCATTTATTTCAGCTTCATTCCCCTCCTCTTCATTGCCCATTGACTGCTGTTCCAGTACAGTCAAACGATCCCTCGTATCAAGTAGGGCAGCAAGGATTTCATCCAGCTTTTGGGCAGTTGCTGCTTCTCCACCCTGCAACGGGTTATTCGCAGCATTCCCTCTTGTCCTGACCATTTTCTGTTCAATAAGAAAATGTAAACTTTATTAATAACGTGGACTCATTAGGTCCAAGAGCTGCAACCTTCAGCTCTGATACCAAGATGTAACATCCCCAATTTAAAACACCAGAACAAGGGAAATTTTTTTTTTTTTTTTTTTTTTTAAAATAACGTTCTCTGTTATGAATTATAAAATTCAAACACACGTTCGAGATTTAGTAATTGTTCTCTGCCCAAACCACATAGTTTGGATCATACAATTTCTTTCAAAAACGAATGTTCCCTGTTCACATATTTACAATATGGAACACACATTCAATGCCATTCAATCTCATAACAGATTCTATATGCTGCTGTAAATGACTCGATGAACTACCGATCTTCCATTTTCATGGCTCGGAGTTTCAACGATCCTTCATTTCATGACTCGGCAACAACCGATCCTTCATGTACATGACTCGGCAACAACCGATCCTTCATGTCTGTTTATGCATAGTATATTTTATATACTTGTTCTCATAACCTTCCTCGGTTATCGAAGTGATCCATTTAAGAAGCCTATCTGAATATCTGTTACTGATATTCATCTGACATCCCTGCATCTTAAATTAAGTGATAAGGACAACGAAACCAGCAATATGCGATACTTTGGCCAAAGATTTTCACATGCTTTTGCATGATCATATTCCTGAATGTGATACACATCTACGGAATACGTCCTTCACTTCACTTCACCTGTTATCTAGAATGGTCCTTTCCTGGTTCCTACCAATCCTCATTGTTTAAGTTCCGTTTTAAACTTTTGATTCCAGCCAGTAATATGAGCGGGTATAGGAAGGCACTCCAGGTAACTAAAGATACGCAGACATACGGCGTCGTTACCACCACGACTCCGTGTGTCTGATTATCTTTAGTAATCCGGAGTCACTCCGTATACCAAATCATACCCTATCTCCACCCCAGCTAAGATCTACACTTTCAGCCTATGTATTCTCAATGTTTTAATTCGGGAGGGCATTGCTATATGTCAGCTGCAACATTGTGTCGTCGTGAAGACCCCGTCTTCATGAAGACACCTTGCTGTAGCTGGCGTATGCCAATGTCCTGCAGAATTCATCCCATCGAGAATTCACATCCTGCCCAGGTGACTTAGCTACGAGTTATCAGTTAAAGCAATTTTCAGCATCCACGCTGATCCCTTGATCCTCGTTGCCGTTGCAGTTGTCTATAACTAAGAGGGACTAAACCGTCCGTTAGTTTTCTATGTATCGTTCCCTTCATATCGAAGGGCTACATTCCCTTACTTGGTTAATTTCTTAATCATTAGATTAAGCAGTCCGTACCGACGAACATAATAAGTTTAACCTATTAAACTTAACCAAGATGTTACCAACTGCAACTAATTTCATAATGTTAAATTATTAGACGTCATTCAAACGAGGTCTATTCCTTGAGAAATGAATTCATTTATTTCCCCTCGACGTTATATAGTTAAGGATCATTAGTTATGGATATATGTATCCAATAACCTTTATTCTGAATTTTATCAAACGGGATCATTAATGGAGTTCGAAAACGAAGTTCGAATACTCCCAGTTTAAATTGATATTCCTTAGCTCCTAAGCTAATCCTGAATACCTTCTGATTATAAAATCATATCCTTCTTAATCCTTTTTAATGTCAATTCAAAATTCATCTTTACCTCAAGTATGAATTAATTGCATTGTTCAACTTAAAGGTTGTAATTAAGTAAGAATAAACATCAGTTTCAATTCAACATCCATCCAAGGATAATGAAACAATTCCAAATCAGGAAATAACGCCATATTTCCAATTTAAACAGCAATATCAAACTGATATAATTATAGAAAATACCACACTTGTAACTGTATTCAATATTTCAAGTCATAATTTGTACATTTGCCAATCCAACTGATTGGGTATAAATTATACAAGGCATCCATACAACTCATGGACAGAAGAATGTATTTTCTTCTTTTACAATTCCTCAAGAGGAAATAAAAACAACAATTACAATTCATTAACCAACAATCAGAAGTATCAGAAAACTAGCCAAGTCTTCCTTCTAATCAAATTCATCTGCAAAATGAATTGCACGGGTCAGTTCAACGAACTGAGCACATTAAGCACTTATCCTTAAAAATTAAGATGCTTCAACTAACTGTTTCAATAAAAGAACCCTGCTTTTAAGAAACTACTGCAAAACATCTATCTCGAAATAGGCACAAAGGGAAGATCAGCATAACAACTGACTATCAAATATCATCACAATCAGCCAAGGGACTGCTGTCCCGTTTCCACATAATCATTGCAAGCATCAATTTTACAGTATTTGTAAAGTTGGGAATACAAGTAGCTTGCTGCCTATATAGCATCCAGTTATCCTTTCCACACCTTTCATTAATAACAAATGCAAAGGATGAAACTAACTGAAATATAAATCCATTACTTTCCTTTCCGTTCATGAAGCATATTAAATTCAAAGCATTCAAGTACAGACAAGAAAACGAACAGCAATGCATTTAGTTGCTCCCATCTAAGCACTATAAAATTTATCATTCACGAATTCCAGATTTCCAACTGAATGAAAGAAGAAAAGATCTTTTTTTTTTTTTTTTTTTCAAGTCATTCATTCATATCTCTATTTCTTTCCACATGACTGTCCTAACAGTGGAAGCCAAACGAAAGACAATTCAAGATAACAGTTCAGAGTGAAACTTACAAAATCCACTCGGAATTCACTTTTCCGGCAGCAAGAACAATTTCATTTATAATCAGCTTTAAATGAAAACAAGGAAGAATTCGGCATCCATATCCATACTTCATTGGAGTCAGACTCATTTAAAGATCCAAAACAGGTTAGTACAACATTAGGTACCTCCAAGATCAAACAATATAAGGCTGCATACCATGTATTTATCATAATAAAAGAAACCATATTTCTTTCACTGCATACTAATCAGACAATTAGTACTTCAATCATGCAGTTAATAAATCGCAGGATTACTTGATCCTATGAACGTATCCCGTTCAAAACAACATATTATTCATTGCTGTTACCTACAGCAATTTAAATATTCATATGGACTATAAATTTCACCTCTTCAGAACAGCAACAGAAGACGAATTCATTCCCTTTTATTTCACTAAGAAACAATCATTTGTTCAAAACAAAATCAAACACCCAACCCGTGTTCATCTTAAACAAGATAGCTCATTATTAGGATAACAGAACAGTCGTTCTTATCGAAAAACAAACTCTCATAGCCTGTACCGTTTCAATCCAATACCACAAACAACTCATATTTAATTGTCAATACCTTCTATAAAAGCAAACCCGAATTCGGGTGTTAATTGTATGAGCTCGGTACAGCCAGAGCAGGCTCAGAAGACAAGTTAGATCCCAATTTTTCCATTACAGTATAAAGAAATATAATCATTCTTTGCATAGAATACAATCAAGTTGTAATTGGGTCGACAGTCCGTATAGGAAGACCAAACAGTATTTATATAACACAGTGAAACCACCTTATGCTTCAACAAGGAAATACGAAATCCATAGATAACTTAAGAAGGAAAAACAGTTATCTTTTTTCTACTTCACGAATACTTAATACGTATTCGTTTAGCTCCTACTCAGAAAAGGTGCAGCAATGATAATATTGCTATTACTTCATTCAAAACGAGTTCAAATACTCATAGTAAACCCAAATGCCATTTCCTTCCAAAACCCAAAATAGTGCAAGGAAAAGGATCTTCTTCCTTAAAGAAAACTTCAATAAGAGCTACTTCAACAACTAATATTCCCTTCCATCCTGTTCGTTAGCAATAAACGATTGTTTCAAAACGAAAACAACTCATAATAAGTGTACAGTCACAAGATATTACACGATGAATTTCCCGTTACAATCACACGTCCAGCACACAAGATGGTACATCATTCGAGAAATACAAAGACAATTAAACTCAGCAGTCGAAGACAATATTTCTTATTGTTTCAAAAACGACAGCTAGATTCAATGAAATCCAATTCCTAGCAATATACACGGCTGTATCTCCACTTCCTTATTTTCACATTCAGGGACAGTTCTCAATACAATAGCAAGAAAAGATTACATTCAAGGAAACAATTTCACTATAAGGAATGAATATACAGCCTGTTCCCAATTTCAAACAACACGAACAGTGAAAGAGATATCCATTTCAACCACCATACAGCCAACAACCATACAATAATTCATTCACAACTTGATTCGAACAAACACAACTCAAAACCGAGTAACCAGAAGCAAATCTTCTTATCATTTTCCAAGAAAAGAAAGCAAGAACCAACAAAACCCAAGTCAAATCGACTCGACAGCAATCACGCAATCCAACCCAAGAGCAGGGTTGTTTTAATGAAACACTTAATCAAAGTAAGGGTTTTTAAAGAGAAGGGCTTAACATGCCTGAAATCTCTTTTCCAGAGCTCGAAGAAAACCTTATTTGCCACGTTTTCCTTCCACAACGACAACACAAACTTCCCAGCACTCCTTTCTTCTTCGGGCTTAGCAACAGCCTCGAAACTCCAAGAAATGTCAAATGCCAAGAGCTGGTTCGACTGAACCAGACCAAAGAAACCAAATGCAGAGCAACTTTGCAAAAAGCTCGAATGAACAAAAATGACAATCAAAATTCCTTCATGCTGCTTCCAAGGCAAGCTGGTCGCGAGGACCAAAAACATTTAATGCATTAAAGGCTTGCCTTTCTCCTTATTTTCCACGCCCCCCTCCACTTGGGTTGGCAAGTCTCCAACCTTCAAATTTCCCAAGCAAACTGAGTTTAGCCAAGCTTCCAAATAGACACCTCTATCTCCCATCTGTCCCGCCAAAACTGGCGCCGTCCCCTAAGGGACAGTTCATAAATGCCCAAGAATGCCACCTACCCATCCTTATCCTCTCCTTCCAAGGGTCTGCGTACCCCTTTAGCTTAGGATTAGTTTAGGTTACATAGTTCATTCGACCTAGGTCTTAGTTAGACCTTAGGTTTTAGGATTTAGATTTATTTTTCCCCCTTTTTTTTTTATAATTTAAAAATCCACTTTGGATAGTAGTGTAGAATGCATGTTAGGTGTTTAGGGTTAGTTTAGGTTTAATTCCCACTAACCACTAACACTAACAATTTCCATCCCGTCCCTTACTAACATCCATGCTATCACAGAACAGGACGTTCCGTCCTTCCGGTTCAAGTGTGAATTAGCATAGAAAACACAAGAGGATCTCAGCATACCTGGGTCAATGGAATTGATTCAGGATATGCTGTCAATCAGCACAAGAGCAAGCAATTATACGACAACCTGTCGTCACATCAGCAAACACACAAGTACAGTGTTCGCTGTCCCATGCAATAATTCATAGTATGCAAGAATCCGAATTAGCAACACATTCTCTTAAAATCAAAACATATCCTAACATGTTTGCTTTCATTCCAAGAGCTATAACAGTACGTAAAACATTCACCAAGTTAGCATTCAAAAATCAGAGTGTTACATCACCGTACTCACCAAGTAGCTCACACGGGAGCTCGCTAGCACGCTCAAGTCGAGCTGCTCCGCGATCTCTTAAAAGAGCTCCCAACCGAGGTTCCCTGCGAGCTCCCAGGTGAGCTCCCAACCAAGATGCTCTGCGAGCTCCCAGGCATCCTACTCGGTAAGCTCCCGGGTGAGCTGCTCCGTGAGCTCCCAGGCAAGTTGTTCGGTGAGCTCCCCGGTAAGCTGCTCTAGGGTGAGCTTGTCAGCAATCTTCGAGGTGAGCTGTCAGATGAGTTGGCAAGGCAAGTTATTCAGTGAGCTGACAGGCGAGCTCCCACGCGAGTTTTTAGGCGAGCTCAAGTTGAGCTGCTCAGTGAGCTGGCAAGGTGAGTTATTGGCAAGCTCCCAGGTGAGTTTCTGGGCAAGCTCAAGTCGAGCTGCCCGGTGAGCTCCTTGGCGAGTTGTTTACCAAGCTCCATGCCAGGCTCCTAGGTGAGTTGCTCGGTGAGCTCCCAGGGGAGCTGTTCGGTGAGTTACATGGTGAGCTCTCAGCCGAGCTACTCCGCGAGCTCCCAGGTGAGTTGAACCATGAGCTCCCATGCGAGCTGCTCAGTGAGATCCCAGGAAAGCTGTTTTGTGAGTTGTATGGCGAGTACCAAGGTAAGTTCCACGGAAAGCTACAATAGGGTGAGCTGTTAGGTGAGCTACTCGGTAAGCTACGTGGCGAGCAGCTAGGTGAACTGCTCGACGAATTCCAAGGTGAGCTTACAGGTGAGTTGGCAAGGGGAGCTCATCGAGCAGCTCACCTAGAAACTCACCTTGCCAACTCACCTTGAGCTCGCTAAGGAGCTCACCTTGCCAACTCACCTATAAGCTCACCTCGGAGTTCGTCGAGCAGTTCACCTAGCTACTTGCCACGTAGCTCACCAAGTAGCTCGCCTAACAGCTCACCCTATTGCAGCTTTCCACGGAGCTTACCTTTGTACTCGCCGTACAACTCACCAAACAGCTTGCCTGGGATCTCACTGAGCAGCTTACATGGGAGCTCGTGGTTCAGCTCGCGTGGGAGCTCACAGAGCAGCTCGGCTGAGAGCTCACCATGTAGCTCACCAAACAGCTCCCCTGGGAGCTCACCGAGCAGCTTTCCTGGGAGCTCACCGAGCAGCTCACCTAGGAGCCTGGCATGGAGCTCACCAAGGAGCTCGCCGGGCAGCTCGACTTGAGCTTACCCAGAAACTCACCTGGGAGCTTGCCAATAACTCACCTTGCCAGCTCACTGAGCAGCTCGAGTTGAGCTTGCCTGAAAACTCGCGTGGGACCTTTCCTGTCAGCTCACCCAAAAACTCATGTGGGAGCTCACCTGTCAGCTCACCGAACAACTCGCCTTGCCAACTCGTCTAACAGCTCGCCTCAAAGATTGCTGACAAGCTCACCCTAGAGCAGCTTTCTGGGGAGCTCACCAAACAACTTTCTTGGGAGCTTGTAGAGCAGCTCACCTAGGAGCTCACCGAGTAGGATTCCTGGGAGCTTGCAGAGCATCTTGGTTGGGAGCTCACCTGGGAGCTCGCAGGGAACCTCGGTTGGGAGCTCTTCTAAGAGATCGCGAAGCAGCTCGACTTGAGCGTGCCTATGAGCTCGTCGGGGAGCTCGCTAAACAACCCGCCAAGTAGCTCACCTTCAAGCTCACCAAGTAACTTGCGAGGGAGCTGCCTGACAGCTCACCTTACCAACTCGCATGGCAGCTCACCTGTAAGCTTGCCTCGAAGATTGCTGACAATCTCACCTTAGAGCAGCTTCCCAGGGAGCTCACCGAGCAACTCGCCTTGGAGCTCATGAAGCAACTCGCATGGGAGCTCGGGAGTAGCTCACCTGGGAGCTCACCGAGTAGCTCGCCTAAGAGCTCACCGAGCAGCTCAGTTGGGAGCTCACCTGGGAGTTCGCGGAGCAGCTCGACTTGAGCTCACTTGTGAGCTCGTCGAGTAGCCCGTCGATGAGCTCTTCGAAAAACTCACCAAGTAGCTCGCTTGGGAGCACGCCGAGCAGCTCTCTTGGGAGCTCGTCGAGCAGCTCGCCAAGTAGCCTGCAAGGGAGCTCGACAAATAGCTCACCTAGGAGCACATCGAGCAGCTCGACTGCAGCTTGACCGGGAGCTCGCCTGACAACTTTCCTTTCCAACTCACCTTGAGCTCACTTAGGATCTCACCTTGCCAACTTGCCTTGAGCTCGTCTGGTAGCTTGCCTCGAAGTTCATCGAGCATCTTGCCTAGAAGCTCGCGTAACAGCTCATCCGGGAGCTCACCCAGCAGCTTTCCTGGCAACTCGCCTGGGAGCTCACGTGACAGATCACCCTAGAGTAGCTTACCGGGGAACTCACCTTGGTTCTCACCGAACAACTTGCCTAGGAGCTCACAAAGCAGCTCGGCTGGGAGCTCACCGAGCAGCTTGGCTGGGAGTTCATAGAGTAGCTTGGTTGGGAGCTCACCTGGGAGCTCACGGAGTAGCTCGACTTGAGCGCACTTGTGATCTCATCGGGGAGCTCACCGAACAACTTGCTAAGTAGCTCGCTTGGGAGCTCACTGAGCAGCTCACCTTTGAGCTCACCAAGCAACCTACAAGGGAGCTCACCTGGGAGCTCGGCTAATAGCTCACCCAGGAGCTCATCGAGCAGCTCGACTTCAGCTCGCCCGGGAGCTCGTTAAGCAGCTCGCATCAGAGCTCGCCTGACAACTTGCCTTTCCAAGTCACCTTGAGCTCGCTAAGGAGCTCACCTAGCCAACTCGTCTTGAGCTCGTCTGGTAGCTCACCTCAAATTTCGTTAAGCAGCTTGCCTGGGAGGTCACGTAACAGCTCGTCCGGGAGCATGTGCTTAAGGACAAAATCGGTTGAGTGGGTGTTGGCGCATGACCCGGAGGAGACTTAATGTCATCTAGATTGTGAACATGTGTAGCTTGTAGAGCTACCAAGTTTGGGGTGACTTGGTGCGAAGGGCGCATCGTAATGAGTAGGTGAGTCAAGAACATTGGACATAGCGAGCTTGTCGTAGAGCTCACCGTCGAGCTGCTCTACGAGTTTAGAAATAATAAATGTTTTTTACGTTTGATTCCTTATCCGTCGCATGGCAGCCCTTTTTACTTATAACTACTATGGGTAGATGTTGCTCGTCTTATGATTTAGCTTGTACGCAATGTTGGCTCGTCGGTCAGTGAGCCATATGGCTATCTTTGCGGAAAACAATCACCGTGTCGAGCTACATTAAAATTCAACGTTTTCAATATAATGTTGTGAAAAATCTTGCGAGGTGAGAGGTTGGAAACATGAAAATATCGGTTTGATTATGGCTTTGATGAGCATTCCATGGCTCAGCTCTTGCATTCCAAAACTGGGAACATTGGACATAGGTAGCTCATCAAAGAGCCGGCCGTCGAGTTGCCATGCGAGCTAAAAAAAATGAATGTTTTTCTCGTTCGATTCCTTATCTGTCATGTGAGAGCCCTTTTTACTTATAACTACTATGGGCAGAGGTTGTTCGTCAGATGATTTTACTTGTACCCAATGTTGGTGAGTCAGTCAGTGAGCCGTATGGCTATCTTTACGGCAAGCAACGTTAAAATTCAACGTTGTGAATACAACGTTGTGCAAAATCTTGCAAGGTGAGGATGTGGGAAACATGAAAATATCGGTTCAGTTGGGGCTTTGCTGAGCGTGCCATGGCTCAGCTCTTGCATTCCAAAATTGCGAACATTGGACATAGTGAGCTCGTTGTAGAGCTCACCATCGAGCTAAAAAAAATGAATTTTTTTTGTTCGATTCCTTATCCGTCGTGTGAGAGCCCTTTTTACTTATAACTAATATGGGTAGAGGTTGTTCGTCGAACGATTTTTCTTTTACCCAATGTTGGCGAGTCGATCAGTGAGTCGTACGGATATCTTTGTAGTGAGTAATCGCCGCATTGAGCTACATTAAAATTTAAAGTTTTAAATATAACATTGTGCAAAATCTTATGAGGTGACATGTTGGAAACATCAAAATATCATTCTGGTTGGGGCTTTGCTGAGCGTGCCATGGCTCAGCTCTTGCATTCCAAAATTGGGAACATTAGACATAGCGAGCTCATCGCAGAGCTCGCCATCAAGTTGCGCTCAGAGCTAAAAAAGAAATTAATGTTTTTCTCATTCAATTCCTTATCCGTCGTGTGAGAGCCCTTTTTACTTATAACTACTATGGGTAGAGTTTTTTTTCGTCAGATGATTTTGCTTGTACCCAATGCTAGAGAGTCGGTCGATCAGCCGTATGGCTATATTTGCGGCGAGCTACGTTAAAATTCAACATTGTGAATACAACGTTGTGCAAAATCTTGTGAGGTGAGATGTTGGAAACGTGAAAATATCAGTTCGGTTGGGGCTTTGCTGAGCATGCCATGGCTCAGCTCTTGCATTCCAAAACTGCGAGCATTGGACATAGCGAGCTCGTTGCAGAGCTCGCCGTCGAGGCTGCTATGCGAGGTAAAAAAAATGAATGTTTTTTTCGTTCTATTCCTTAGTCCGTTGTGTGAGAGCCCTTTCTACTTATAACTAGTATGGGTAGAGGTTGTTCATCGGACAATTTTGCTTCTACCCAATGTTGGCGAGTCTTTCAGTGAGCCGTATGGCTATCTTTGCGGCGAGCTACATTAAAATTCAACATTTTGAATATAACGTTGTGAAAAATATTGCGAGGGTGAGATGTTGGAAATGTGAAAATATCAGTTTGTTTTGGGGGTTTGCTGAGCACGCCATGGCTCAGCTCTTGCATTCCCAAACCAGGAACATTGGACATAGCGACCTCGTCGCAGAGCTTGCCGTCGAGCTACCCTGCGAGCTAAAAAAAAATGAATATTTTTCTCATTCGATTCCTTATCCGTCGTGTGAGAGCCCTTTTTACTTAGAACTACTATGGGTAGAGGTTTGGTCATCAGATGATTTTGGTTGTACCCAATGCTGGCGAGTCGGTCGGTGAGCCGTATGGCTATATTTGCGGTGAGCTACGTTAAAATTCAACATTGTGAATACAACGTTGTGCAAAATCTTGCGAGGTGAGATGTTGGAAACGTGAAAATATCAGTTTGGTTGGGGCTTTGCTGAGTGCGCCATGGCTCATCTCTTGCATTCCAAAACTGCAAACATTGGACATAGTGAGCTCGTCACAGAGCTCGCCGTCGAGCTACTCTGCGAGCTAAAAAAATTATTTGTTTTTATCCTTCGATTCCTTATCCATCGTGTGAGAGACCTTTTTACTTATAAATACTATGGGTAGAGGTTTTTCTTCAGACGATTTTTCTTGTACCCAATGTTGACGAGTCGATCAATGAGCCGTATGGCTATCTTTGCGGTGAGCAGTCACCGTGGCGAGCTACGTTAAAATTGATCGTTTTGAATATAAATTTGTGTAAAATCTTACGAGGTGAGATGTTGGAAACATGAAAATATCATTTTGGTTGGGGCTTTGCTGAGCACGCCATGGATCAGCTCTTGCATTCCAAAATCACAAACATTGGACATAACGACCTCGTCGTAGAGCTCGCCGTCGAGCTACCCTGCGAGCTAAAAAAAAATGAATGTTTTTCTCGTTCGATTCCTTATCTGTCATGTGAGAGCCCTTTTTACTTATAACTAATATGGGTAGAGGTTTTTCATCAGATGATTTTTCTTGTACCCAATGTTGGCGAGTCGGTTGGTGAGCCGTATGGCTATCTTTTTCCGCAAGAAATATGCGCTACGAGCTACATTAAGATTCAACGTTTTTAATATAATGTTGCGCAAAATATTTTGAGGTGAGATGTTGGAAACGTGAAAATATTGGTTTGGTTGGGGCTTTTGCTGAGCGCACCATGGCTCAACTCTTGCATTCCAAAATCGCGAGCATTGGACATAGCGAGCTCGCCGCAGCGCTGGCTGTCAAGCTGACCTTCGAGCTAAACAAAAATGAATATTTTTCTCATTCGATTCCTTATCCATCGTGTGAGAGCCCTTTTTACTTATAAATTCTATGGGTAGAGGTTGTTCGTCAGATGATTTTGCTTGTACCCAATGTTGGTGAGTCGGTCGGTGAGCCGTATGGCTATCTTTTGCAGTGAGAAATATGCGTTGCGAGCTACATTAAGATTCAATGTTTTGAATATAACGTTGCATAAAATCTTGTGAGGTGAGATATTGGAAACGTGAAAATATCAGTTCGGTTGGGGCTTTTGTTGAGCGCGCCATTGCTCAAATATTACATTCCAAAATCATGAGCATTGGACATAGCGAGCTCGCCACAGCGCTGGCTGTCGAGCTGACCTGCGAGATAAAAAAAAAGAATGTTTTTCTCATTTGATTCCTTATCCGTCGTGTGAGAGCCCTTTTTACCTATAACTACTATGGGTAGAGGTTGTTTGTCGGATGATTTTTCTTGTACCCCATGTTGGCGAGTCGGTCGGTGAGCCGTATGGCTATGTTTGCGGTGAGCTAATCTATGTTGGTGAAATAACTTTGTGCAAAATCTTACGCGGTGAGATGTTGGAAACGTGAAAATATCGTTTTGGTTGGGGCTGTGCTAACCGCGCCATTTCTCACCTCTTCCTTTCCAAATTCACCAACATTGGACACAGCGAGTCGGTCCAAGAGCCGTATGGCTATCTATGTGGCGAGCAATCATTGCGGAGATCTAAATTAGAATTCAACGTTTTGAATATAACATTGTGCAAAATATTGCGAGGTGAGAAGCTGGAAAATTTAAAATACCGATTTGGTTTTAGCGTTAGTGAGCGCACCATGGGTCAACACTTGCATTCAAAAATTGCCCACATTGGGACATACCGAGCGTGTGGTCTGGCTAGTTTACGAACTAAAAAGATGAATGTTTTTCTCGTTCGGATCCTTATTCGTCGCTTGACAGGCCTATTTACTTATAACTACTATGGGTGGATGTTTCTCTTATGATGTTTTTTCCTTGTACCTTATGTTGGTGAGTCCAATAGTGAGGTGAATGGGAATATTTGCATCGAGAAATGTCCTTTGCAAGGTACATTAAAACTGAACGTTTTGAATATAATCTTGTGTAAAAATCTTACGGAGCGACACGAGAATATTATTTTTGATTGGAGGTTTTTTGAGCGCACCATGGCTCAACCTATGCAATCTACGATAGTGAACATTTGACAAAACGAGATTGTCGTCGAGCGTGCCAGCGAGCTAATGTAGTTGCTACAAAAAAATGAATGTTTTTGTCATCTGTATCCTTATCCATCGCATGACAGGTCCTTTTACTTAGAACTACTATGGATAGAGGTTGTTCATTCGATGTTTTTTCCACTACGCTATGTTGTGGACTCTCGGAAAAGCTTTCTCAGCTCGCATTTGTTCTTATCGTCTGCCAAGAGTGGATTGAGTTAAATTGACGTGGTCTTTCGGGTCAGTCTAAGCTTTGGCCTCGGGCCATTGTTAGGGCTATCGAAATTTCCGTCTAACCCACATCCACCTAGTAATGGACGTGACATGTATTACACAAATATCCCACCGTTCTTGGAGTTTTCTTCGGAACACTTGGGTTTTGCCTCTCATTAGCACGCCTAATTTATTGGGTGTTGTCGATTGTGTTTGTGTTGATTCCTTGATGGTATATACGGTTCGATGATAATGCGGGCAGCCCTCTATTGCCAAGTTGTCAACGGATGGGTTTTCCTTCTCTAATAGAGTGACAACTGATTCATAGGTGAATGGGAGAATTCTGTCCCATCTTGTGTATCGGTGTCATTGCCAAAGATTATGTGGGCTATGAGTGCATGTTATAAAAAATTTTCCATTGGTATTCTCCTTGGCTCTCCTTGTTCGTTGTGTTGAATTCTCCTTTGAGCTCATGTGACTGCAATCGGAAGGTGACGTTGATTTCCGTATGGATCTCTTTATTGTGCTCGCTTCGTTCTATTGGCTCTCGATCAGAAGCGTCATGTTCTTCACAGATGTAACCATTCATGGATGGCCCAAATGATTATAGGTAGTAGAGCGGAATGTTTCAGATTTTGATCGGATCCGCTTTGCCTAGGGTCATCCGTGCTAGTTATGGAAGTGATTTGCAGGACGTTTCTAGAGAGTAGGGGTGGCGACAGTGCTTGGTAATTTACACATTTCATTGTGATCCCGCTTCTCTCCTCAAATAATCTTACACTTTACGGATGTAACCTTCGGTGGGATGGACCCATATGTGTGTAGGCTACAGAGTGGAACGTTTTAGATTCTGATCGGATCCACTTGGCCTAGGGTCCTCCATCGGTGTTATGGAAGTGATTTGCAAGACATTGCTAGAGGCCCCTTGTATATAGCTTGATTCTTTGTGTTCTCTCTTCAAAAAGTGTTTCGCTTTACGGATGTAACCTTTGGTGGTTGACCCATATCCGAGTGGGTGCCGACAAGTGATTTTTTAGGCCGCAGAGTGGAATGTTTCAGATTCTGATCGTATCCGCTTGGCCTAGGGTCCTCCATCGGGGTTATGGAAGTGATTTACAAGACATTGCTAGAGGGAAGGCGTTGTGGAATCCCCCTGTATATAGATCGAATCGTTGTGTTCTCTCCTCGAATCCTGTCATGCTTTATGGAAGTAACCTCGTGTGGTTGACCCATTTTCCAAGTGGGTGCCGATGAGTGAATTTTTAGGCCACAAAGTGGAACGTTTCAGATTCTGATCGTATCCACTTGGCCTCGGGTCCTCCATCGGGGTTACGGAAGTGATTTGTAAGACATTGCTAGAGGGGTGGTGCTGCGTAAGTCCCCTATGTATAGTTCTGGTTCATTGTGTTCTCTCTTCGAAGCCCGTCACGCTTTACGGAAGTAACCTTTGGTGGTTGACCAATATTCGTGTGGGCACCGACGAGTCGGTTTTTAGGCCTCAGAGTGGAACGTTTTAGATTCTTATCGTATCCACTTGGCCTTGGGTCCTCCATCAGGGTTATGGAAGTGATTTACAAGAAATTTCTAGAGGGGAGGCACTGCGGAAGCCCCCTGTATATAGCTCTAGTTCATTGTGTTCTCCCTTCAAAGCCTATCACGCTTTATGAATGTAACCTCCGGTGGTTGACCCATATCCGAGTGGGCGCCGACGAGTGAGATTTTAGGCTGCATAGTGGAACGTTTCAGATTCTGATCATATCCACTTGGCCTGGGGTCCTCCATCGGGGTTACGGAAGTGATTTGCAAGACATTACTAGAGGGGAGGCGCTGCGGAAGGCACCCATATATAGCTCTGGTTCGTTGTGTTCTCCCTTCGAAGCCTATCACGCTTTACGGATGTAACCTCCGGTGGTTGACCCATATCCGAGTGGGCGCCGACGAGTGAGTTTTTATGCCATAGAGTGGAATGTTTCAGATTCTGATCGTATCCACTTGGCCTGGGTCCTCCATCGGGGTTACAGAAGTGATTTGCAAGGCATTTCTAGAGGGGAGGCGCTGCGTAAGACCCCTGCATATAGCTCCGGTTCATTGAGTTCTCTCTTTGAAGCTTGTCACGCTGTATGGAAGTAACCTCTTGTGGTTGATCCACATTTGAGTGGGCGCCGACGAGTGAGTTTTTATGCCGTAGAGTGGTACGTTTCAGATTCTGATCATATCCACTTGGCCTAGGGTCCTCTATCGGGGTTATGGAAGTGATTTGCAAGACATTGCTAGAGGGAGGGTAGGTGCGCTCATTTTACTTGTGTTCTTTTTTATGTTCCCCTTCTACTTTTGTTTTACCTTTCTCGTTGGAGGATTTTACGTTGCGCGGAAATATCCTTTGGAGGTCCATATGTGCCCTTTTATGGCAATGATGTGGAATGTTTCAGATTCTAATTGGATCTCACGTTGCCTAGGGTCCTCTGTTGGTCTTATTTTATGCATTTTGTAAATGCCTCAAGGAGAAGGGTAGTAATCAAATCAGGTCGAGGTTGGCTAGTCCAGACAGTCTGCGCCCTTTGAACGTGCGTAGGGGGCTATCCTGGGTAAGGACATCCTTGAGCAGTCTTATAATTGAGGTGGCTGTGTGCATGGTGCATTCTGTGTGGCCTATGTTTATTGTGAGAAATTTTACTTCGAGGCTTAGGGTAAAGGGCTTCGTACGAGATGCGCTTCCTAGATGCATGTGAACTAAATATCGTTGTCGATGCGCTCCAGCCCTATGCAGTCTATCTACCCCCGAAGATGTGAAGTTTTACGAGGTTCTTGATGCCCCCGTCATGTTTTTTCTGTGACATTTGATGCGCCAACGAGTTCATTGGAAAATATCTAATGCTCGTCGGTGTTGAAAATTTTGGAAGAACGTGGAGATCTTCAATGGTTTCCTACCTTTCCGCGTCGACATCTGAGCTCGAGGTGTGGGTTGATTCGATG
Organism: Taxus chinensis; assembly: GCA_019776745.2. Taxonomy (NCBI): domain Eukaryota; kingdom Viridiplantae; phylum Streptophyta; class Pinopsida; order Cupressales; family Taxaceae; genus Taxus; species Taxus chinensis. The sequence continues at coordinate 677,174,556 of CM034155.1, forward strand.
TTTTCTGCAAGAGAGGAGGAATTTGATATTTTTCTTTCACATTTGTGTGGGTCTCATCATGCCTTTTGAAGTCCTTTGATGTCTCGTGCATGGAAGGGAGCTACCTAGTCGATCCAGCGAGTAGTCATATGCTTGTCTCAAAGATTAAGCCATGCATGTCTAAGTATGAACTATTTCAGACTGTGAAACTGCAGATGGCTCATTAAATCAGTTATAGTTTCTTTGATGGTACCTTTACTACTCGGATAACCGTAGTAATTATAGAGCTAATATGTGCACAAAATCCTGACTCTTGGAAGGGACGCATTTATTAGATAAAAGGTTGGCCCGGGCTTGCCCGCTACTCCGGTGATTCATGATAACTCGACGGATCGCAAGGCCTTTGTGCTGGCGACGCTTCATTCAAAATTTTTCCCTATCAACTTTCGATGGTAGGATAGAGGCCTACCATGGTGGTGACAGGTGATGGAGAATTAGGGTTCAATTCCAAAAAGGGAGCCTGAGAAACGGCTACCACATCCAAGGAAGGTAGCAGGTGCGCAAATTACCCAATCCTGACACGGGGAGGTAGTGACAATAAATAACAATACTGGGCTCATCGAGTCTGGTAATTGGAATGAGTACAATCTAAATCCCTTAATGAGGATCCATTGGAGGGCAAGTCTGGTGCCAGTAGCCATGGTAATTCCAGCTCTAATAGTGTATATTTAAGTTGTTGCAGTTAAAAAGCTTGTAGTTGGATCTTGGGTCGTCACGGTTGGTCTGCCCACTCGGTGTGCACTGGCCCTCATGTCCCTTCTTCCTATGGCGTGCTCCTGGCCTTAATTGTCTGGGTCGCGGTTCCGGCGCCATTACTTTGAAAAAATTAGAGTGCTCAAAGTAATCCTACGCTCTGAATACATTAGCATGGAATAACGTAATAGGAGTCTGGTCTTGTTCCGTTGGCCTTCGGGACCAGAGTAATGATTAATAGGGACTGTCGCGGGCATTCATATTTCATTGTCAGAGGTGAAATTATTGGATTTACGGAAGACGAACCACTATGAAAGAATTTTCCAAGGATGTTTTCATTAATCAAGAATGAAAGTTGGGGGCTTGAAGACGATCAGATACCATCCTAGTCTCAACCATAAATGATGCCGACCAGGGATCGGCGGATGTTGCTCTAAGGACTTCGTCAGCACCTTCTAAGAAATCAGAGTGTTTGGGTTTCAGGGGGAGTATGGTTGCAAGGCTGAAACTTAAAGGAATTAACGGAAGGGCACCACCAGGAGTGGAGCCTGTGGCTTAATTTGACTCAACATGGGGAAACTTACCAGGTCTAGACATAGTAAGGATTGATAGATTGAGAGCTCTTTCTTGATTCTATGGGTGGTGGTGCATGGCCGTTCTTAGTTGGTGGAGTGAGTTGTGTGGTTAATTCCGTTAACGAACGAGACCTCAGCCTACTAACTAGCTACGCGGAGGTTTCCCTTCGTGGCCAGCTTCTTAGAGGGACTATGGCCGTTTAGGCCATGGAAGTTTGGGGAAATAACAGGTCTGTGATGCCCTTAGATGTTCTGGGCTACACGCGCGCTACACTGATGCAACCAACGAGTTTTTCTCCCTTGTCCAAAAGGTTTGGGAAATCTTGCCAAATTGCATCATGATGGGGATAGACCATTGTAATTATTGATCTTCAACAAGGAATTCCTAGTAAGCGCGAGTCATCAGCTTGCGTTGACTACGTCCCTGCCATTTGTACACACCACCCGAGAATGTTTCAGCTTTTGGGAATAGAGTTGCTTCTATCCTTTCATTCCTTTGAGAAACAGATAAGGGTTAGGGCTAGGAGGAATACCTGTTGAATGTCGAGATGGTGTGCGCGTACCATAGAGAGAGATCAGATCGACTGCGAAGAACTCCTTTTTGTCTTAGAAGGACTACCTACAAGTAAGAATACAAGACCACCAGATTTTAATTAGACAATAAACGAGGGAACTGCCTTGGGCCTAAGAAATATAAAAACTTCCTTTCGAAGGTGGTCAGTTCCCCTGCTAATATGAATTAACACAAATGGTTGTAAAATCACAATTTAATTGCCTCATTGCAACAAGTAGAGGAAAGGTTGGTTTTTGGTTTTGAATCACAGTGACTGGTACCGGTTGCTATTAAATGATATCGGTAGGGGCAATGTTTTAGGGACTTTTGGTGAGGGTTGGTTGTAGGGTGATTGTGTTGTTTATAAGGCTGGTAAATGAGTGGGGTTAGGTAACGGGGTGATGAGAGGGACTCAGAGAGTACGGGGAGGATATTCTTGGGGTAACGTAAGGGTAGAGGAATGACAGTTAGATGTAGTGTGTTGCTGGGTAGTAGATATAGGAATAGACTTATGATGGCTGTGATTCAGAAGTTCAAGAAATGTTATTTAAAGGACATACAAGATACTACTTACTGATTATTGATGAGGATGCAGGACCAAGGACTGTGATGACAAAGGCAGAACTCAGGTTGGATGACCTGACAATTAGAATATGAGATATCTCTCCCTCCCGATGATTAGATGAGTGTCACAAGGCTCTAGTTACTCAATTGCAGTCATGGGCTTGATGTCCTTCTCTGCAAACTCTTCTTGTTTATTCACTTGTCTCTGCTCGGCCAAGTAAAATCTGGATTCTTTCAATGACTTCTGATGATCCCGATTCATCAAAAATCCTCCTCTTTTGTTTTTGATTGGAGGAGATCATTTACAGGGAACTGATGGCAGTTATGTAACCGACAGCGGTCGAGTAGGAACCGATATCGGTTCAGTCAACGTGGGCTATTTTTAGTAAAATAGCCAACTTTCGCTCCTTTTCTCCCGAGGGATTAGTTACGGGCTTGGACAAGTTATTACGAGGTCGGTTTTGGGTGCGAGTGAGGAGTCATTAGTCATGGGTGTGGATGTAGACCAAGTTATAGGTCTTAATTAGGTTAGTTTAGGGTTAGGACTAGGTCATGATGAGGTGGCGAAATGAGGTGGCAGGTTTGGGGGTGTGGATTTATTAATTGTAAGGTAATTAATAAATAATTGTGTATGGTTTAGGTGATGAGGTTAGGTTGCGAAATGAGGTGCATGTTACGGGAGGTCGTAAGACACAAATTTGGTGTCTACATTAGCCCCTTGTTGTCGTGTAGCTTGTCTTGTAAAGCTGCGCGGACAATAATATGAAGTGGTTACCCCTGTTAAGGGTATAGGTAATCCCCCTCAAATCTATCACAGATATGAGATAGCGTGAAATTAGGGATAGGGTTGATAAATGGTAAATGGTTTTGAGATGATGGTGAGATGGTGGGGTAGGTCCAAAGAAGTAGACGCACGTTGAAATGTAGTAGTGCGACCAGGGTACATGATTTGAAGAGCAAACAAGCAATTCATAGGCAAAGGTCGATAGTTTATCCAAACAAGGGTGATATAATCCTGGTATCCAAGGCATAGGAAGTAGCTCCAGGGGATATAACAGGTAAGGTACAGGAACATTTAGGCATGTTTGGCAGTACCAAATGGTTGGTTTGGTTGAGATAAACGTCACGGTCTAGGTCTAGGCAAAGTTGGTCGACTGATCAAGTCAAGTACCCTAATCATGCTAAAACATGAACAGGTGAGCTCGATTGAACAAAAAGTGACATGATGGGTGGATAAAAAATTGTAGTGAAGTGTTGGTTTGGGGTGAGGTCTTTATGGTTGGTGGTGTTGGCCTTGGGTCGGGCCGATTGATTAGTGAGGGCCTTGGGTCAGGCCTGATGGGTTGAGTTGTGGCCTTGGGTCGGGCCAAATGGTTGGTTGCGGCCATGGGTCGGGCCAAGTTGGTTGGGCCTTGCGGACCTTGGGTGAGGCCTTGGGCCAAATGGTTGGTTGCAGCCTTGGGTTGGGCCTGTTTGGTTGGTTGGGGCCGTGGGTCGGGCCAAGTGGTTGGTTGCGGCCTTGGGTCGGGCCAATGAAGTTAAAAACGGCTAAACAACAATAGCGGGTATAGGCGATGTGGTGAATGGGCAATGTGGTGAGAAAGGGAGATTGGTGAATAAGGGAAGAAGTTTGGTGAAGGTAGGTATTAAACCGATATCGGCTAGATATGACCGGTATCGGTTAGGTGACCGATACCGGTTCCTTAGGGCACAATATAACTGATATCGGTTATAGGTCAAAAACCTATAAAAAGAAAAATACGGCCTGTCATTGTCACATTGTCAATTTGAAAACCAATTTGAGTTGTCTGAGGTGTATTTTTGAGATTGGTGCATTTGTCGGCTGAGGTGGCACTATTTGAGTGGAGAAGTGAGTGGTTGGTAGGCCCTAGCGAGTAGGAGGTAGCAGTTGATTGGTGGAGGACCCAGCAGAGGAGAGTTAGAGCCATGGCACAGCCAGGAGGAGTAGGAGGTGCTGGACCAGCTGGACCACCACCACCTATCCCACCACGACGACGTGTCGTCGTACCAGTAGGTTCGAAACCTTTCATTGTGTGAATTTGATGTTGTTAAGCTAGATTTGGGGGTTTGGGTAGGAATCCAATGTTTTGATAAAATAATGAATAAATTGAAGCTAATTGAAAAATGGAGAGGGTAGATGGGTTAAATAGGCCAAGGCGGCAGGGTGGGTAGGTTTTTAGGGTGTTTGGGTGGGTAAATAGAGATAAATAGACAAAAATGGATTTGGGGGGGCCGCGTCAGGTTCGGCTCCAGGATTTTACAGTGACCGATGTCGGTCGCTAAGCGACCAGCATCGGTCACTAATTTTTCGAGAAAGGGAGGTTTGTGGCTGACCGGTGTCGGTCGTATAGAGACTGACATCGGTGGAGAGATGCTGGTCATGGGTGAGGTACCGGTGGTGGTCATAGTGACCGGTACCGTGTCCTGGGTTAGGCTTATTGATTTTGTTGGGTTGGGTTTGTTGTTGGGTTTTGAATTGTTGGTTGTTGTTGGGGTTAGATTAGGTTTGGGTTGTTGTTTTGGGTTTTGTGTGTTGGTGTGTGAAGAGGGAGGGGGATATCGTAGATGTTTTGAGGGTAAGATAGGTGGGTGTAGAGGTGTGTTTATAGAGTCAGGGTGTGGTCGGGTGGATAAAAAGGGGGTATAGAGGGTTAAAGTAGTTGTTGTTGTGAAAGAGTAGGTCTAATGAAGTGGGTTGGTTTTGCAGGCACGTCAGTAGCTGACGATGTGGGATAGGATGCCCCCACTGTTGAGATGGATGCGGCCACATGTGTCCGCAGCGCAGTGGGCCATCATGCGCGAGGTGGGACTCGGTGGAGTCCAACATTATAGGGCTATAGATAGGGATCACAGTCTTATGGTTGCCCTCATCGAGAGATGGGATCCGGCGACCAATGTGTTCCATCTCCCGACTGGAGAGATGACTATTACACTGGAGGATGTGTATCACATCCTTAGACTACCGATCGATGGAGAGGCAGTATTCCAGGTAGATGCAGAGACAGCCATGGACAACATTCTACAGGCATTTGGGGATGCGGCTGCGCTATTGACTTATCACAGCGCGAGCATTGCCTATGGGGACATGTATCATGCCCACAGACATGAGACATGGCTTTCCGTGTTGATGATGATCGGCATCACATGCTTCGCCCTCACGGACTCAGAGGGAGGCCGCTTTCCACGGGCGCTGATGGGGGTACTACACGAGATGGTGGAGGAGCATACATGTTATGCTTGGGCACCAGTGTACCTGGTGTAGTTATACAGAGAGCTGTGGGGATACCGCCGGATGAGGCAATTCGGGATTTGTTCCACATTTTTGTTACATTGTTGGGCATATGAGCATATCATATGCATTCGACTAGTAGGGCTGCCCCAGCAGCCAGGGCCATAGGTGATTTATAGATATGGCTTTCAGAGGTGGTTGGGGGTCGTGGGTCAGCCACGAGCGGTGCTCGCCAGACAGGATGTAGTGTACTACCATAATTTATTAGAGGGCGTGACTGATTGGATATTGTATGGAGGCCTTACAGAGGTCATCAACCTTGGGGAGGAGCCCGATCATAGTTGCGTTGGATCCAGTATACATTCTAGATAGCGAGACAAAGGTCGGGAGAGCATGAGCGGATACCCCTGGAGAGGGTACGACGGTAGATGGGGCTACGACAGGATGAGCCACCTCCCTTCCCTCAGTACCGGAGGGATGATGTAGAGGCCCCACTACCTGCACCACAGCCCGTGGACCCAGATTGGGTAGCAGAGAGGCCAGCAGATGATACTGTGGACGACGTCGGCTGCACAGGATCATTTTTGGTATGGTGGGCAGGGGAGAGAGCAGCGAGGAGAGCACAGCCCGCACAGCCAGACTTAGCGGCTGTTATAGCAGAGAGGGACCAGCTCAGGGGACAGGTGCAGTTATTACAGGGGCAGCTTGCTGCTGCACAGGCACAGATAGGTGTCCTACAGGGGGAGCTAGCCCAGGCACAGGTACAGGTGCAGCCACAGGTACATCCACAAGGCACCACCACCGGCACCAGCATAGGCACCAGTACAGCCACAGGCACTGGCACAGGGGCCACTATTATTAGGAGTCAGGGGGACCAGCCCCAGCAGCGATGGTGGCATGGGCCCGCTATATGGAGGCGAGAGCGAGGCCCGGTATTATCAGGATGTCCTTGATGGTACCGGGGCTGACTATCAGCCATATGCGGCGCACAGATCTGAGACCTCTGGAGTCAGAGATCCCAGGGGGGTGCAGCTACAGCCGGTGGGTCGGTGACAGGGAGGAGGTGGGAGCCAGGGCCAAGACCCGCAGGGAGAGGTGCTGAGGGTGGTGGGGAGAGTTGAGACATCCCTGGGTTAGAGATAGATGTTTTTGTTTGTACATTGGATATAGGCACTGGTCTGCGAACCGGTTATGTATATAGAGGCCTGCGTGCCCACATATGATTTATTCATTCATTTATTCATTTATTGTATATACCGGCCTGCGAGCCAAGTACAGGTTGTACAGTTGATACCGGCCTGCATGAGCCGAGTATATTTTTGATATGAGAGACCGGCCTGCGAGCCGAGTCGAGATTTTGACAGTTATTGCGGCCTGCGCGCTGGCTTTGTATTATTATGAGATCACAGAGGCCCCTATGCAGGGTAAGTTGTATATTTAAAACCTTTGATTTATAGATATATATGATGATTTTGATCCATATGATGTGTTTAAAATGTTTTAAGTGTTTTGTCGATGGTGTGTGAAATTTAATGTATGATGAGTTTGATCCACATGGTTTATATATTGATGGTGTTGATGTCTTTTGTTGATGCCTTTTTGAAATGGAATGTATGTATATATAGATGATGAGTGTAATTCACATGTTGTGTTATGATGGTTTGATGTGTTTTGTCGATGGTTTGTGAAATTGAATGTATGTAGATGATGAGTTGGATCCAAATGGTGTATATATTGATGGTTTTTGATATCTTTTATGTGATGGTTGTCGTTTTTTTTTATACTATAGATAGATGATGTTGATGAAATTGTGTGATGATATATGTGATTTGATGACAAATATGGATAATGGTGTTGTTATGCAGGAAAAAGAGGCGGGTGCCACAAAAATTAGGTAGAAAATAAAGAAAAGAACTATGTTTTAAAAAAGGTAGGTATGTGACCGATATCGGTTAGTAACCGATGTCGGTAGACAATAGACCGATATCGGTTACGTAACCGATACCGGTTATTCCAAAATGAGCTTTTCTAAAAATAGAAAAGCTTGGGTGGCAACTTAAGTTCTTATTTTTAGATCCATGCAAGAAGTTAAATACGCAATGCGACGCTGTTTGACGACTGAGACAGGTAATTGCATGAGAGAATTGAGTGATAAGGAGGAAAGAGACAGGTAATGTGAGTGTGGGCTGAGATTCAGAAGGAGAAAGGCAAGTTATATTTGAAAAGGGTGGTGAACATGGCTGAACGAGGAGAAGCATCCAGCAGGGAGAGACAAGAGGGAAGACAGGGTCCGCCTCAAGCTGCTGCATCCCAAGAGGTAAACTATTTGGTTGTAATTTGATTCTTGCATGTTTTGTGAATAGGATGAGGGAGATTAAGTAGATAAAGATGAGAAAGAAAAGGTGATAGGCAAGGGTTTGGGATGGGGTGAATGTGATGGGGTAGGTAAGCAGGGGTTTCGGGTATGTTTGTTAGGTATAGAGAGGAGTAAACGATCAAAATATTTATCGCAGGTGTATGTTTTGAAGCATGCTGTATATTTTTGACAGTGACCGGTATCGGCTAGTAAACTGGTATCGGCTATCTATAACCGATACCGGTTACTGTAGGAATTTCCAGAATGTGAGAAAAAACCCTTGGGGATTTGATTTATTGAATGGCGGTGTGTCGTTTTGATGTGTGCAGGCGGAGGCAGGGTTAAGGATGAATGATACTATGCCAGCGTTGTTGTCACGAATCCGAGTGGATGTAACACCAGATGAATGGGCATTGATAAATCATTTGGGGTTAAGTGGAATCCGCTATTATTCACGAATCGCACGTAACCATGCTATGTTGCAAGCATTGATTGAGAGATGGAATCCAGAGAAGAATACCTTCTATCTGCCAACAGGGGAGATGACAGTGACATTGGAAGATGTGTTCCGTATTTTGAGACTCCCAATTACAGGAAGACCAGTATATCAGGCATTGCCTAGCACGACGCAGGGAGCGATAATGGCAGTATTTGGTCCATACGCATGAGATCTGACACAGCGAGGTTTGACATTCACTTATGGTATAATGTATGCAGCACACCCTGAGGCAACAAGGTTGGCAGTGGTATTAATGATAGCGGTGGGGTATTATGCATTACCGAGGGTGGATGGGGGAAGATTTCCAAAAGCATTGATGTGTGTTATTTGGGAAATGATAGAAAGGAACGTGACTTTTGCATGGGCACCTGCATATTTGGCGGAGCTATACAGGGGTTTATGGGCTTGCAGGCGAAGTCACAGGACGTCACTAGATTGTTCATACTTATTACATTGTTGGGCCTATGAGCACATTGTTTGTGTGCGACCAATAGGCCGACCCATCTAGTCAGGAGAGACAGGAGTGCAGAGGTTGGGATTCAGACGATGGGTCCAGACAGAACAAGAGGCAAGATCCCAGGCCGTGACAGGTGACACCGAGTATTATAGGCAGGTATGGGAGATGGTGATGATTGCGGATATCTGTTGGAGGCCTTACGGGAACTATATGGTAACAGAGAACATACCTGAGGAGTTGAGGGGTGTAGAGCGATTGAGGTGGATCGCGGGGCACAGGCCAGGTGAGTATGAGAGGATTCCTCTAGATCGCGTGCGGTGACAATTTGGATTTGTTCAGGATATACCCCTGGCTTATAGACCATATATGAGGATTGACGTGGAGGCATCATTCTCACCTCCCCGGTCGACACCTCCAGAAGGACCAGAAGAGATAGTAGCCAATCGCAGGGTAATGGATGCAGGAACGACAGAGGCCTATAGATTATGGTGGGTAGCAGAGCTGCGAGGTGTACGTGATCGTCCTGACATAGCTGTGATTACAGCCGAGAGAGATCGTCTGCAGAGTTTAGTTCATCAGCTCCAAATACAGGTGAATGAGACAAGAGGATTGTTAGCGGTTGCGGAGTCACGAGCAGAGAGACTAGATGCGAGATTCCTCCATGCGAGAGAGCGTATTCATATGTTACAGGAGAGATTGGAAGATCAGTGGGTGGTACCAATAGCCGTGGTTCCTTTGAGGATGGAGAGGCCTGGCGAGAGGCGTCGACGATCCCGATCATCACCTGGTTCGGGATGAGGAGCAAGGGTCTAAGTGAATTTTATAGGGGTATAAGAATAAATAAGGATGCCGACCTGTGGGTCGATGATAGAGAAGATGTATTTGTTGAACATATAAATAAAATTGAATATGTATGTTGATTTGAGTTATAATAATAAGAAGGGTTGTGTTTCGAATGTTTGTTTTGAAAAATGATAAAGATGAATGTTGGCAAAAAGAAATACAAAAAAATATGTATATTTACAACACATGATAGGTTATGGTAGGGGATGGTCGAGCTAACCTTGGGAGACACCATGTCTCCTAAGTGCTACCTACATAGCCCATTGCACAAAGCAAGGAGGGGCCTCAGACCGATGTAGTTCTCCCTTAGGACCAGGGAGAGGTGAATTCAGGCAATTTAGGTATGGTTAGGTAATTTGTTGGTGGGTAAAAGTATTAATTTTGGTAGGGTAAGGTTGTTGGTGTTGGTAAGGAATTGGCGATGTTGGAATAGGTATAGGTGAAGCGAAAGTTAGCCTACCCAAGTGGTAGGGAACCTGTGTCCTGATTAAGGTCAACACATAATCCTAGATTCGATTCAAAGAGGAAAAATAGTGCTCCATAGGTGAAAAGAGCTAAACAAACCACATAATAACGTAGAATGAGCTTGAACCCCTAGGTACCGTGCATAGACGAGAAGTCGATAGATGAAAAGAGTTGTATAATCACAATATATTGGATATACGTCACGTCCCTTGAGTTCTGTTGTTTAAACAAATGGTGAGGTGAGGTGGATGGTGTAGCTGAGGTGCAAAGAACTTGTTATAAAGTGAGTATTCTGACAAAAGAGAACCTAACCTAAATAGACAAGTCCGTGACTCAAAATTTCTTTTGAATGCGGCTTTTATTTTGCTGAATATAGACTGATCGATGCAGGAAGTCTACAAGGGATATGTATTTTGTTACTCTTGATGTCTTCACGAAGCTGATCAATGCGAGAAGCTTCTGATAAAGGCTGACTGTGTATAGCTGTCCTTCAAGGGAGCAATCTATTTATAGTAGTAGATGCGACATTTAGGTATAGTTGTCCTTCGGGGGAGCAGTCTATATATAATAGCAGCAATAGTTTGGCATATAGCTGTCCTTCGAGGGAGCAGTCTATACATAATTTAGAGATCTAGATGTCCATTTGGCATAAAGCATCTAGTTTTGTAGGAAGTTTGACTCAAGAAAATCCCATAAGTGTTTAATTAAGAATGTGTCATTTTAATACTTTGAAGTCATGGACTAGACTAAAAAGGGGAAGGCATCTTTAAGGGGAGGTGATAATCAAACCATGTGAGCTTGATTTTATTTTGAGATGTAGGAAACAAAGTGTATGCGGTGGTAAATGAGCTCAAGGGACGAGCGCAAGGTAGATAAGAAGTGATATAACACTAAATTCAATAGTAGAATGGTCGAAGATGCAAGGCATTAAGGGGTTCAGGCTCAGGTTTACCATTAAGCGAAGCTAAACGATAAGTGCCTGATCCATAAGTGTGAGTGATAATGTAAGGCCCAATCCAATTGGGAGCAAATTTTCCACGTTTGCTCTTTTCTAGTTTGGTTACATGTTGATTCTCTTTGAGGACAAGATCACCAACCTTAAAGGTATGCTCATGAAGTCGCTTATCATAAGCACGCTTGATGCGTTTTTGATAGATTTGAAGGTGGTCAAGAGCTGTAAGACGACGCTCGTCAAGAAGCTCCAATTGGGCTAACCGCTCTTGGCGGAAATCATCATTGGTGAGAATATCCTGAAGAGATATTCTTAGGGAGGGTATTTGTATTTCGAGAGGCAAGACAGCCTCGGTACCATATACCAAAGAAAAAGGTGTGGCATTAGTAGAGGTACGAATGCTAGTCCGATAAGCCCAGAGAGTAAAAGGGATGTGATCAGGCCAATTTTTTCCAGAAGTATTAACAACTTTCATGAGAATTTTGGTCAGGGTTTTGTTAGAAGATTCGGCTTGGCCATTTGCTTGTGGATAGTACGGTGATGAGAAGCTAAGTTTGATACCGAAGTTGTTACAAAGGTCTTGTAACAACTTATTTTTGAAATATTTTCCATTATCTGTTATCAGGCGATGAGGAACACCAAAACGACAGATAATGTGATGGTTAATGAACTCTACAATTTTTTCCTTTTTGGTTGAAATGAGTGGAATGGCCTCCACCCATTTTGTGTAATATTCGGTTGCCGTGATTATCCATCGGTGACGTTGCGAAGAGGGCGGATGAATCTCACCAATAAGGTCTAAACCCCATTGTGAGAAAGGCCAAAGATCTCGTGCGACTTGTAGCGGATGGCTAGGAGTATGTTGAAGGTTGGCATGTTGTTGACACATAACACAACGCTTAACATATCCGTAGCAGTCATTATTAAGAGTAGGCCAATAATAACCTAGGCGAAGGATTCGTTTGGCCACAGCAAGGCCACTAAAATGTCCACCACAAATACCGTCATGGACCTGTTGGATGGTATAGGTGACCTCCGCACCGGTTAGACATCGAAGGAGGATGCCATCAAAGCCATGTTTATAAAGGAGTCCCCCCATGATGACATAACGAGAAACACGTTTAAGAAAAGCACGTTTTCCGGTATTAGTAAGGTCAGGTGGGAGAACAGAGGTTGTAAGGTAGTCGTGAAATTGGTGATACCAGATATCCTGCGAATTAGTAGACACAGTATTTATCATACAAACAACCGGGGCTGAGTAAGATGGGGTAAAGAGTTGTTGGACCAAGACGAATATGTCAGAGTCAGTTGAGTGAGGTAGGAATTTGTCGAGGCTAAGCAAGCCATAGTATCCGCAAATTTGTTAGTGGAGCGGGGAATGGTTTGGATAGAATAATGAGTAAATAAGGTCAAAAGTGAATCCACGTAGTGTTTGTACTTTTGAAATTCCTCATTTTTACATTGGTAGATGCCCATAACTTGATTGACTACCAATTGAGAGTCGCCAAAAATGTTAATAGATTTAACCCCTAAGTGTAACGTGACCTGGAGACCCAAAACAAGGGCCTCGTATTCGGCTATATTATTAGTGCAGGGGAAATCGAGCCGGAATGAAAGAGGCATAGGCTCAGCGTCAAGAGGAATGAGAACAATGCCAGCCCCCTGCCACCGTGCTGGCATTTGGATCCATCGAAGAAGAGGGTCATTGGATACGACTCCTCACTGAGTGAAAGAGTGGCGATGAGTTCGTCGGGGAAAGTTAAAGTTGGTAAATTGTTCCCCAGGTAAAGGGGCTGCCACGAGTTGGTCTGCGATAGTTTGTCCTTTGATTGATTTCTGGTGTACAAACTCAAGGTCGAGGTCAGTGAGAAGCATAAGCCATCAGGCGATGCGTTGGTTTAGATGAGGCTTGGCATACATATAATGGATGGGGTCCGTGTTGGTAATGACGAAAGTTTTGTGATTCAAGAGGTAGTGTCGGAGTTTGGTGGCCACAAATGATAGGGCTAGGCACAACTTTTCTACATGTGTATACCTAGTCTCATAATCCACCAGAGTACGACTTATATAATAAACGGCTTGTTCTCGATACTCGGAGTCACGATGTGCGAGCATGGCCCCTACAGCGTGGTCGGTGGCGGAAAGGTAAAGGTAGAAAGGGTGATCATCCTGAGGTGGGATAAGCATGGGTGGCTGCAAAAGATAGGATTTAAGAGCCTCAAAGGCTTGGTGACATTCCTCGCTCCATTGAAAGGCAATGTCCTTTTTAAGGAGGTGATGGAAAGGTTGACATCGATCTGAGAGTTGGGAGATGAAATGCCAGATAGATTGGAGTTTACCTTGCAAACTACGCAATTGTTTGAGGTTAGTAGGTGGGGGCATTTCTAGGATAGCTTTGACTTTAGCTGGATCGACCTCGATGCCATGCAAAGAGACAATAAAACCAAGGAGTTTTCTCGAAAGGACACCAAAGACACATTTCTTTGGTTGAAGATGGACAGAATATTGTAACAGGCGATCGAAAATAATGGCTAAAACATCGAGATGTTCACTGCGATGTTTAGATTTGCCAAGAAGATCATCGACATAATCCTCAAGGATAGTGTGCATAATGTCATGAAAAATGTAAGTCATAGCCCGCTGATAGGTCGCACCAGCATTCTTAAGGCCAAACGTTATGACATGATAACAGAAGGTTCCCCAAGGAGTTATGAAGGAAGTTTTATGTTGATCGGCCGGGGCTACCAAAATTTGATTGTATCCCGAAAAGCCATCCATGAGAGAAAGCATCTCATGGCCCGCAGTGAGATCAACAAGTTGATCAATACTTGGGAGGGGGAAGTCATCCTTGGGGCAAGCGAGGTTAAGGTCTCAGAAATCCGTGCATATCCGAAGTCCCCCCGTCGCTTTAGTGACAGGTACGATGTTAGAAATCCATTGAGGATAGTCAATAGGCAGGATGAAGGAAATAGAAAGGAGTCATTGAAGCTCTTCTTTGACCAAGAGGGCAATGCGTGGATGAATTTTTCTTAGTTTCTGCTTGACTGGTTTGGAATCAGGTTTTAGGGTGATGTTATGGACAGCAATGTCAGGATCAATTCCTGGCATGTCAGCGTAGGACCAAGCGAAAGCTTGGTTGCGGGTAGGAGAAAGGTAGTAAAGGTGACTTGTTCTGATGTGTTAAGGGATTGTCTGATCTTCACAATGTGAGGATCCTCCTCTGTGTGGATGTTGATTTCTATAGTAGACTCATTCAACATGGTTTGAGTTTCAGACGGTAAGGCGCGTTGAATATAGGAGTCGTCCGCACCAAGGTAAGTGAGGATGGAGTCGTCATCCTGGCACTCAACAACATTAATTGAAGGTGAATCCTCTTCAATCATGTCTGGATACAGAAAGGGAAGAGAAGACGGGTCCTCATTATCGCGTTGATAAGTGAGAGGACCTAGGAAGATAGCATTTATGAAAAAAAAAAGTTAGGAGGGATAGATTCAGGATCTATCGACTCTGTGGGTGACGATGGAAAAATGGGTGATGATGGTTCGGTAGGGGTGACATCATCATCTTCCAGGAGACAACTGACATGAGGTTCCTTCGGTGTAAGTGTTTCAGGAAATCTGAGACCACTACGATCATTGTGTTTGCGTGTAGTCATGGGAATGATTGTATGTCGGCCTTGTTCATAAAGACCAAAACCAAAGCCTTTCCAAGCACAGCGAGTCAAGAATGTGAGGGCGAAACGATGATTTGTCAAGTATTGAAAATTGGATTGGAAGGGAAACACACCAAGAGGAGGTTCAGGGGTAACGGAGGATGCGTCGACACCTCCATACATTAGGTTGGTGCGGCAATTAGGTGGTCCGTAAGAGATTACCTCCCGCACGCGACGGTCGTAGGTAGGATGCGCATATAACTATCCATACTCCTATGGGGTATGGAAAGAACTAACGTTATATAGGCGATACTCCCCCAGTGTAAGGCGTTGAAAAACATCTACTAAGGGGTCTGAGGTTGGGATGTTAGCTGCGGGAAAGGAAGTGGTATTTGCGATGGCGGTTTCATTGGTTGAAGGTGTAGGTGCTGTTGAAGTGGATGGTAGAGGTGTGGTTGGAGTGGATGGTAGAGGTGTGGTTGAAGTGGATGGTTGGGTTGGATGAATGTGTTTCTTGACTGGTACAAGCACATCATTAGGGTGATATAACATATTACAGGTTTTGAAGGGGGGAGGATCAGCTTTTACGGTGTAGGACTTCCCCTCGTACTCAAATTTTATGCATCTATGTAAGGTGGAGGGAACGCATCCCATAGCCCGGATCCAAGGGTGGCCTAACAACATATTGTATTGGAACTCTCCCTCAAGGACATAGAAGAGTTCGGGTAAAGTACGTGGTCCTACACAAATGTTAAGGATCACGGTGCCTAAGGTAGAAGTAATAGCATCATTGAATGACCGCAACATGATGGGGTTGGCACACATGCAGCTAGAAGGGATATTCATTTGTTGGAAGGATTTTGAAGAGATGATGTTTAGGCTAGCACCCCCCGTCAATCATAACACGACGTACCCGAATGTCCCAGACATAAGCTGAGATGAACAGAGCAGGGTCAGGATCTTCTACACCAAAGTCGACAATTTCATCTTCGGAGAAACTGACAGCAACGGCTTGTTGTACAGAGACAGAAGTGGTTGGGGCGGTAGGTTGTTTGGTGAGGGAAGAAACGTGATTGGGTGTTAAAATGGAGGTAACAGGAAAGGTTTCATTAGGTAAGACCTCTATCCCTTGAAGGATTTCAATGAGAGCTTGTCGATGAGATTCAGAAGTCTGAATGAGATCATACAGTGTCATTTTTACAGGTGATTGGTGAAGCTGTTTGATCATGGTTCGGTGGGAAACTCCATTAGGGACGGGGTAGGCAGGTCCACGAATAACCACTTTAGGTGGTGGTGCGATCGAGATGGTGGACAGAGAAAGAGAGGCCGCAGGTGTGCTTTCTTTCGCTTTCTTGTTGTTTTTCTACCCTCGAGTAGCAACACTAATCATGTTGATCTCGTGAACACGAGAGGAGGAAGATGGTAGGGATGAATCATGGTCTTCGAGAGGTGGGGTTGTAATAATGATAGATCTTGGTGAGGCGGGGACAGGTGGTATAGGAGAGGGAATTGAAGCTAAAGGTCTCTCCCTTCATAAGTTATCTTTCTTAACCTTTCTATCTGAGAGAGGTGACTGACGAAGGATGGCTTTCAAAGCTTTGCATCCCTCTACATCATGCCCTGGTGTGCGGTGATAAGCACAGATTTTAGACTCATCATAACCTATAGGTCGAGGTTTAGATGGATCATAAGGTCTAAGTGGAGGTAGGGAAATGGTCGCATTCTCCACCAACATATCAAGGATCTTGGCGTAAGATCCTTTGAGTGGGTCAAAATCAGAGGAAGATGAGGGTATTGATTGGGTGGGTTTTGGTAATGTTTGGGTATGGTTGGTTCGTACGGGTGGTGGTTTAGCCAAGGGGTATTGATACGTGGTTTTAACTAAATGTGGCTTCTTCGACACAGAAGTCATGTTTAGCTGATTAGATGGTGAGGCTCTAGATAACGTGGTGGCGGGGAACAACCATGGAGAAAGTGGGGCGACTGCAAACAAATCCTTTGATGATGGAGTTTGTTTAGGGTTGATAGGTGAACAGGATCTCTGTATAGGCGTAGAAAGTGCAGGTCGTTTTAGAGAAAACGCAGGAGGTGTGATGTATTGAGGCAAGGTGGAGGGATGAGGTCCCAATATGGAAGGTAGGTGTGACGGCGAGGGTTTTAGTGGTGACAAAGGTAGGGATTGGGTTTGGGGAGGTTGGATTTGTCTCCTAGGTGGATGGATGGATTTATTTTTGGATAAATCTAATCGTTTAGGGGGGTGTGTTAAACTGGGTATCGGTGGAGTCCCAAGCGTAGGGGAAGGTTTGGTTAGGTTAGTAGATGTGGATGAGGTATTTGGTAGAGATGAGGGGGGTGAAGATGAGGACACAGGCATTTTGAGCTTTTGTAAACATCTTGGGTATATGGTAGAGGTGTCGAGATCAGTCATCTGCATTTGAGTAGAGCATGGTGTACTCAAACGTTCCCATAAAACCTGTCTATCTTCTGGGGAATGACAATCTTCAGGTGTGAATTGGAACTTTGATATGGAAGAGAGGTGTGTTGTGATCCCGGTCCACTGTGGGTGTGATACAGGGGGTAAATGAGGTATTGCATCAATGGGTGTTAAGAGGTCAACCGGTCGCTGAAAAGATTTAGGCGATGAAGAACTAATAGGTAGAAGGGAATATTTGAGGGGATCCGTCATGATTAAATAATGTGGTGATGTTGATTCGAGAGGTTTCTCTCCTATGGATGATAGAAACAGAGGCGAATCTTCTTCTTTTATAGCAAGAGCGATGGAAGGAGATGTTTGGTAAATAGATAAGTTAGATAACATCCGCTCACAGTCTTGCAGGGATGTGGTGTAAGAAGGCTCGTCTGTAAGAAGAGAGCTCTGGGAGGTTAATTCCTTTATGGGTAAAGGAATGGTAAGGCTATTGTCTTGTCTTGATGGTGGTGAAGGGGATTCAAGTCCCTGCGTTAGTGTAGAGGTTTGATTCAGAATTTTCTCAATAGAGGCTTTTGGTTGAGAGTCGAAAACTGCATGGATTTCATGAACACTCTCCTCGGCTAAGATATCTTGGTTTAAATTACTGTTAGATGAGTGGTTCGGGAATGGTTTGTTAAAGATTTTCAAATTTTGGTTAGAAGGGGCATTAGGATTATCGAGGGTTATATCCCCTGCATCAACCATTTCCTGCACTATGTTTTTCAACATCTTGCAGTTTTCGTGACTGTGTCCCTTTACGCGGTGAAAGTTACAGAAGTCATTTTCTTTGTACTAAGAAGGTATAGCATGGGTGGAGTCAAACCCGGAGTGAGGTTTAACAGGAGGCAAGGTGATAGCCCCAGCTTTGAGCAATTTTTCTAAGATGACACCATACGTTTCTCCTAAGGGAGTGTAGTTGATGGGCTCTGCTTTATACTTATAGGTGGTTTTTGGTGGGGTATTAGACGGTGCTTGAGGTTTGACCATCACTGCATGCACAAATCCTTTTTATTTCAAAGCATTCGATGTGTGAGGATTGTGGTGTTAGGTTTATTGGTGGAATCTTAAGTTCGGAAATTGGGGTTTTTGTTGCGCAACTGCAATTTCTCTTCCTCCAAGGCTCGAATATCTAGTTTTCAAGCCATAGTAAAGGCCTCGTCAAATGTGCAGAAAGTTTGAATTTGGAGGGTAGGAGAGATGTGCTTAGTGCAGGCCCACGTAAAAAGTTCGATAAGTTTGGCCTGAGGTAAGGCATATGTAAGTTGGTTGATAAGGCCCCGCCATCGTCCAATGAAATCTACGATAGATTCGTCTTCAAACTGTCGGATGGCATAGAGGTCGGTGATAGATACTTTCTTGGCAATGTTAATGGAGAAATGATCCAAAAAAGATTGGGCTAGTTGGTTAAAAGAGAAGATTGAGTGCTGGGTTAAAGCACTGTACCACTCCAAGGTGGGGTCCTGATAAGGACATGGGAAAGGTTGCAGAATAGTAAGGCATCGTCATGAGCAATTAGATAGCAGGCATGTCTAAATGATCGCAAGTGTTGTTGAGGATCCTCCTTACTATTAAAACGAGTAAATTTTGGTAATTCCCATTGAGGAGGATATGAATGAAGAGGGACAGAAGGATTAATAGGCTCCCAACAAACTTTCTCGTATGTCAGGGTGTTATGGCTTCCTGAAACAGAAGCCTCCAGATTTTGCATTTTGTCCATCATTTGTTTGATGAAATCTGTGGTTGGATGAGATGCTAGTGTGGTTGTTGTAAAAGGTGGAGGATTGGGCCAAGGGCCTCCACTAGAAAATGGTGGGGTTAAATGTTGATAAGGTATTGAGGATGAGTATGTTGAGGAGACCGAATAGGGATGTCCTATATAAGGTGTTGAAGTCACCAGATAAGTGTGCGGAAATGAAAAGGTGGGCGGAGCTTGAGAAAGAAAGCTCGTGTGCATAGGTGGCAGAGAGCAAGTTATGAAAGGGGCAGTCTGCAAGAGAGACGAGGTAGGAGCAGTTGGCGGTAATGATATGTGGGGCCCCACATTAACCAAAGGAAAGCCAATCTGTGTCATATGAATCTCTGAAGCCACTGAGTTGAGAGACGGGGGCCGAGGATGAAGAAGGTAAGGTGGAGTTATTAGGTGGAGAAGGAGCTAAATGAGAAGCTATACTGATAGGCATACCAATACGAGAAGCTGACCGTCGGGTGTACGGTCAGGGGTATGAGACAAATAGTACTGTACAACGCTAGGATTAGCATCCAAAATTTTGGCAAATTCCTTATCTCCTACAGGAATTTTGGGGATCTCACTGGTGTCCGTAGGGTTCCCTATAGAATGTGAAGGGGGTGATTTAGGCAAAGGCACAGAGCAAGCATGTGAAACCATGGCGGCGGCTTGCTTCTGAGTGATAACAACCATGGACAAGAGTACACAGTAGGGTTTCAATCTATCAGGAACAGAAACAGCCTCAGAATGGTGAAATTGGTAGGTTGCTGGTTTGTCAGGGACTGTAGAAGACAGTAACCGATATCGGTCTGATAACCGATGTCGGTTAGACTATAGCCGGCGTCGGTCAATTAACCGATGTCAGTATAATAGGACTGGTATAAGAAACTGTAAGAAGCTGCCGATTTAAGTTTTTAACAATGCTTAGTACATCTATCAAACTGTTCTTAAGTAATGACTGAAACAGTATAGGACAGAGAAATAGAGACTAAAAAACAAGCAAGATGCACACGCAAATCCAGAGACTAACCCTAGGATTAGTTTTAATTATTGTGGGCTTATGCCTTAAACGCAAGATGATGTCAATCCTAGACAAAAGACTTAGGGGAAATGTCAAGTTTGTTTTGGCTTATAAGGTTACCTCAATCGGGCGGAGGAATACCATGGAAAAAGGGGGATGTTTGAGCTGTTGTGTTGATTATGTCATGATTCGGTATGTGTTGTGCAGTGAAAGTAAAATTAATTTCTTGTCAATACCATGGATATCACCCCCATGTGTATGACCTGTTACTTAATCTATGTTCACTAGACTTGAAAACAAAAAGCAAGAATGTGATGCACGTGTTTTAAACCCAAATCGAAAATGATATTCGATGAAGCAAAAGAGATGACTTTCACGAATGCAAAGATGTAAAAGCAAAGATCAAGTTCTTTTACCAAAATAACAAAATACCTTGTAAATATCTTTAGAAGAAGAAAACAACAAGTATGCTCCCTATATGAAAGCAAGCAAGAAAGAAAGAAACCCGAAATGGGTCCCACTGGGCGTGCCAAAATGTTTCGCACAGAATGTTTCATCTTTTGGGAATAGAGTTGCTTCTATCCTTTCATTCCTTTGAGAAACAGATAAGGGTTAAGGCTAGGAGGAATACCTATTGAACGTCGAGAGGGTGTGCACGTACCATAGAGAGAGATCAGATCGACTGCGAAGAACTCCTTTTTGTCTTGGAAGGACTACATGCAAGTAAGAATACAAGACTACCAGATTTTTAATTAGACAATAAATGAGGGAACTGCCTTGGGCCCAGGAAATATAAAACTTCCTTTCGAAGGTGGTCAGTTCCCTTGCTAATATGAATTAACACAAATGATTGTAAAATCACAATTTAATTGCCTCGTTGAAACAAGTAGAGGAAAGGCTGATTTTTGGTTTTGAATCATAGTGACCGATACCGATCACTGTCACCGGTACCGGTTGTTGGTAACCGATATCGGTAGGGGAAATGTTTTAGGGGATTTTGGTGAAGGTTGGTTGTAAGGTGGTTGTGTTGTTTATAAGGCTGGTAAATGAGTGGGGTTAGATAACGGGGTGATGAGAAGGACTCAGAGAGTACGGGGAGGGTTTTCTTGGGGTAACGTAAGGGTAGAGGAATAACAGTTAGATGTAGTGTGTTACCGGGTAGTAGATCTAGGAATAGAATTATGATGGCTGTGATTCAAAAGTTTAAGAAATGTTATTAAAGAGGACATACAAGATACTACTTACTGGTTATTGATGAGGATGTAGGTCCAAGAACTGTGATGACAAAGGCAGAAATCAGGTAGGATGACCTGACAATCAGGAGATGAGCTATCCTCCCTCCCGATGATCGGATGATTGTCACAAGGCTCTGGTTACTCAGTTGCAGTCTTGGGCTTGATGTCCTTCTCTGAAAACTCTTCTTGTTTCTTCACTTGTCTCTGCTCGGCCAAGTAAAATATGGATTCTTTCAATGACTTCTGATGATCCCAATTAATCAAAAATCCTCTTCTGTTTTTGGTTGGAGGAGGTCATTTACAGGGAACTGATGGCGGTTACGTAACCGACGGCGGTCAGTAGAAACCAATCTCGGTTCAGTCAAAGTGGGCTATTTTTAGTAAAATAGCCAACTTTCCCTTTTCTCCCGAGGGATTAGTTGTGGGCTTGGTCAAGTTATTACGAGGTTGGTTTTGGGTGCGAGTCAGGAGTCATTAGTTATGGGTGTGGATGTAGACCAAGTTATAGGTCTTAATTAGGTTAGTTTAGGGTTAGGACTAGGTCATGATGAGGTGGCAAAATGAGGTGGCAGGTTTGGGGGGTGTGGTAAGGTAATTAATAAATAATTGTGTATGGTTTAGGTGATGAGGTTAGGTTGCGAAATGAGACGCATGGTACGGGAGGTCGTAAGACACAAATTTGGTGTCTACACCTACAGTTTGGGGTTATTACAAGGGTGAGTGCCAGTGTCGTCTATAGTGTGGCTATGCGAGGGGATCATTTTTCGGCTGTAGTGGGGTGCACCAACGAATCTATTCATCTGGCAGTCCTGCTCCTTTGCGGTCGAAGGGTCCCAACAATTTCCACCTGCTAGGTGGTTCCTTGCAAACGCCTGTGGCTGCTTTGCAGACCGTTGAACATTTTTTGGTCAGCAAAGCAGCTGTAACCCCCCGAAGTGTTACCGGGGTAGGTTATACCATATAGATTATTTTGTGCCTTTGGATAGGTGTACCTACATACGTCGCTGGGAAAGACAACCGTCCACTGGTTTCGTTCTCATTTGTTCGGTCTCCGACCTTTTGACACTCCGGGGGTGGGGACACGCTTTCTCTGATTTCCCCCCACGGGGCATCGCCTCTAGTTGCGGGGGGGGCATCGAGTGGAGGTGTGTGTCATAACACTCAACACATTGGTGTGGATTACACCAATGATCTGATAAATAGCTGTGCGGGCTTTGCATCATGCGTGTGTCAGACTCACAGCGCCAATTAAACACGACTCTCAGCAACAGATATCTCGGCTCTCGCCACGATGAATAATGTAGTGAAATGTGATACTTAGTGTGAATTGTAGAATCCCATGAATCATCAAGTCTTTGAATGCAAGTTGCACCCGAGGCCTTGGCCGAGGGCACGTCTGCTTGGGCGTCGCACTCTAAAATCGACTTCCCCCGTTCCTCGGCGGGAGGATCGGAGATGGCTTTCCGTGCCCACCAGTGGCGCGGTCAGCTTAAATGGGCATGAGATTTGTGGCCGATGTCACGATGAGTGGTGGCCAATGTTGGTCAGCATTGGATTGTGGCATGAGGTCACAGATTTGTGTGGAACTTTACTCGTTGTTATTCGTAACTCTTCCGCGGGAGGGTGCATCCCAACTTTCGCGGCCCCATGTCAGGCGTGAGTACCTGCTGAGTTTAAGCATATCACTAAGTGGAGGAAAATAAACTTACCAGGATTCCCCTAGTAATGGCGAGCAAACTGGGAAGAGCCCAGCATGAAAATCGGCCGATCTACGTGCCAAATTGTAGTCTGTAGAAGCATCCTCAACGACGAACTAGGCGCAAGTCCCCTGGAAGGGGGCACCAGAGAGGGTGAGATCCCCGTCGGACCCAGACCCTGTTGCACCACGAGGTACTGTCGGTGAGTCGGGTTATTTGGGAATGCAGCCCTAATCGGGTGGTAAATTCCATCCAAGGATAAATATGGGTGAGAGACCGATAGCGAACAAGTATCGCGAGGCAAAGATGAAAAGGACTTTGAAAAGAGAGTTAAAGAGTGCTTGAAATTGTTGGGGAGGGAAGCGAATGGAGGCTGGCGATGCTCCCTGGTAGAATGCAGAACGGTGTGAGCCGATCCGCCACTCAGCTCAAGGAGTGCGTCAGTGCGGGCCGTCGCGTGTGGCACAAGCATGACTTTTGGGCCGTTGAGTGTACCTCCGTCGCGCCGGTTTTGTAATGAAGCGTGCGCCTTTGGCGGGCCCTCGGGCACCTGCGCGCTTATGGCACTGGCTTGCGGGCTTTCCATCTGACCCGTCTTAAAACACGGACCAAGGAGTCTAACATGTGTGCGAGTCAGTGGGTTTGGAAACCCGCGAGGCGCAAGGAAGCTGACTAGCGAGAGCCCCTCTTTGGGGTGCACCACCAACCGACCCTGATCTTCTGTTAAGGGTTTGAGTGCGAGCACACCTGTTGGGACCCGAAATATGGTGAACTATGCCTGAGTAGAGTGAAGCTAGAGGAAACTCTAGCGGAGGACCACAGCGATACTGACGTGCAAATCGTTCATCTGACTTGGGTATAGGGGCGAAAGACTAATCGAACCGTCTAGTAGCTGGGTTTCCTCCGAAGTTTCCCTCAGGATAGCTGGAGTTCACGCTGTGAGTTTTATCATGTAAAGCAAATTATTAGAGGCATCAGAGGCATAACACCCTTGACCTATTCTCAAAATTTAAATAGGTAAGGTGACGCGGCTGCTTCGTTGAGCCACGCCACGGAATCGCGAGCTCCAAGTGGGCCATTTTTGGTATGAAGAACTAGCGATGCAGGATGAACCAAAAGTCGAGTTACAGTGCCAAATTGTGTGCTAACCCAAATCCCACAAAGGGTGTTGGTTGATTAAGACAGTAGGACAGTGGTCATGGAAGTCAAAATCCGCTAAGGAGTGTGTAACAACACACCTGCCGAATCAACTAGCCCTGAAAATGGATGGCGCTGAAGTGCGCAACCTATACTCGGCCATCGGGGCAAGTTCCAGGCTCTGATGAGTAGGAGGGACGTGGGGGTTGTTGCGAAACCTTGGGTGCGAGCGTGGGTGGACTGGCCCCCGCTGCAGATCTTGGTGGTAGTAGAAAATATTTAAATGAGAACTTTAAAGACTGAAGTGGGGAAAGGTTCCATGTGAACAACACTTAGACATGGGTTAGTCGATCCTAAGAGATGGGGAAGTCCTGTATCAAGGCCGCACTTTGCACAATCATTGAAAGGGAATCAGGTTAATATTCTTTAACGGGGATGTGGCAGTGGATGGAAACATTAGGAAATCCGGAGACATCGGAGGGGGGCCCCGGGAAGAGTTATCTTTTCTTTTTAACATCCTGCCCACCCTGAAATCGGTTCAACCGGAGATAGGGTCTAGCGGTGGAAGAGCACCGCACGTCCTGCGGTGTCCGGTGCACCTTCGGCGGCCCTTGAAAATCTGGAGGACCAATTACCGTTCACGCCCGGTCGTACTCATAACCGCATCAGGTCTCCAAGGTGAACAACCTCTGGTCCAATAGAACAATGTAGGTAAGGGAAGTCGACAAAATGGATCCGTAACTTCGGGAAAAGGATTGGCTATGAGGGCTGGGCCTAGGGGTCTGTGCCTTAAACCTGCGGGCTGCTGTCGGCCTGCCCAAGCTACTTCCGCGGCGAGGACGGGCCGTCACGTGCCTGTTAAGCGATGGGCATAGGACACTCTTCTTGTGGGGGCTTTCCCTAGGCGGCGAACAACCAACTCAGAACTGGTACGGACAATGGGAATCTGACTGTTTAATTAAAACAAAGCATTGTGATGGTCCCTGCGGATGCTGATGCAATGTGATTTATGCCCAGTGCTCTAAATGTCAAAGTGAAGAAATTCAACCAAGCGCGGGTAAACGGCGGGGAGTAACTATGACTCTCTTAAGATAGCGAAATGCCTCGTCATCTAATTAGTGACGCTCATGAATGGATTAACGAGATTCCCACTGTCCATATCTACTATCTAGCGAAACCACAGCCAAGGGAATGGGCTTGGCGGAATCAGCGGGGAAAGAAGACCCTGTTGAGCTTGACTCTAGTCCAACTTTGTGAAATGACTTGAGAGGTGTAGAATAAGCTGGAGCCATTTTGGTGCAAGTGAAATAGCACTACTTTTAACATTATTTTACTTATTTTTGTGAGGCAAGGATGGGGCAATGCCCCTATTTTTATCCTTAAGGTGCATCAAGGCGCGCCAATCTAGGTGGAAGACATTGTCAGGTGGGGAGTTTGGCTAGGGGTGGCACATCTGTTAAAAGATAATGTAGGTGTCCTAAGATGAGCTCAACGAGAACATAAATCTTGTGTGGAACAAAAGGGTAAAAGCTCATTTGATTTTGATTTTCAGTACGAATACAAACCGTGAAAGCGTGGCCTATCGATCCTTTAGAATTTTGGAATTTGAAGCTAGAGGTGTTAGAAAAGTTACCACAGGGATAACTAGCTTGTGGCAGCCAAGCGTTCATAGTGATGTTGTTGTTTGATCCTTCGATGTCAGCTCTTCCTATCATTGTGAAGTAGAATTCACCAAGTTTTGGATTGTTCACCCACTAATAGGGAACGTGAGTTAGGTTTAGACCGTCATGAGATAGGCTAGTTTTACCCTACTGATGATCTGTGCTGTGATAGTAATTCAACGTAGTACGAGAGGAACCATTGATTCACACATTTGGTCATTTCGCTTGGTTGAAATGCCAGTGGCACGAAGCTACCATGTGTTGGATTATGTTTGAACACCTCTAAGTTAGAATCCATGCTAGATGAGGTGCATCTCTCTCTCCGATTGCATCGTGACCCCCAATAGGGGTGCTCTTGCACCCCAAGGGGCCCGTGTCATTGGCGACCTCCGGTCGGTGCAACAACCTATCCGGGGAAACCTTGTATAACAATTTCAAGTGGTCGATGAGAAGAATCCTTTGTAGACGACTTAAATAAGCGACGGGGTATTGTAAGTGGCAGAGTGGCCTTGCTACCACGATCCACTAAGATTCAACCCTTTGTCGCCCCGATTCGTACAACCCAACACTGGTTGAAGAGTGGGGTTTCCACACATCAGATGCGACTTTTTTTTTTAAGCGAGTGTAGGAGGGAGGAGTGGGGTTTCCACACTCAACAGATGTGACCTTCTTCTCCTTTTTCCCAAGTATAGGAGGAGGAGTGGGGTTTCCGGAGAAGAGATGTGATTATTTTTTATTTTTTTTGCCCAAGTATAGAAGAAGAAGAAGAAGTGGGGTTTCCAGCGAAGAGATGCGATCTTTTGCTCTCTCTATTTTTTTTTTCCCAAGTATAGAAGAGGAAGAGGTGGGATTTCCGATGAAGAGATGTGATCTCCTCCTCTCTTTTTTTTTTCCCAAGTATAGAAGAAGAAGAGGTGGGGTTTCCTGCGAAGAGATGCGATCTCCTCCTCTCTCTCTTTTTTTTTGCCCAAGTATAGAAGAAGAAGAGGTGGGGTTTCCTGTGAAGAGATGAGATCTCCTCCTCTCTCTTTTTTTTTTGCCCAAGTATAGAAGAAGAAGAGGTGGGGTTTCCGGTGAAGAGAAGCAATCTCCTCCTCTTTCTTTTTCTTTTGCCCAAGTATAGAAGAAGAAGAAGAGGTGGGGTTTCCAGCGAAGAGGTGTGATCTCCTCCTTTTTTTCCTAAGCATAGAAGAAGTGGGGTTTCCGGAGAAGAGATGCGGTCTCCTCTTCTTCTTTTTTGCCTAAGCATAGAAGAAGTGGAGTTTCCAGAGAAGAGATGCAATCCCCTCTTCTTCTTTTTTGCCTAAGAATAGAAGAAGTGGGGTTTCCAGAGAAGAGGTGCGATCTCCTTTCTTCTTTTTTTTGCCTAAGCATAGAAGAAAGTGGGGTTTCCAGAGAAGAGATGCGATCTCCTTTATTCCCCAAGTATAAAGTGGGGTTTCCAGAGAAGAGATGTGTTTTTTTTTCCCAAGTATAAAGTGGGGTTTCTAGAGACGAGATGTGTTTTTTTTTCAAACTATAAAGTGGGGTTTCCAAAGAGGAGAGGTGCTTTTCTTCCTGAGGTGTTTCTTTTTCCAAGTACAAAGTGGGGTTTCCATAGAGGAGATGTGCTATTTTTTTCCAAAGTATAAAAGTGGGGTTTCTGCAGAACAGAGGTAGTTTTCTTCTTGGGTATAAAGTGTGGTTTCCACAGAGCAGAGGTGTTTTTCTTTCCAAGTATAAAGTGGGGTTTCCACGGAGGAGACGTGTTTCTTTTTCCAAGTAAAAAGTGGGGTTTCCACATAAACTTTTGTGTGCGTGTGTTTTTTTTTTTTTTCAAATTATAGAGTGGGGTTTCCACCTAGACACCGAGATGCAGTGGTGAACACGGGATTGTGTTCCAAGATGCCCAAGCTAATGACGCATTCGGTGAGCCATGTTTGGCGAGTTGATCCCCGGGAAGCTCTCCTGGGAGCCCACTGAGTAGCGCACCCACGAACTCACCCGGCAGTTCTCCTGTGAGCTCACCGAGTAGCACGGCCGTGAGCAACTCGTCGAGTATCTCACGTAGCAGCTCGCTTGGGAGCTCACCTGGAAGCCCACCCTGCAGCTCACCTCGGAGCTCACCTTTCTAACTCGCCTGTAAGCTCTCCTTGGAGTTTGTCGACCAGCTCGCTTGGGAGATCGCCACGTAGCTCACCCGGGAGCTCTCATGACAGCTCGCTTTGCCAACTCATCTGGCAGCTCACCTCGAAGCTTTTCGGGGAGCTCACCTTAGAGTAGCTTGTCAGGGAGCTCGCCAAACAGCTTGCCTGGGAGCTCACCAAGTAGCTCACCTGGGAGCTCGCGGAGCAGCTCGGTTGGGAAATCTTCTGGGATCAGCTCGGTTGGGAGATCTTCTCTGAGCTTGACTTGAGCTCGCTTGTGAGCTCTTCGAGTAGCTATTCTGGTAGTAGCTCGCCAGTGAGCAGCTCGTCAGTGATCTCGCCGAACAACTCGCCAAGTAGCTCGCCTGGTAGCTCACCAGGGAGCTCAGCAAGCAACTCGCCCTGGAGCTCGTCGAGCAACTCACCTGGGAGCTCACCTTGCCAACTCGCCTAGGACGTCTTATTGCCAACTCACCTTGAGCTCGCTGAGGATCTCACCTTGCCAACTCACCTGCAAGCTCACTTGCAAGCTCACCTCGGAGTTCATCGAGTAGCTTACCTAGGAGCTTGTAGCGCAGCTCACTCGGGAGCTCACCGAGTAGCTCTCTCAGGAGATCACCCTGCAGCTCACCCAGTAGCTCACCCAGGAGGTTGTCAAGCAGCTCGCATGGGAGCTCGCAGAGTAGCTCAGCTGAGAGCTCGCCGAGTAGCTCACCAAACAACTCCCATGGTAGCTCACCGAGCAGCTCGCCTGGGAGCTCGGCATGGAGCTTGCCAAGGAGCTCGCCGAGTAGCTCGACTTGAGATTTCCTGGAAACTCACCTGGGAGCTTGCCGATAGCTCACCTTTCTAGCTTGACTTGAGCTCACCCAGGAGCTCATCAAGCAGCTCACCCAAAAATTCGCATGGGAGCTCACCTCTCAGCTCACCTTTCCAGCTCACCTTGCCAACTTGCCTTGAGCTCATCTGGTAGCTCGCCTCAGAGTTCATCGAGTAGCTCACTAAGTAGCTCAGCTAAGTAGGCTGACTTCACCAAGTATCTTGCCTAGGAGCTCACCGAGAAACTCACTTGACAGCTCGCCTTGCCAACTCGTATGGCAGCTCACCTGTAAGATTGCTGACAAGCTCACCCTATAGCAGCTTGCCATGGATCTTACCGTACAACTCACCAAACAGCTTGCCTGGGATCTCATTCGGGGAGCTCACCAAAAATCTCGCTTGGGAGGTCATCGAGTAGCTCGCCTTTGAGCTCGCTTGGGAGCTCACAGAGTGGCTCTGCTGGGAGCTCTTTGGGGAGCTCGACTTGAGCTCACACAGGAGCTCATCGAGTAGCTCACATGGAAACTCACCTGGGAGCTCACCTTTCCAACTCGCCTTGAGCTCGTTTGGTGGCTCACCTCAGAGTTCGTCGAGAAGCTCACCTTTGAGCTCGCCTGGGAGCTCGCAGAGTAGCTCTGCTGGGAGCTCTTTGGGGAGCTCGAATTGAACTCACACGGGAGCTCATCGAGCAGCTCGCATGGAAACTCACCTGGGCGCTCACCTTTCCAACTCACCTTGAGCTCGTTTAGTATCTTACTTGTAATCTCGCCTCAAAGTTCTTTGAGCAGCTCGCCACATAGCTCGCAACGCAGCTCACTCGGGAGCTCGCTGAGCAACTCGCATGGGAGCTCACCTTGCCAACTCGTCTGGCAGCTCACCTGTAAGATTGCTGACACGCTCATCCTATAGCAACTTGCCACAGAGCTTGCCTTGGTGCTCGCCATACAGCTTGCTTGGGATTTCACCGAGCAGCTCGCATGGGAGCTCATGGTTCAGCTCGCACGGGAGCTCGTGGAGCAACTCGGCTGAGAGCTCACCAAAAAGCTCCCATAGGAGCTCACCGAGTAGCTCACCTGGGAGCTCACCGACCAGCTCACCTAGAAGCTCGGCAAGTAGCTCGGCAAGGAGCTTGCCGAGCAGCTCGAATTGAGCTTTCCCAAAAACTCACCTGGGAGCTTGCCAACAACTCGCCTTGCCAGCTCACCGAGCAACTCGACTTGAGCTCACCCGAAAACTCACATGGGAGCATGCTTGTTAACTCACCTTTCTAGCTCACCTTGCCAACTCACCTTGAGCTTGTCTGGTAGCTCACCTTCGAGTTCGTTGAGCAGCTCGCCAAGTACCTCACCCGGGAACTCACCGAGAAGCTCGCCGAGTAGGCTAACTTGAGCTCGCGAGCAGCTCGCCGAGTAACATCTGGCCGGGGAGCTCGCTAAGTAGCTCAACTCGAGCTCACCTTGGAGCTCATTAGGCAACTCGCCTGGGAGCTCGCTTGACAGCTCGCCTTGCCAACTCACCTTGAGCTCATCTGGTAGCTCACATGTAAGCACACCTCAAAGATTACCGACAAGCTTGCCTCGGAGTTCGTCGAGCTGCTCAACCTAAAGCAGCTTGTCGGGGAGCTCAGTGAACAGCTCACTTGGGAGGTCACCGAGTAGGTCACCTTTGAGCTCGCCTGGGAGCTCATAGAGTAGCTCCGTTAGGAGCTCTTTTGGGAGCTTGCCAAGCATGGAAACTCCCCTGGGAGCTCGCCTGGAGCATTTTTGGTAGCTCTCCTTTAAGCTCGCCTCGGAGTTCGTCGAGCAGCTCGCCACGTAGCTCGCAATGTAGCTCACTCAGAAGCTTGCTGAGAAACTCACCTGGGAGCTCGCCTTGCCAACTCGTCTGGAAACTCGCTTGTAAGATTGCTGACATGCTTACCCTATAGCAGCTTGCCGCGGAGCTTGCCTTGGTGCTCACCATACAGCTTGCCTAGGATCTCACCAATCATCTTGCATGGGAGCTCATGGTTCAACTCGCATGGGAGCTCGCAGAGCAGCTTGGTTGAGAGCTCAGCGACTAGCTCGCCAAATAGCTCCCATGGGAGCTCGCCGAGCAGCTCACCTGGGAGCTCACCGAGCAGCTCACCTAGGAGCTCGGCAAGCAGCTCGTCGAGAAGCTCGGCTTGAGCTTGACTGGAAACTCACCTGGGAGCTTTCTGACAGCTCGCCTTGTCAGCTCACCGAGCAGCTCGACTTGAGCTCTCGCAGGAGCTCGTCAAGTAGCTCTCCCGAAAACTCGCATGAGAGCTCACCTTTCCAGCTCACCTTACCAACTCGCCTTATGCTCATTTGGTAGCTCACATATAAGATCACCTAAGAGATTACCGACAAGCTCACCTCGGAGTTCGTCGAGCTACTCAACCTAGAGCAGCTTGTC
Organism: Taxus chinensis; assembly: GCA_019776745.2. NCBI lineage: Eukaryota > Viridiplantae > Streptophyta > Pinopsida > Cupressales > Taxaceae > Taxus > Taxus chinensis. The sequence continues at coordinate 677,205,764 of CM034155.1, forward strand.
AGGGAGCTCGCCAAACAACTCGCTTGGGAGGTCACTGAGCAGCTCACCTTTGAGCTCACCTGGGAGCTTGCGGAGCAGCTCCACTGGGAGCTCTTTTGGGAGCTCTCTGTACTCGCCAAGTAGCTCACATGGGAGCTCACCAGGTAGCTCGAATTGAGCTCACACGGGAGGTCATCGAGTAGCTCGCCTGGAAACTCACCTGGGAGCTCACCTTCCCAACTCACCTTGAGCTCATCTGGTAACTTTCCTTAGAGTTCGTCGAGCAGCTCGCCAATTAGCTCGCATGGGAGCTCACTGAGTAGCTCATCGAGTAGGCTAACTTGAGCTCGCGAGTAGCTCACCGAGTAACATCTCACCGGGAAGCTCACTAAGTAGCTAACTTGGGAGCTCGCCGAACAGCTTGCCAAGTAGCTTGCTTGGGAGCTCACTGATCAGCTAGACCTGAGCTCACCCACGAGCTCGTCAGGTAACTCGACTCGGAGCTCACCTTACACCTTGCCTTGCCAACTTACCTTGAGCTCGTCTAGTAACTCACATGTAAGATCAGCTAAGAGATTACTGACAAGCTCACCTCGCAGTTCGTCGAGCTTCTCTACCTAGAGCAGCTTGTCAGGGAGCTCGCCGAACAGCTCCCTTGGGAGGTCACTGAGCAGCTCACCTTTGAGCTTGCCTAGGAGCTCACAAAGCAGCTCCACTAGGATCTCTTTTGGGAGCTCTCCGTACTCACCAAATAGCTCACATGGGAGCTTGCCAAGCAACTCGACTTGAGCTTGCACGGGAGCTCATCAAGCAGCTCACCTAGAAACTCACCTTGCCAACTCACCTTGAGCTCGCTAAGGAGCTTACCTTGCTAACTCGCCTTAAGCTCATTTTGCAGCTCACCTGTAAGCTTGCCTCAGAGTTTGTCGAGCAGCTCACCTAGCTTCTCCCCACGTAGCTCATCGAGCAGCTCATCTAGGAGCTTGCCTGATAGCTCACCCTATTGCATCTTGCCGTGAAGCTTGCCTTGGTGCTCTCCATACAACTCGCCAAATAGCTTTCCTGGGATCTCACTAAGCAGCTCGCATGGGAGCTCATGGTTCAGCTCACACGGGAGCTCGCGGAGCAACTCGGCTGAGAGCTCACCAAGTAGCTCGCCAAACAGCTCCCATGGGAGTTCACCGAGCAGCTCGCCTGGGAGCTCACCGAGCATCTCACCTAGGAGGCCGGCATGGAGCTTGGCAAGCAGCTCACCAAGGAGGTCGCCGGGCAGCTCGATATGAGCTTTCCTAGAAACTCACCTGGGAGCTTACCGACAGCTCGCCTTGCCAGCTCACTGAGAAGCTCGACTTAAGATCACTCGAAAACTCGTGTGGGAGCTCGCCTATTAGCTCACCCAAAAACTCACGTGGGAGCTTTCTTGTCAACTCACCGAACAACTCACCTTGCCAACTCGTCTGACAGCTCGCCTCGAAGATTGCTGATAAGCTCGCCCTAGAGTAGCTTGTCAGGGAGCTCGCCAAACAACTTGCCTGGGAGCTCATGGAGCAGCTCTTCCGAGATCTCACCGAGCAGCACACTTGGGAGCTCGCAAAGCAGCTCGGTTGGGAGCTCACCTGGGAGCTCGCAGGGAACCTCAGTTGGGAGCTCTTCTGTGAGATCGCGGAGCAGCTTGACTAGAGCGCGCCTATGAGCTCATCGAGGAGCTCACTGAATAACCCGCCAAGTAGCTCGCCTTCGAGATCGCCAAGCAACCTGCGAGGGAGCTCACCGAGAAGCTCACCTGGGAGCTTGGATAATAGCTCACCCAGGAGCTCGTTGAGCAGCTCATATTCAGTTCACCCGGGAGCTCGTCGAGTAGCTCGATTGACAACTTGCCTTTCCAACTCGCCTTGAGCTCGCTAAGGATCTCACCTTGCCAACTCACCTTGAGCTCGTCTGGTAGCTCGCATATAAGCCCACCTCAGAGATTGCCGACAAGCTCATCTTGGATTTTTTCGAGCTGCTCGACCTAGAGCAGCTTGTTGGGGAGCTTGCCAAACAGCTCATTTGGAAAGTCACAGAGCAGCTCACCTAGGAGCTTGGGGAGCATCTCTGCTGGGAGCTCTTTTGGGAGGTCACCGTACTCACCAAGTAGCTCACTTGGGAGCTCACCGAGCAGCTCACCTAGGAGCTCCCCAAGCAGCTCGACTTGAGCTCGCCCGGGAGCTCATCGAGCAGCTCACCTTGCCCACTCACCTTGAGCTCGTTGAGGAGCTCACCTTGTAACCTTGCCTTGAGCTCATTTGTAAGCTCACCTCAGAGTTCATCAAGCAGCTCACCTAGCAGCTCGCCACATAGCTCGCAACGCAACTCGCTCGGGAGCTCGCGTGACAGCTCACCGAGTAGCTCGCCCGTGAGCTCGTCGAGAAACTCACCCGATAGCTCACCTTGCTAACTCGCATGGCAGCTTGCCTGTAAGCTTTCCTCGAAGATTGCTTAAAATCTCACCCTAGAGTAGTTTTCCGGGGATCTCACTAAGTAGCTCGCCTCGGAGCTCACCGAGCAGCTCGCATGGGAGCTCAGGGAGCAGCTCACCTGGGAGCTCACCGAGAAGCTTCCCTAAGAGCTCACCGAGAAGCTCACCTAAGAGCTCACTGACCAGCTTAGTTGGGAGCTAACGTGGGAGCTCATGGAGCAGCTCAACTTGAGCTCACTTGTGAGCTCATTGAGTAGCCCATCTGGGAGCTCGCCAAACAACTCGCCAAGTAGCTCACTTGGGAGCACGCCGAGCAGCTCGCCGTCGAGCTCGCCAAGTAGCCTGTAAGGGAGCTTGGCAAATAGCTCACCTAGGAGCACATCGAGCAGCTCAACTTCAGCTCGGCCGGGAGCTCACCTGACAACTTGCCTTGCCAACTCGCCTTGAGCTCAATGAGGAGCTCACCTTGCCAACTCACCTTGAGCTCGTCTAGTAGCTCGCCTTGGAGTTGTAACACTCTAATTTTGTATGCTAACTTGGTGAATGTTTTACATACTGTTATAGCTCTTGAAATGAAAGAAAACATGTTAAGATATGTTTTGATCTTAAGAGAATGTGTTGCTAATCTGGATTCTTGCATACTGTGGCTTATTGCATGGATAACAAATATTGTACTTGTATGATTGCTGATGTGACGACAGATTGTCGTATAATTGCTTGCTCTTGTGCTGATTGACAGCATACCCTGAATCAATTCCATTGATTCAAGTATGCTGAGGTCCTCTTGTGTTTTCTATGTTAATTCACACTTGAACTGGACTAGGATTATTATAAGTGTGCAGCGTCTGATTACAGGTGTGAATAGCTAGCACGAAAATGTCAACGACAGGGGTTCGATTCTTGAACCCTGTACTGTCGAATTCGGGACCTCGTGGGGCGAGAAACGCCTAGACACGGGTGGCCTTGGCATGTAATCGGAAGGACGGAACGTCCTGCTCTGCGTTAACGTGGATGTTAGCAAGGGGCTGGAAGGAAGTTGTTAGTGTTAGTGGTTAGTGTGAATTAAACCTAAACTAACACTAAGACCTAACATACATCCTACACTACTATCCTAGTGGATTTTTAAATTATATAAAAAAAAAGGGGGAAAAATAAATCTAAATCCTAAAACCTAAGGTCTAACTAGGCCTAGGTTGAACACTTTATGCAACCTAGACTAATCCTAATCTAAAAGGGCGCGCAGACCCTTGGAAGGAGAGGATAAGGATGGAGGGGAGTATTCATTGGCATTAATTGAAAAGTCCATACGTGGACAGCGCCAGTTTTGGCGGGGCAGGTAGGAGATAGAGGTATCCATTTGGAAGCTTGGCTAAATTCATTTGCATGGAAAAATTTGAAAATTGGAGACTTGCCAACCCAAGTGGAGGTGGCGTAGAAAATAAGGAAAAAGGGCGAGCCTTTATTGCATTAATGGTTCTTGGTCCTCGCGACCAGCTCGCCTTGGGAAGAGTATGAGGGAATTTTGATTTTCATTTTTTTGTTGATTCGAGCTTTTGCAAAGTTACTCTGCATTTGGTTTCTTGGTCTGGTTCAGTCGAACCAGCTCTTGCATTCGACATTTTCTTGGAAGTTTTGAGGCTGTTGATCAGCCAAGAAGAAGGAAGAAAGTGCTGGGAATATTGTGTTGCCGTTGTGGAAGAAAAACGCGGCAAAACGAAGCTTTCTTCGAGTTCTGGAAAAGAGAGAATACAGGCATGTTAAGCCCTTCTCTTTAAAATCTTTGCTTGATTTAAATGTTTCATTAAAACAACCCTGCTCTTGGGTTGGGATTGCTTGATTGTTTTTGAGTTGATTTGGAAATGGATTTGTTGATTCTTGCCTTCTTTTTCTTGGAAAATGATAAGAAATGGCTTTGGTTGCTCGGCCTTGAATTGTGGTTGCTTAATTTTGGTTGGAATAGGAATTACCGTTGTGGTTGCTAACAGTGTTGTAGAAAGAAATAAACATTTTCTTCCTCTGTACATGTGGTATGGAATGGACAGGCTATATAAACTATTCCTTATAGTGTAATCGTTCTCCTTGATGTTGCTCTTGGAACTGCTATTACCTGTGAAGAGAAAAATGGAATTACAGTCATGTTTTGTTGCTATGACTTGGGTTTCCTTCCTTTCTTGCTGTCATTTTTTGGAAATAATGGGGTATAGTCGTCCCCTTTGCTGTTGCGGTTAATCTGTCCTTGTAATTGATTGGTTGGAAACACTTCTTCGACGTGTGGGTTTGTTGACAGTATGGTGTATGAAATAGACGTTTTATAGGAACAGTAAGGCAGTGTGAACGGCTTGGCTTGTTTCTGTACTGAAGTTTCATTGAAGGAAATGAGATCTTTTGTTGCTGTATGCTGTTTGGAATTAAAAAGAATATCATTTCTTTTGAGCTTCATGGAATGGGTATTTACTGTTTAGAGTTTTATATCCTGAACCGGTAGACTGTATGGTTGTTTTCACCACTATGATACTGCTCTTGTCATATGGTCTTTTTTGATATGATGGTACAGGATGTATGAGAAGTTTAAGGTCGTTTTATACTGAAACTTCTTTTGAAAAGGAAATAATTTCTTTTCTCTCTCTGCTATGTTGATTATTATGAATACAACATTGTTTTCTTTATAAGCACACGAAAGGTCTTGGGAAAAGAAAGGATGACACATTTGGCTGTTCATTTTCTTTCTTGCTTAAAAGGGATAAGATTTATCTCTCCCCTTGCTATTTCAGATTATGAAGAAATGGTATCTTGTATTTTAAGGGAATGGACATTAAAATTTTATATGAATGTTCGTGAGAGTTGGAAAAAGTAATAGTTTTTCCTTCTGAACTCCTTAATGAAATATGACTCTGCTTACGGTGTAGATAAGATGGATTCGTTGTGTTTTCTTGATACTGTTCGGTCTTCTTAATCAGATTATTGACGCAATTATAAACTAGTTTTGTATTCTGTGTAATGAATGATTATAAATTCTTCTTGCTGTAACGAAGGTTGATCCCATTGCGTCTAGCAGTCGAAGTTTGACCTTCTGATATTATTTTGTTTTTACTATCTTGGGAATGAAAATGTGGCTGGAATGTTCATTGCTGTAGCTTGTTGGATTGCAGCTGTACTGGCTATGTGAGATGCTTATCAATGAGAACGTTTACGCTGTTATCTGTCTGAGTTGAGTTGTCTTGCTTAGAAAAACATGATTGAATGTTTTTACTTCATTCTGAAAACAATGATTGCTCTTAATGAAATAGTAGAGAATGAATTCTTCTTCTTTTTTTTGATATTTGGAACTCTGAAAGTAACATCGGAGTTTACTGTGCATATGCCTCGATCTTGCTGTAGGTAACAACAATGTACAACTTGTTGTTAAGAACTATATGTGTTCAGAGGTATAAAAGATTATATGAATATACATACTCATGTGGTTGCAAAATTGTTGTTGGTTAGCTATACAGTGTAAGAAGTAGGGAATCTTCTAGTATAGAAAATACCTAATATACATATTGATATGGTTTGCTCCACGATAAATATAATGTCTTACTAACCTGTTTGGCATTCATATGAACTAGAAATAAATGAAATTATTCTTGCTGCCAGAAAGTGAATTCCGAGTGGATTTTGTAAGTTTCACTCTGAACTGTTATTTTGATTTGTCTTTCGTTTGGATTCCACTGTTAGGACAGTCATGTGGAAAGAAATAGAGATATGAATTAATGTTTTAGGAAAATGATCTTTCTTCTTTTGTTCGGTTAGGAACCTGGAATTCGTGAATGAAGAAAATTATAGTGCTTAGATGAGAGCTACTATATGCATTGCTGTTCGCTTTCTTGTTTGTACTTGAATGCCTTAAAATTAACAAGCTTCATGAACGGAAAGGAAAGTAATGGATTTATATTCAGTTAGTTTTATCCTTTGCATTTGTTATTAATGAAAGGCGTGGAAAAGATAACTGTATGCTATGTAGGCAGCAAGCTACTTGTATTCCTAACTTTACAAATATTGTAAATTGATGCTTGCAATGATTATGTGGAAACGGGACAGCAGTCCCTTGGCTGATTGTGATGATGTTTTGATAGTTCAGTTGTTATACTGATTTCTCTTTTGTGACTTTCTAGATTGATGTTTGTTGTTGTTTCATAAAAGCAGGGTTCTTTTATTGAAACAGTTAGTTGAAGCATCTTATTTTAAGGATAAGTGCTTAATGTGCCCAGTTCATTGAACTGACCCGTGCAATTCATTTTGCAGATGGAATTTGATTAGAATGAAGACTTGGCTGTCTTCTGATGCCTCTTGATAAAATATAAATTAAATTGTAACTGTTGCTTTTATTCCTCTTTGAGGAATTGTAAAAGAAGAAAATATATTCTTCTGCCCATGAGTTATATGGATGCTTTGTAAAAACTATACCCAATCAGTTGGATTGGCAAATGTACAAATTATGACTTGAAATATTGAATACAGTTACAAGTGTGATATTTTCAATAATTATATCAGTTTGATATTGCTGTTTAAATTGGAAATATGGTGTTATTTCCTGATTTGGAATTGTTTCATTATCCTTGGATGGATGTTGAATTGAAACTGATATTTATTCTTACTTAAATACAACCTTTAAGTTGAGCAATGCAATTAATTCATACTTGGGTAAAGATGAATTTTGAATTGACATTAAAAAGAATTAAGAGGAATATGATTTTATAATCAGAGGGTATTTAGGATTAGCTTAGGAGCTAAGGAATATCAATTTAAACTGGGAGTATTTGAACTTCGTTTTCAAACCTCATTAATGATCCCGTTTGATAAAATTCAGAATAAAGGTTATTGGATGCATATATCCATAACTAATGATCCTTAACTATATAACGTTGAAGGGAAATAAATGAATTCATTTCTCAAGGATTAGACCTCGTTTGAATGACGTCTAATAAGTTAATATTCTGAAATAAGTTACAATTGGAAACATCTTGGTTAAGTTTAATAGGTTAAACTTATTATGTCCGTCGGTACGGACTGCTTAATCTAACGATTAAGAAATAAACCAAGTAAGGAAATGTAGCTCTTCGATACGAAGAAGACGATACATAACGAACTAATGGACAGTTTAGTCCCTCTTAGTTATATACAACTGCAACGGAAACGAGGATCAAGGGATCAGCGTGGACGCTGAAAATTGCTTAAACTATTAACTCGTGGCTAAGTCACTTTGGCAGGATGTGTATTCTCGTTGGGAGAATTCTGCAGGACATTGGTATACGCCAGCTACAGCAAGGTGTCTTCATGAAGACGAGGTCTTCATGACGACACATTGTTGCAGCTGACATATAGCAATGCCCTCCCGAATTAAAACATTTAGAATACATAGGCTGAATGTGTAGATCTTAGCTGGGGTGGAGTTAGGGTATGATTTGGTATACGGAGTGACTCCGGAACACTAAAGATAATCAGACACACGGAGTCGTGGGGTAACGACACCGTATGTCTGTGTATCTTTAGTTACCTGGAGTGCCTTCCTATACCCGCTCATATTATTGGCTGGAATCGGAAGTTTAAAACGGAACTTAAACGATGAGGACTGGTAGGAACCAGGAAAGACCATTCTAGATAACAGGTGGAGTGAAGTGAAGGACGTATTCCGTAGATGTGAATCACATTCAGGAATATGATCATGCAAAGCATGTGAAAATCTTTGGCCAAAGTATCGCAATTGATGGTTGCGTTGTCCTTATCACTTAATTTAAGATGCAGGATGTCAGATGAATATCGGTAACAGATATTCAGATAGGCTTCTTAAATGGATCACTTCGATAACCGGGGAAGGTTATGAGAACTAGTATATAAAATATACTATGCATAAACAAACATGAAGGATCGGTTGTTGCCGAGTCATGTACATGAAGGGGATCGGTTGTTGCCGAGTCATGAAATGAAGGATCGTTGAAACTCTGAGCCATGAAAATGGAAGATCGGCAGTTCATCGAGTCATTTACAGCAGCATATAGAATCTGTTATGAGATTGAATGGCATTGAATGTGTGTTCCATATTGTAAATATGTGAACAGGGAACATTCGTTTTTAAAAGAAATTGTATGATCCAAACTGTGTGGTTTGGGCAGAGAACAATTACTAAATCTCGAACGTGTGTTGGAATTTTATAATTCATAACAGAGAACGTTATTTTTTTTTATTTTTTATTTTTAAAAAAAACTTTCCCTTGTTCTGGTGTTTTAAAATGGGGATGTTACATCTTGGTATCAGAGCTGAAGGTTGCAGCTCTTGGACCTAATGAGTCCACGTTATTAATAAAGTTTACATTTTCTTATTGAACAGAAAATGGTCAGGACAAGAGGGAATGCTGCGAATAACCCGTTGCAGGGTGGAGAAGCAGGAACTGCCCAAAAGCTGGATGAAATCCTTGCTGCCCTACTTGATACGAGGGATCGTTTGACTGTATTGGAACAACAGTCAATGGGCAATGAAGAGGAGGAGAATGAAGCTGAAATAAATGATCAGCTGCCTCCTGTGGACAACATCAACGGAGGGAATCCGGGTGTTGATGATAATAACGTAATTGCTCCTAATCCCCCTGAAAATAAAAGGGCAAGATTAGCAGCTGAACTTACGAATGATATAAAGAGAATAAGTCCTCCAAAGTTTGATGGAACAACTCTTGGGGACGGAGCTGAAAACTGGCTCAGTGAAATGGAGAAATACTTTGCAATAAGAAACTTCTCTGAAGAGACTAAAGCGATATGGGGAGCATATCAGCTTTCTCATGAAGCATCATCCTGGTGGGACAACCGTAAGGTTGAGCTGAATATTGTCGAATCAGACATAACTTGGGATCAATTTAAGGGATATTTTAGGCAAAGATGGCTGCGTCAACTCTATTTTGATAGGAAAATGACTGAATTTCAGAACTGGTCACAAGGAAGGCTGTCGGTGATGGAATACTGGGAAGGGTTTACTAAACTCCTTAAGTATGTGCCGCGAGTACCAAGCTGACGAGAAGTTCAGAATACGGAAATTCATAATGGGACTGAATCCCATCATTGGTGGTGAAGTGGATGTCCACGGCCCAACCACCATGGATGGAGTTGTTGAAAAGGCAATCAGACAGGAACAAAAATTGAGAGCAATCTCTGCTCACAGGGAAGAGATAAGGAAGAAGATTCCCAATCCTTCTTCATCTCTTGCACCAAAAAGGGGACCTTGGAAAAGGTTTGGTGTGAAAAAATAAAATTGTTGTAGATAACAACAAGAAACCTATGATGAACAGACCTATAAATAGCGTGCGGAACAACTTCCCAAAAGTTAGTGGCATTGGACAGAAGTCCTATGGAAGCCAAAACGATAACTTTAAGGCTGGTAATAAATTTGAACCTAGAAAAGGGCCAACTGGAGGATGCTTCAACTATGGAAAAGACCACTATGCGAATCACTGTCCTCCGAAGAAGGATGATCGCGGACAGCAGCATAGGATACATGCTGCAGTGTCTAACAGACAAGCTGAAAAGCAAGTGACGCCCATAGAAGTTACGGGTAAGTTATTCGGTAAACCTGTAGTTGTACTTTTTGATACTGGAGCTACAGAATGTTTTATTTCTACTGAACTTGCTATGAAATTAAACAGTTGGCTGCAAGAATGGATAAAACATGGACAGGGCATTATGGGAATAATGCTGTCCACACAGTTGAAATGTGCCTTTTTGGGGCAATTCTTGACCTGCCTGGGTTCTCCACCGAAGTTGACTTGTATGTCACTCCTCTAGGATCATATGATATCATTATTGGAGTTAACTAGTTGGCTGAACATAAGGCAAAGGTTGACTGTTATGAAAAACAAATCAGTTGCCTTGATGACCTGCAGAAAGCAGCAATCATTCAAGGTGTAAAACGGGAAGTTATAGTCAGAAAACTGACGGCTATGCAACTAAAGAGGGCTAAAAATAGAGGCTGCACTTTGTATGCGGTAAAAATGACAGAAAATGAAGAGGAAGATAATGATTTCATGGAAAGATATCCATTGTTGAGGGATTTCCGTGATGTGTTTCCGGAGGAATTGCCGGGTCTTCCGCCCAAACGTGAGTTTGACTTCGCTATTGAGATCAAACCAGGAACGGAACACATATCTAAGGCACCTTATAGAATGACTACCATTGAGCTGGTAGAACTGAAGGCTCAGTTACAAGAACTTCTGACTAAGGGGCTGATCAGACCGAGCGTCTCACCTTGGGGAGCGCCGGTAATCTTTGTAAAGAAAAAGGATGGCACCTTGAGGCTGTGCATTGATTACAGAATGCTGAATAAAGCAACCATTAAAAATCGATACCCACTTCCAAGAATCGATGATCTGTTTGATCAGATGCGAGGAGCATCAGTCTATTCAAAAATAGATCTGCGGTCAGGGTACCATCAGCTGAGAATAAAAGAGGAAGATATTCATAAAACAGCTTTTAGGATGAGGTATGGGCACTATGAGTTCACGGTGTTGCCTTTTGGGCTGACTAATGCACCTGTCGCCTTCATGAATCTAATGAATAACATTTTTCAAGAATACTTAGACAAGTTTGTGCTTGTATTCTTAGACGACATTCTTATATACTCTAAAAATGTCGAAGAGCACCAAGAACATCTCAGGATAGTGCTGGAAATCTTAAGAAAGAGGAAGTTGTATGGCAAACTGTCCAAATGTTCCTTTTATGATGCAGAGGTGCATTATATGGGACACGTTATAAGCAAAGACGGGATAGCTGTTGACCCTTCAAAGATCACGGCTATAACTGAGTGGCCTGCGCCTAAGAACGTGCATGAAGTAAGGAGCTTCATGGGTTTGGCTGGATATTATAGAAAGTTCGTTAAGGACTTTTCAAAAATTGCTGCCCCAATCACTTCGTTGCAGAAGAAAGAAAAGAAATTTGTCTGGACAGACAAATGTGAATCTGCCTTTAAAAAGTTAAAGGAGTAGTTAACTACAGCACCTATTTTGACTGTACCTGATCCAAATGGAGATTTTATGGTTGTAACAGACGCCTCAGGAGAAGGCCTTGGTGGTATTTTGTTGCAGAATAACCATGTTATCGCTTATGAAAGCAGAAAGCTTAAGTTACATGAACAGAACTATGCTCCACACGATCTTGAACTCGCTGCCATAGTACATGCGCTTCAAATATGGAGGCATTACCTTCTTGGCAAGCCCTTTGAATTAAAAACAGACCATCTGGGGTTGAAGTATATTTTTACCCAGCCAAATCTGAATGCAAGGTAGCAAAGATGGTTAGAATTTCTGTCTCAGTATGATTTTGATATAAGTTACATTAAGGGCAAGGAAAATAGAGTAGCAGATGCTCTGAGTCGAAGGAAGCATATCTCTGCTCTTATAACGCTAAGAACTCAGTTTAAGGATGAGGTAAAAGATGCCTTAGAATCAGATCCCTATTTTCAGCAAGTCAAATCAGCACTTGCTGCAGAACCGCAGGACAGTAGGTATAAGGGATTTCGTTTTGATAACGAAGGAGTTCTGAGGTTCGAAAACAGGGTATATGTACCTGTGGCCAATGACTTAAGAGGGAAATTGCTCACTGAATTCCACAATTCACCTTTTTCTGGACACCCTGGCATCACAAAAATGCTTGCTGATCTTAAGCAGCAATACTTTTGGAAGGGAATGAAAAAGGATGTGGTAGAGTTTGTAACACACTGCTTGGAATGTCAGCATGTTAAAGCGGAACATATGCACCCTTCTGGATTATTGTATCCCCACAGCATTCCGCAGTATAAGTGGCAAGTGATAACGATGGATTTCGTTCAAGGATTGCCTATGTCAAGAAATAAACATGACATTATCCTGGTTGTAGTCGACAAATTGACCAAAGTGGCACACCTCATTGCTGGTAATTTGAAGGACGATGCACCAGTTTTAGCAAGAAGATTTGTACATGAAATCTTCAAGTTGCATGGAATACCGGAATTAATCATATCGGACAGAGATCCGAGGATGACATCAAGGTTTTGGCAAACGCTTAATGCAGCCTTGGGAACTAAATTAAACTTCAGTTCTGCATATCATCCAGAAACAGATGGACAGACTGAGAGAGTTAATCAAGTTTTAGATGACATGCTGAGGATGTATTGCATGGACCAGCAGTATAAATGGGAGGAATACCTTCCGCTGGTAGAATTTGCTTACAATAACACCTATCATGCCTCTTTAAAAATGGCGCCCTTTGAAGCATTGTATGGAAGAAAATGTAGAACCCCTGTCAGCTGGGACAACGTTGAGGACAGAGAGGTAATTGGGCCAGAAATCCTTATGGAAATGGAACAGCAAATAAAAATGATTCGGGAACATCTAAAGGAGGCTGCCAATAGGCAGAAGAGCTATGCAGACTCGAAGCGGGTTAACAGGCATTATAAACTTGGAGAGAAGGTCTTTCTTCGGGTGAAGCCGAAAAAGAGCTCCATAACCTTTGGCAGGGCTGCCAAGTTGTCACCACGTTACGTGGGACCTTTTGAAATTATTGAAATAATCAACCCTGTAGCTTATCGTCTAGCATTACCTCCTGCTTTGTCTCAAATGCATGATGTTTTTCATATTTCTTTACTTAAGAAATACGTGACAGATTTATCACATGTGCTAAATTGGAATTCCTTGCAGGTCCAAGACCCAGGAATAATTGTGGTTAAGCCCATTCGAGTGTTGGGAACTCGCCAGTTGTACTTAAGAAATCGCGAAGTGAACCAATGTAAGGTCCAGTGGGACCAGTTCAACGAAGAAAGTGCAACTTGGGAGAATCTCGAAGAAATGAGATCTACTTTTCCACATCTGTTTAACTGAATATGAAATTCAGAGAACTGAAAATTTTACCAAATTTAGACAATTATTAGTCTATTGTACAGTTGTCTTAAAACGTTGTTTTTAAGAGAGAATCTGTTTTTGGTATGAACTTATGAATGAAAGGACAATAACTGAATTTTGTCCTATGAACTCCTTGATTTGTAAATCTGATCATCGGGACGATGATTCTTTAAGGAGGGAAGAATGTAACACTCTGATTTTGTATGCTAACTTGGTGAATGTTTTACATACTATTATAGCTCTTGAAATGAAAGCAAACATGTTAAGATATGTTTTGATCTTAAGAGAATGTGTTGCTAATCTGGATTCTTGCATACTGTGGCTTATTGCATGGACAGCAAATATTGTACTTGTATGATTGCTGATGTGACGACAGATTGTCGTATAATTGCTTGCTCTTGTGCTGATTGACAGCATACCCTGAATCAATTCCATTGATTCAAGTATGCTGAGGTCCTCTTGTGTTTTCTATGTTAATTCACACTTGAACTGGACTAGGATTATTATAAGCGTGCAGCGTCTGATTACAGGTGTGAATAGCTAGCACAAAAATGTCAACGACAGGGGTTTGATTCTTGAACCCTGTACTGTCGAATTCGGGACCTCGTGGGGCGAGAAACGCCTGGACACGGGTGGCCTTGGCATGTAATCGGAAGGACAGAACGTCCTGCTCTGCGTTAACGTGGATGTTAGCAAGGGGCTGGAAGGAAGTTGTTAGTGTTAGTGGTTAGTGTGAATTAAACCTAAACTAACACTAAGACCTAACATACATCCTACACTACTATCCTAGTGGATTTTTAAATTATATAAAAAAAAGGGGGGGAAAAATAAATCTAAATCCTAAAACCTAAGGTCTAACTAGGCCTAGGTTGAACACTTTATGCAACCTAGACTAATCCTAATCTAAAAGGGCGCGCAGACCCTTGGAAGGAGAGGATAAGGATGGAGGGGAGTATTCATTGGCATTAATTGAAAAGTCCATACGTGGACAGCGCCAGTTTTGGCGGGGCAGGTAGGAGATAGAGGTATCCATTTGGAAGCTTGGCTAAATTCATTTGCATGGAAAAATTTGAAAATTGGAGACTTGCCAACCCAAGTGGTGGCGTAGAAAATAAGGAAAAAGGGCGAGCCTTTATTGCATTAATGGTTCTTGGTCCTCGCGACTAGCTCGCCTTGGGAAGAGTATGAGGGAATTTTGATTTTCATTTTTTTGTTGATTCGAGCTTTTGCAAAGTTACTCTGCATTTGGTTTCTTGGTCTGGTTCAGTCGAACCAGCTCTTGCATTCGACATTTTCTTGGAAGTTTTGAGGCTGTTGATCAGCCAAGAAGAAGGAAGAAAGTGCTGGGAATATTGTGTTGCCGTTGTGGAAGAAAAACGCGGCAAAACGAAGCTTTCTTCGAGTTCTGGAAAAGAGAGAATACAGGCATGTTAAGCCCTTCTCTTTAAAATCTTTGCTTGATTTAAATGTTTCATTAAAACAACCCTGCTCTTGGGTTGGGATTGCTTGATTGTTTTTGAGTTGATTTGGAAATGGATTTGTTGATTCTTGCCTTCTTTTTCTTGGAAAATGATAAGAAATGGATTTGGTTGCTCGGCCTTGAATTGTGGTTGCTTAATTTTGGTTGGAATAGGAATTACCGTTGTGGTTGCTAACAGTGTTGTAGAAAGAAATAAACATTTTCTTCCTCTGTACATGTGGTATGGAATGGACAGGCTGTATAAACTATTCCTTATAGTGTAATCGTTCTCCTTGATGTTGCTCTTGGAACTGCTATTACCTGTGAAGAGAAAAATGGAATTACAGTCGTGTTTTGTTGCTATGATTTGGGTTTCCTTCCTTTCTTGCTGTCATTTTTTGGAAATAACGGGGTACAGTCATCCCCTTTGCTGTTGCAGTTAATCCGTCCTTGTAATTGATTGGTTGGAAACACTTCTTCGACGTGCGGGTTTGTTGACAGTATGGTGTATGAAATAGATGTTTTATAGGAACAGTAAGGCAGTGTGAACGGCTTGGCTTGTTTCTGTACTGAAGTTTCATTAAAGGAAATGAGATCTTTTGTTGCTGTATGCTGTTTGGAATTAAAAAGAATATCATTTCTTTTGAGCTTCATGGAATGGGTATTTACTGTTTAGAGTTTTATATCCTGAACCGGTAGACTGTATGGTTGTTTTCACCACTATGATACTACTCTTGTCATATGGTCTTTTGTGATATGATGGTACAGGATGTATGAGAAGTTTAAGGTCGTTTTATACTGAAACTTCTTTTGAAAAGGAAATAATTTCTTTTCTCTCTCTGCTGTGTTGATTATTATGAATACAACATTGTTTTCTTTATAAGCACATGAAAGGTCTTGGGAAAAGAAAGGATGACACGTTTGGCTGTTCATTTTCTTTCTTGCTTAAAAGGGATAAGATTTCTCTCTCCCCTTGCTATTTCGAATTATGAAGAAATGGTATCTTGTATTTTAAGGGAATGGACATTAAAATTTTATATGAATGTTCGTGAGAGTTGGAAAAAGGAATAGTTTTTCCTTCTGAACTCCTTAATGAAATATGACTCTGCTTACGGTGTAGATAAGATGGATTCATTGTGTTTTCTTTATACTGTTCGGTCTTCTTAATCAGATTATTGACGCAATTATAAACTAGTTTTGTATTCTGTGTAATGAATGATTATAAATTCTTCTTGTTGTAACGAAGGTTGATCCCATTGCGTCTAGCACTCGAAGTTTGACCTTCTGATATTATTTTGTTTTTACTATCTTGGGAATGCAAATGTGGCTGGAATGTTCATTGCTGTAGCTTGTTGGATTGCAGCTGTACTGGCTATGTGAGATGCTTATCAATGAGAACGTTTACGCTGTTATCTGTCTGAGTTGAGTTGTCTTGCTTAGAAAAACATGATTGAATGTTTTTACTTCATTTTGAAAACAATGATTGCTCTTAATGAAATAGTAGAGAATGAATTCTTCTCTTTTTTTTTTGATATTTGGAACTCTGAAAGTAACATCGGAGTTTACTGTGCATATGCCTCGATCTTGCTGTAGGTAATAGAAATGTACAACTTGTTGTTAAGAACTATATGTGTTCAGAGGTATAAAAGATTATATGAATATACATACTCATGTGGTTGCAAAATTGTTGTTGGTTAGCTATACAGTGTAAGAAGTAGGGAATCTTCTAGTATAGAAAATACCTAATATACATATTGATATGGTTTGCTCCACGATAAATATAATGTCTTACTAACCTGTTTGGCATTCATATGAACTGGAAATAAATGAAATTATTCTTGCTGCCAGAAAGTGAATTCCGAGTGGATTTTGTAAGTTTCACTCTGAACTGTTATTTTGATTTGTCTTTCGTTTGGATTCCACTGTTAGGACAGTCATGTGGAAAGAAATAGAGATATGAATTAATGTTTTAGGAAAATGATCTTTCTTCTTTCGTTCGGTTAGGAACCTGGAATTCGTGAATGAAGAAAATTATAGTGCTTAGATGAGAGCTACTATATGCATTGTTGTTCGCTTTCTTGTTTGTACTTGAATGCCTTAAAATTAACATGCTTCATGAACGGAAAGGAAAGTAATGGATTTATATTCAGTTAGTTTCATCCTTTGCATTTGTTATTAATGAAAGGCGTGGAAAAGATAACTGTATGCTATGTAGGCAGAAAGCTACTTGTATTCCTAACTTTACAAATATTGTAAATTGATGCTTGCAATGATTATGTGGAAACGGGACAGCAGTCCCTTGGCTGATTGTGATGATGTTTTGATAGTTCAGTTGTTATGCTGATTTCTCTTTTGTGACTTTCTAGATTGATGTTTGCTGTTGTTTCATAAAAGCAGGGTTCTTTTATTGAAACAGTTAGTTGAAGCATCTTATTTTAAGGATAAGTGCTTAATGTGCTCAGTTCATTGAACTGACCCGTGCAATTCATTTTGCAGATGGAATTTGATTAGAATGAAGACTTGGCTGTCTTCTGATGCCTCTTGATAAAATATAAATTAAATTGTAACTGTTGCTTTTATTCCTCTTTGAGGAATTGTAAAAGAAGAAAATATATTCTTCTGCCCATGAGTTGTATGGATGCTTTGTAAAAACTATACCCAATCAGTTGGATTGGCAAATGTACAAATTATGACTTGAAATATTGAATACAGTTACAAGTGTGATATTTTCAATAATTATATCAGTTTGATATTGCTGTTTAAATTGGAAATATGGTGTTATTTCCTGATTTGGAATTGTTTCATTATCCTTGGATGGATGTTGAATTGAAACTGATATTTATTCTTACTTAAATACAACCTTTAAGTTGAACAATGCAATTAATTCATACTTGGGTAAAGATGAATTTTGAATTGACATTAAAAAGAATTAAGAGGAATATGATTTTATAATCAGAGGGTATTCAGGATTAGCTTAGGAGCTAAGGAATATCAATTTAAACTGGGAGTATTTGAACTTCGTTTTCAAACCTCATTAATGATCCCGTTTGATAAAATTCAGAATAAAGGTTATTGGATGCATATATCCATAACTAATGATCCTTAACTATATAACGTTGAAGGGAAATAAATGAATTCATTTCTCAAGGATTAGACCTCGTTTGAATGACGTCTAATAAGTTAATATTCTGAAATAAGTTGCAGTTGGAAACATCTTGGTTAAGTTTAATAGGTTAAACTTATTATGTCCGTCGGTACGGACTG
Organism: Taxus chinensis; assembly: GCA_019776745.2. Taxonomy (NCBI): domain Eukaryota; kingdom Viridiplantae; phylum Streptophyta; class Pinopsida; order Cupressales; family Taxaceae; genus Taxus; species Taxus chinensis. Next base: position 677,223,815 of record CM034155.1, read on the forward strand.
CTTAATCTAACGATTAAGAAATAAACCAAGTAAGGAAATGTAGCTCTTCGATACGAAGAAGACGATACATAACGAACTAATGGACAGTTTAGTCCCTCTTAGTTATATACAACTGCAACGGAAACGAGGATCAAGGGATCAGCGTGGACGCTGAAAATTGCTTAAACTATTAACTCGTGGCTAAGTCACTTGGGCAGGATGTGTATTCTCGTTGGGAGAATTCTGCAGGACATTGGCATACGCCAGCTACACCAAGGTGTCTTCATGAAGACGGGGTCTTCATGACGACACAATGTTGCAGCTGACATATAGCAATGCCCTCCCGAATTAAAACATTGAGAATACATAGGCTGAAAGTGTAGATCTTAGCTGGGGTGGAGATAGGGTATGATCTGGTATACGGAGTGACTCCGGAATACTAAAGATAATCAGACACACGGAGTCGTGGGGTAACGACACCGTATGTCTGTGTATCTTTAGTTACCTGGAGTGCCTTCCTATACCCGCTCATATCACTTGCTGGAATCAAAAGTTTAAAACGGAACTTAAACGATGAGGACTGGTAGGAACCAGGAAAGACCATTCTAGATAACAGGTGAAGTGAAGTGAAGGACGTATTCCGTAGATGTGTATCACATTCAGGAATATGATCATGCAAAGCATGTGAAAATCTTTGGCCAAAGTATCGCAATTGCTGGTTGCATTGTCCTTATCACTTAATTTAAGATGCAGGATGTCAGATGAATATCAGTAACAGATATTCATTTAGGCTTCTTAAATGGATCACTTCGATAACCGGGGAAGGTTATGAGAACAAGTATATAAAATATACTATGCATAAATAAACATGAAGGATCGGTTGTTGCCGAGTCATGTACATGAAGGATCGGTTATTGCTGAGTCATGAAATGAAGGATCGTTGAAACTCCGAGCCATGAAAATGGAAGATCGGCAGTTCATCGAGTCATTTACAGCAGCATAAAGAATCTGTTATGAGATTGAATGGCATTGAATGTGTGTTCCATATTGTAAATATGTGAACAGGGAACATTCGTTTTTGAAAGAAATTGTATGATCCAAACTGTGTGGTTTGGGCAGAGAACAATTACTAAATCTCGATCGTGTTTTTGAATTTTATAATTCATAACAGAGAACGTTATTTAAAAAAAAAAAAAAAAAAATTCCCTTGTTCTGGTGTTTTAAAATGGGGATGTTACAGGAGTTCGTCGAGTAGCTTACCTAGAAGCTTGCGTAACAGCTTTCCTGGGAGCTCCCCGCCCAGCTCTCTCGGGAGCTCACCCAACAGCTTGCTTGACAACTCGCCTGGGAGCTCGCATGATAGCTCGCCCTAGAGCAGCTTGCTGGGGAACTAACCTTGGTTCTCGCCGAACAACTTGCCTGGGAGCTCGCAGAGTAGCTCGGCTGGGAGCTCACCGAGTAGCTCGCCTGGGAGCTCATAGAGCAGCTTGGTTAGGAGCTCACCTAGGAGCTCGCGGAGTAGCTCGACTTGAGTGCACTTGTGAGCTCATCGGGGAGCTTCCGAACAAATCGCCAAGTAGCTCACTTGGGATCTCGCCGAGCATCTCACCTTCAAGCTCACCAAGCAGCCTGCAAGGGAGCTCACCTGGGAGCTCGGCTAATAGCTCACCCAGGAGCTCGTCGAGCAACTCGCATGGGAGCTCACCTAACAACTTGCCTTTCTAATTCACCTTGAGCTCACTGAGGAGCTCACCTTGCCAACTCCTCTTGAGCTTATCTGGTAGCTCACCTAAGAGTTTGTTGAGCAGCTTGCCTAGGAGCTCATGTAACAGCTCATCCGGGAGCATGTGCTTAAGGACTAAATCAGTTGAGTGGGTGTTGGCACATGACTCGGAGGAGACTTAGTGTCATCCAGATTGTGAACACGTGTAGCTTGTAGAGCTACCAAGTTTGGGGTGACTTGGTGTGAAGGGCGCATCGCAATTAGTAGGTGAGTCAAGAACATTGGACATAGTGAGCTCGTCGTAGAACTCACCGTCGAGCTGCTCTGCGAGATGATCCGCACTGCGCTAGTAATTCAACTTAGTACAAGAGGAATCATTGATTCACACATTTGGTCATCGTGCTTGGTTGAAAAGCCAGTGGTGCGAAGCTACCATGTGTTGGATTATGACTGAACGCCTCTAAGTCAGAATCCACGCTAGATGTGGCGCATCTCTCTCTGTGATTGCATCATGATCCACAGTAGGGGTGCTCTTGTGCCAACCCAGGGGCCTGTGTCATTGGTCGGTGAGAAGAATTCCTTGCAGACAACTTAAATAAGTGATGGGGTATTGTAAGTGGCAAAGTGGCCTTGCTGCCACGATCCACTGAGATTCAGCCCTTTCTCACCCCGATTCGTACAACCCGAGACTGGTTGAAGAGTGGGGTTTCCACACAGCAGATGTAAATTTTGTTTTTTCACGAGTGTAGGAGGGAGGAGTGGGGTTTCCACACTCAGCAGATGCAACATTCTTCTCCTTTTTCCCAAGTATAGGAGGTGGAGGAATGGGGTTTCCAGAGAAGAGATGCGAATTTTTTTTTTTTTTCCCAAGTATAGAAAAAGAAGAAGAAGTGGGGTTTCCGGCGAAGAGATGCGATCTTCTGCTCTCTCTGTTTTTTTTTTTCCCAAGTATAGAAGAGGAAGAGGTGGGGTTTCTGGCGAAGAGATGCGATCTCCTCCTCTCTTTTTTTTTTCCCAAGTATAGAAGAAGAAGAGGTGGGGTTTCCTACGAAGAGATGCGATCTCCTCCTCTCTCTCTCTCTCTCTTTTGCCCAAGTATAGAAGAAGAAGAGGTGGGGTTTCCGGTGAAGAGATGCGATCTCCTCCTCTCTCTCTTTTTTTTCCAAGTATAGAAGAAGAAGAGGTGGGGTTTCCGGCGAAGAGATACGATCTCCTCCTCTCTCTTTTTCTTTTTCCCAAGTATAGAAGCAGAAGAAGAGGTGGGGTTTCTGGCAAAGAGGTGCGATCTCCTCATTTTTTTCCTAAACATAGAAGAAGTGGGGTTTTTGGAGAAGAGATGCGGTCTCCTCTTCTTCTTCTTTGCCTAAGCATAGAAGAAGTGGGGTTTCCAGAGAAGAGATGCGATCCCCTCTTCTTCTTTTTTGCCTAAGCATAGAAGAAGTGGGGTTTTTAGAGAAGAGGTGTGATCTCCTTTCTTCTTATTTTTTCCTAAGCATAGAAGAAAGTGGGGTTTCCAGAGAAGAGATGCGATCTCCTTTATTCCCCAAGTATAAAGTGGGGTTTCCAGAGAAGAGATGTGTTTTTTTTTTCCAAGTATAAAGTGGGGTTTCTAGAGATGAGATGTGTTTTTTTTTTTCAAACTATAAAGTGGGGTTTCCAAAGAGGAGAGGTGTTTTTCTTCCTGAGGTGTTTCTTTTTCCAAGTACAAAGTGGGGTTTCCATGGAGGAGATGTGCTTTTTTTTCCAAAGTATAAAAGTGGAGTTTCCACAGACCAGAGGTAGTTTTCTTCCTGGGTATAAAGTGCGGTTTCCATAGAGCAGAGGTGTTTTTTTTTCCAAGTATAAAGTGGGGTTTCCACGGAGGAGACGTGTTTCTTTTTCCAAGTAAAAAGTGGGGTTTCCAAGGAAAATTTTGTGTGCGTGTGTTTTTTTTTTTTTAAAAAAATTATAAAGTGGGGTTTCCACCCAGACACCGAGCTGTAATGGTGAATAGGGGATTGTGCCCCAAGATGCCCAAGCTAATGACGCATTCGGTGAGCCAAGTTTGGTGAGTCTGATCCCTGGGAAGCTCGCCTAGGAGCCCGTCGAGTAGCGCGCCCATGAAGCTCACCCGGCAGCTCTCCTGTGAGCTCGCCGAGTAGCACGGCCGTGAGTAACTCACCAGGTAGCTCGCGTAGCAGCTCACCTCGGGAGCTCACCAGGAAGCTCACCCTGCAGCTCGCCTCGGAGCTCGACCTTGCCAACTCGCCTGTAAGCTTGCCTCGGAGTTCGTCGACCAGCTCGCTTGGGAGCTCACCACGTAGCTCACCTGAGGAGCTCTTGTGATAGCTCACCTTGCCAACTCATCTAGCAGCTCACCTCGAAGCTTGCCGGGGAGCTCACCTGGGAGCTCACGGATGCAGCTCGGTTGGGAAATCTTTTGGGAGTAGCTCAGTTGAGAGCTCTTCTCTGAGCTCACCGAGCAGCTCACCCTTGAACTCACCTTGTGAGCTCATCGAGTAGCTCTTCTGTAGTAGCTCGCTAGTGAGCAGCTCATTGGGGAGCTCACCGAGTAGCTCGCCAAGTAGCTCACCTAGTAGCTCACCAGGGAACTCGGCAAGCAGCTCACCCTGGAGCTCGTCGAGCAGCTCGCCTAGGAGCTCACCTTGCCAACTCGCCTTGGAGACATCACCTTAGCCAACTCACCTTGAGCTCGCTGAGGAGCTCACCTTGCCAAATCACCTGCAAGGTCAGCTCGAAGTTCACCGAGTAGCTTACCTGGGAGCTCACCAGCGCAGCTCACTTGGGAGCTCACTAAGCCAAGCTCTCTCGGGAGATCACCCTGCAGCTTGCCTGTGTAGCTCACCTGGGAGGTCGTCAAGCAGCTCACCTCGGTAGCTCGCATGACAGCTCACCTTGCTAACTCACCCCTATCTCGCTGGGCAACTCACCTTGCCAACTCACCTCCGGTAGCTCACTCTGTAAGCAGCTTGCCTAGGAGCTGACCTTCACCCTCATAATGAGCTTACCGTAGAGCTCACCTTGGAGCTTGCCAAACAGCTCACTAAACAACTTGCCAAGGATCTCACCGAGCAGCTCACATTGGAGCTCACGGAGAAGCTCGGCTGAGAGCTTGCCTGGTAGCTCGCCAAACAGCTCACCATGGGAGCTCACCGAGGAGCTCACCTGGGAGCTCGACATGGAGCTCGCCAAGGAGCTCGCCAAGCAGCTCAACTTGAGATTGCCGATGAAACTCACCTAGGAGCTTGCCGATAGCTCACCTTTCCAGCTGTAACTCTCCTTGAGCTCGCCCAGGAGCTCGTCAAGAAGCTCGTCTGAAAGCTCGCATGGGAGCTCGCCTCTCAGCTCATGCTTTCCAGCTCACCTTGCTAGCTCACCTTGAGCTCATCTGAGTAGCTCACCTCGGAGTTCATCGAGCAGCTCACCAAGTAGCTCACCTCGAAACTCAACGAGTAGGCTAACTTGAGCTCGTGAGATAGCTCACCGAGTAACATCTTGCTGGGGAGCTCGCCAAGTAGCTTACTTAGGAGCTCGCTAAGTAGCTTGCCTGGGAGCTCACCGAGGAGCTTTCCAAACAGCTCACCTTGCCAACTCCTCTGGCAGCCTCGCCTATAAGATTGCTAACAAACTCACCCTATAGCATCTTGCTGTGGAGCTTGCCGTATAGCTCACCAAATAGCTTGCCTGGGAGCTCATTCGGGGAGCTCGTCGAAAAGCTCACCTGGGAGCTCATCGAGCAGCTCACCTTTGAGCTCGCCGAGGAGCTCACGAAGCAGCTCCACTGGGAGCTCTACCTTGCCAACTCACCTTGAGCTCGTTCCCAGGTGGCTCGCCTCGAAGTTCGTTGACTAGCTCGCTTGGGAGCTCTCACGTAGCAACTCGTAACGCAGCTCACTCGGGAGCTCACCCTGACAGCTCGCCTTGCCAACTCATCTGGTAGCTTTCCTGTAAGATTGTTGATAAGCTCACCCTATAACAACTCACCTGAGAGCTTACCTTGGTGCTAGCCATATAGCTCACCAAACAGCTTGCTTGAGCATCTCACCGAGTAGCTCGCATAGGAGCTCACTGGTCCAGCTCGCAGAGCAGCTCAGCTGAGAGCTCACCAAACAGCTCCCATGGGAGCTCACTAAGCAGCTCACCTGGGAGCTCACCGAGTAACTCACCTAGGAACTCGGCAAGTAGCTCCTCAAGGAGCTTGCCAAGCAGCTCAGCTTGGGAGCTTGCCCAATACAGCTCACCTGGGAGCTTGCCAATAGCTCTCAATTTGTTTGCCAGCTCTCCGAGCATCTCGACTTGAGCTCACCCAGGAGCTCGTCAAGCAGCTCACCCGAAAGCTCGCATGAGCAGCTCGCCTTTCCAACTCTTGGGCCTTGCTTACCAACTCGCCTTGAGCTCGTCTGCCACCTGGCCGTTAGAGTTCGTCGAGTAGCTCACCCGGGAGCTCACCGAGTAGCTCGTCAAGTAGGATCACCTTGATCTCCTGAGCAGCTCGCCTAAGTAGCATCTGGATGGGGAGCTCGCCAACTAGCTCGTTTGGGAGCTCGCTTACGTAGCTCGACCAATGTAGCTTACCTAGGAGCTCACGTGAAGCTCAGCTCGAACTTGAGCTTTCTCTGGGAGCTTGTCAAGCAGCTTGCCTGGGAACTCACCTTGAGCTCCCCTGTGTAGCTCGCTGAGTAAGCTCACCATGAGAGCTTCCTCGGATCAGCTCACCTAGCAACTCTTGTGCCCTAGCTCGCAAAGTAGCTCACCTACCAGCTCACCTTGACAATCATCTGGTAGCTCACCTTGCAGGAGTCCTTATCGAGCAACTCGCCTGAAGTAGATTCACCTGAACTCACGCTCATCTCCTTGGCGAGCTCAATGAGTAACTACCAAATAGCTTGCCTTGGCTTGTTCGTGAGCTCACCAGTAGGTCGCTTAGGAGCTCACCTAGTAGCTCGCAATGAAGCTCATGGGAGCTCTCATGGTTTAGCTCGCACTTGGCAGCTCACCTAGGAGCTTCGCTGAGCAGCTTGCCAAGTAGCTCACCTGATAGCTCTCTTATGGGAGCTCACCGAGATCAGCTCAAGCCTTTGAGCTCACCTTTCGGTAGCTCACCGAGGAGCTCGACATTGAGGTCACCCTTAGCTCCTGGGAGCTCACCTTGCCAACTCACCTGGCTCAGCTCAGATTTTGTTCGACCTCAGCTTGCTTTGAGCCGCATACGCAGCTCACCTGGGAGCTCTCACCGAGCAGCTCGTCCTGAGGAGCTCGCCTCAGAGCTTGCCAAGCATCTCACCTAGGAGCTCACCCGAGTAGGCTCCCACTTGAGCTCGCCTGAGTAGCTCACGTGAGCAGACTTCCTGGCCGGGGAGCTCACCATAGCAGCTCACCTAGATAGCTCGCCGAGTAGCTCGACTTGAGCTTTCAACGTGCAGGAGCTCGTAAAACTAGCTCATACAAAAACTTCATCGAGGAGCTTGCCTGGGAGCTCACCTTGCCAACTTGTCTTGAGCTCACCTATGCCAAGCTCACCTTGAGTTCTCAACTTGTAGCTCGCTATGGAGAGCACCACCTTACCATAGTTCTCACTGGTAGCTCACCTGGGAGTTCATCGAGCAACTCGACCTAAAGCAGCTTGTTCTGGGAGCCCGCCTAAGCAGCTCACCTGGGAGGAACCCACCGAGCAGTTCACCTAATGAGCTCACCTGGGAGCTCGGTCATGTAGAAGCTCTCCACTTGGGAGCTCACATTGTGAGCTCACCTAGAATCCCACCTTGACAGCTCGCACGGGGAGCTCATCGAGTAGCTCACCAAGGAGCTCACTTGAGCAGCTCACCTAGCAGCTCACCTTGAGCTCGTTTGGAATAGCTTCACCTAGTAGCTCACCTCAGAGTTCGTTCAACTCGGAGCTCGCCACGTAGCTCGCAACGTATGAGCTCACTTGGGAGCTCATCGCGAGTAACTCACCTGGGAACTCACCTTGGCCAGCTCGTCTGAGCAGCTCACCTATGATGACTTACCTGGCACGCTCTCCTGTGAGCTCGCCGCGTAGCTCACCTTGAGTAGCTCACCATAGTAGCTCGCCGTAGCAGCTAACCTCGGATCATTACAGACAAGCTCACTCTGGGGAGCTCAACTGTGACAGCTCACTAAGTAGCTCGCCTGACTTGAGCTCGTTGAACAACTTACCTGGGAGCTCACCTAATAGCTCAACTTGCCTAGCTTACCTTGACCAGCTCACCTCAGAGTTCGTCAACCAGCTCAACTTTGAGCTTACCCAGGAGCTCACTTGCGATAGCTCACCAATCAGCTCACCTGGGAGCTCACGCCAGGAGCACCGCATCGAGTGAACTCACCCGAGGAGCTCGTCCTGTGCCAGCTCACCTTGAGATAACTCAGTCATGGAAGCTCCCCTGTAAGCTCACCTTAGCAGCTCGCCTGACAATCTCGCCTTTGAGCTCACATGTGCTGACTCACTGACTGAGTAGCTCGCCTGAGAACTCAGTCAAGTAGCTCACCTAGGAGCTCACCGAGCCAGCTCGCCAAGCTATCTAGCTTGTAAGCTCGCTCAGTAGCTCACTGAGTAACAGGTCTCACTGGGGAGCTCACCAAGTAGCTCGACTTAAGCTCACCTAGGAGCTCATCGTGAGCAACTTACCTGGCAACTCACCTGGGAGCTCACCTGACCAGTTCACCTTGAGACTCACCTAAGAACTCACCTATGCCAGCTCACCTTGAGCTCACCAAGGTAGCTCAGCTGTGTAAGCTCACCTTCATCTACCGAGGTATCTCACCTGAATAGCTCACTCGAGCAGTGTCACCAAGTACTTGCTCACCTCCTATGAGCTCGCCTACATAGCTCAGTCGGAGCAGCTCACTGGTAGCTCACGTAGTAGCTCACTTGGAAGCTCGGTACTGTGCGACAGCTCACCACGGGAGCTCACCCGAGAAGCTCCAATCGAGCAGCTCACCTGGGAGCTCACCTTGCCAGCTCGACCTGGGAGCTCGTCAAATAGCTCACCTGAAGTAGCTCACCTGGGAGCTCGTTGATCAGCTCGCAACGTAGCTCGTAATGCAGCTCACTCGGGAGCTCGTCGAGCAACTCATCTAGGAAATCACCTGGGAGCTTTCTTGACAAGCTCACCCTATAGCAACTCACCTGTGGAGCTCACCTTGGTTCAACGTCGTACTTGAGCTTATCTAGGTAGCTCACCGATGTAAGCTCACCTAAGAGATTTTTGCTCACATGTCGAGCTCTTTGAGCTCAGCTTGGCTGGGAGCTCGCCAGAGTAGCTCATCTAAGAGCTCAGCATAGGAGCTCACTGTAAGCAGCTAGCCTAGGAGCTCACCGAGCAACTCAAGTATGATCTTGGCCAAAACAATAGCATGCCGAGAAGCTCACCTGATGAGCTTGCTTTTATAGCTCACCTTGGGAGATTTCCGACAGCTCGCCTTGCCAGCTTACCGGAGGAGCTCAACTTGAGCTCACGCTGTGAGCTCATCAAGTAGATCACCCAAAAACTTTAATGGGAGCTCACCTGATCCAGCTCACCTTGCCAACTCACATGGAAGCTCACCTAGTCACCTTTCCTAGGAGTTTATCGAGCAGCTCACCTTGAGTAACATCTCGCTAAGGAGCTCACCTTGTAGCTCATCTTGGGTAGCTCGCCTCAGATTTGGTCGAGTAGCTCACCAAGTAGCATGCCTGGGAGCTCAGCCGATCAGCTCAACTTGAGCTCACCTGGGATCTCACTAAGAATCTCACCTGAGTATCTCGCCTTGTCAACTCACCTTGAGCTCAATTATGGTAGCTCACATGTAAGTATTTCTTCAAGAGATTACCGACAAGCTCGCCTGAGCAGTTCGCCAAGCTAGCTCGACCTAGAGAAGCTCTGTCTAGGAGCTCACTGATCAGCTCGAGTTGGGAGCTCACCCAGGAGCTCATCAAGTGAACTCACCTTGGACCTCGATGGAGGAACTCACGCTCATAGATTGCTTTTACCAACTCACCGTTGATGTTATCTAGTAGCTCACCTTAGAGTTTTTTGAGGTAGCTCACCAAGTAGCTTGCATGGGAGGTCATCGAGTAGCTTGCCTGGACAACTCACCTGGGAGCTCACCTTCCCGAGTAGCCTTGAGCTCGAGTAAGGAGCTTTACTTGCCAGCTCACTTGTGAGCTTATTTGAGTAGCTTGCCTAGGGACTTCACCTAGGAAATTTGTCAAGTAGCTTACTTGGGAGCTCACCTACGTAGAACACCTGCAAGAGCTCACCTGAAATAGCTCACCAAGGAGCTCACCTGGGAACTCTTCTGGGAGATAGCTAATTTGCTCGAGTTGAGCTCACCAGAGTAGCTCATCTAAAAAATTCACATGGGAACTCACCTAGGATCTCAACTTGCCCACTCACCTAGGAGCTCGATCATGGTAGCTCAGAATGTAAGCTCACCTTAGGATATTTCCAAGTAAGCTCGACCTTTGAGCTTGCACTTGGGAGCCCACCTAAGCAGCTCTTCTAGACAGCTCAGTATGGGAACTCAGCCTAAGCAGACTCACCTTAGGAGCTCACCTTGAGTAGCTTGACCTTGAGCTTGTCTTGAAAACTCGATCTAATAGCTCACGTTGTCCAGCATCTCGCCAAGAAATTCACCTGGGAACTCACTGAGTAGTTCACCAAGTAGGCTAACTTGAGCTCGCGAGTAGCTCACTGAGTAACATCTCGCCAGGGAGCTCGCTAAGTAGCTCGCTTGGGAGCTCAGCGAGTAGCTCGCCAAGTAGATTACCTCATAGCTCACCGATCATCTCGACCTGAGCTCACCCGGGAGCTGGTCAGGAAACTCGACTAGGAGCTCGCCTTACAGCTCGCCTTGCCAACTCGCCTTGAGCTCGTCTTGTAGCTCGCATGTAAGATCACCTAAGAGATTACCGACAAGCCCACCTCGGAGTTTGTCAAGCTGCTCGACCTAGAGTAGCTTGTCGGGGAGCTCACTGAACAGCTCGCTTGGGAGGTCACCGAGTAGTTCACCTTTGAGATCCCTTGGGAGCTCGCGAAGCAGCTCCGCTAGGAGCTCTTTTGGGAACTCGCCGTACTCACCAAGTAGCTCACATGGGAGCTCGCCAAGCAGCTTAACTTGAGCTCACACAAGAGCTCATCGAGCAGCTCACCTGGTAACTTGCCTTTCCAACTCGCCTTGAGCTCGCTAAGGAGCTCACCTTGCTAACTCACCTTAAGCTCATTTTGTAGCTCGCCTGTAAGCTCGCCTCGGAGTTCGTCAAGCAGCTTACCTAGCTGCTTGCCACGTAGCTCACCGAGCAGCACGGCTGGGAGCTCGCCTGACTGCTCACCATATTGCAGCTTACCGCGGAGCTTGCCTTGGTGCTCGCCATACAGCTCTCCAAACAGCTTGCTTGGGATCTCACCGAGCAGCTCGCATGGGAGATTACGGTTCAACTCCTATGGGAGCTCGCGGAGCAGCTCGGCTGAGAGCTCACCAAGTAGCTCGCCAAACAGCTCCCATGGGAGCTCACCGAGCAGCTCACCTAGGATCCTGGCATGGAGCTCGGCAAGCAGCTCGCCAAGGAGCTCGCCGAGCAGCTCGACTTGAGCTTACCCAGAAACTCACCTGGGAGCTTGCCAATAGCTCACCTTTCCTGCTCACTGAGCAGCTTGACTTGAGCTCACCTGAAAACTTGTGTGGGAGCTCACCTGTCAACTCACCCAAAAACTCACGTGGGAGCTCACTTGTCAACTCACCGAACAACTCACCTTGCCAACTCATCGGATAGCTCACCTCGAAGATTGCTGACAAGCTCACCCTAGAGCAGCTTGTCGGGGAGCTCATCGAACAACTTGCCTAGGAGCTCGCAAAGCAGCTTTCCCGGGTGCTCTCCAAGTAGCACGCCTGGGAGCTCACAGAGCAACTCAGTAGGGAGCTCGCAGGGAACTTCGTTTGGGAGCTCTTCTGCGAGCTCACGGAGCAGCTTGACTTGAGCGTGCCTATGAGCTTGTTAGGGAGCTCACCAAACAACTTGCTAAGTGGCTCACCTTTGAGCTCGCCAAGCAACCTGCGAGGGAGCTCACCGAGCAGCTCACCTGGGAGCTCGGATAAAAGCTCACCCAGGAGCTCGTCGAGCAGCTTGACTTCAGCTCACCTGGGAGCTCGTCGAGCAGCTCGATTGACAACTTGCCTTGCCAACTCGCCTTGAGTTCGCTAAGGATCTCACCTTGCCAACTCGCCTTGATCTCGTCTGGTAGCTCGTATGTAAGCCCACCTCAAAGATTACTGAGTAGCTCACCTGGGAGCTCAGGAAGAAGCTCCGCTGGGAGCTCTTTAGGGAGCTTACCGTACTCACCAAGTAGCTTACCTGGGAGCTCATCGAGTAGCTCACCTGGGAGCTCCCCAAGTAACTCAACTTGAGCTTGCCTGGCAGCTCATCGAGCAGTTTTCCTTGCCCACTCGCCTTGAGCTCGTTGAGGAGCTCACCTTGCCAACTCGCCTTGAGCTCGTTTGTAAGCTCACCTTGGAGTTCATCGAGCAGCTCACCTAGTAGCTCGCCACATAGCTCACAACGCAACTCGCTCGGGAGCTCAGGCGACAGCTCACCCGGGAGCTCGTCGAGCAACTCGCCTGAAAGCTCACCTTGCCAACTCACATGGCAGCTTACCTGTAAGCTTGCCTCAAAGATTGTTGACAATCTCACCCTAGAGCAGCTTGCCGGGGAGCTCACCGAGCAGCTCGCCTCGAAGCTCATGGAGCAGCTCGCATGGGATCTTTGGGAGCAAATCACCCGAGAGCTTGCCGAGTAGCTCACCTAAGAGCTCATGGAGCAGCTCGGTTGGGAGCTCACCTGGGAGCTCGCGGAGCAGCTCGACTTGAGCTCGCTTGTGAGCTCGTCAAGTAACCCATCGGGGAGCTCACAGAATAACTCACCAAGTAGCTCGCTTTGGAGCACGTCGAGCAGCTCGCTTGGGAGCTCACCGAGCAGCTCGCCTTCGAGCTTACTAAGCAGCCTGTAAGGGAGCTAGGCAAACAGCTCACCTAGGAGCACGTCAAGCACCTCGAATTCAGCTCTGCCGGGAGCTCACTTAACAACTTACCTTGCCAACTCACCTTGAGCTCGCTGAGGAGCTCACCTTACCAACTTACCTTGAGCTCGTCTGGTAGCTCGCCTCAGAGTTCGTCGAGTAGCTTGCCTGGAAGCTCGTGTAATAGCTCACCCGGGAGCTCCCCGCCCAGCTCTCTCGGGTGCTCACCTAGCAACTTTCCTGGCAACTCACCTGGGAGCTCACATGACAGCTCGCCCTAGAGCATCTTGCCGGGGAACTCGCCTTGGTTCTCACCGAACAACTTTCCTGGGAGCTCATGGAGAAGCTCAGCTGGGAGCTCGCCGAGCAGCTCACCTGGGAGCTCACAGAGCAGCTCGGTTGGGAGCTCACCTGGGAGCTCGCGGAGTAGCTCCGTTGGGAGCTCGAGGAGTAGCTCGACTTGAGCGCACTTGTGAGCTCATCGGGTAGCTCGCCGAACAATTCAACAAGAAGCTCGCTTGGGAGCTCGCTGAGCAGCTCACCTTCAAGCTCACCAAGCAGCCTACAACGGAGCTCACCTGGGAGCTCGGCTAATAGCTCACCTAGGAGCTCGTCGAGTAACTCGCATGGGAGCTCACCTGACAACTTGCCTTTCTAAGTCACCTTGAGCTCGCTGAGGAGCTCACCTTGCCAACTCATCTTGAGCTCGTCTGGTAGCTCACCTCAGAGTTCGTTGAGCAGCTTTCCTGGGAGCTCACGTAAAAGCTCGTCCAGGAGCATGTGCTTAAGGACTAAATCGGTTGAGTGGGTGTTGGCGCATGACCCGGAGGAGACTTAATGTCTTCCAGATTGTGAACATGTGTAGCTTGCAGAGCTACCAAGTTTGGGGTGACTTCATGTGAAGGGCGCATTGTAATGAGTAGGTGAGTCAAGAACATTGGACATAGCGAGCTCGTTGTAGAGCTCACCGTCGAGCTGCTCTGCGAGTTTAGAAATAATAAATGTTTTTTTCGTTTGATTCCTTATCCGTCGCGTGGCAGCTCTTTTTACTTATAACTACTATGGGTAGATTTTGCTCATCTGATGACTTAACTTATACACAATGTTGGCTCATTGGTCAGTGAGCCGTATGGCTATCTTTGCGGTGAACAATCACCGTGTTGAGCTACATTAAAATTCAACGTTTTCAATATAACGTTGTGCAAAATCTTGCGAGGTGAGAGGTTGAAAAAATGAAAATATCAGTTCGATTGGGGCTTTGCTAAGCATGCCATGGCTCAGCTCTTGCATTCCAAAATTAGGAACATTGGACATATGTAGCTCGTCAAAGAGCCGGCCGTCGAGTTGTCATGCGAGATAAAAAAAAATGAATGTTTTTCTCGGTTCGATTCTTTATCTGTCGTGTGAGAGCCCTTTTTACTTATAACTACTATGGGTAGAGGTCATTCGTCGGATTATTTTGCTTGTACCCAATGTTGGTGAGTCGGTCAGTGAGCCGTATGGCTATCTTTGCGGTGAGCAACGTTAAAATTCAACATTGTGAATACAGCGTTGTGCAAAATCTTGCGAGGTGAGATGTGGGAAACATGAAAATATCGGTTCGGTTGGGGATTTTCTGAGCGTGCTATGGCTCAGCTCTTGCATTCCAAAATTGCGATCATTGGACATAGCGAGCTTGTCACAGAGCTCGCTGTTGACCTAAAAAAAATGAATTTTTTTTTCGTTCGATTCCTTATCCATCGTGTGAGATCCCTTTTTACTTATAAATACTATGGGTAGAGGTTTTTCGTCAGACGATTTTGCTTTTACCAAATGTTGGCAAGTCGATCAGTGAGCCGTACGGCTATCTTTGCGGCGAGCAATCGCTGCATTGAGCTACATTAAAATTTAAAGTTTTGAATATAACGTTGTGTAAAATCTTGTGAGGTGACATGTTGGAAACGTTAAAATATCGGTCTGGTTGGGGCTTTGCCTGAGTGCATAATGGCTCAGCTCTTGCATTCCAAAATTGGAAACATTGGACATATCTCCGCTTGAAGCTATTTTGGGAGCTCTCCGTACTCTACAAGTAGCTCACATGGGAGCTCGCAAGGTAGCTCGACTTGAACTCACACGGGAGGTCATCGAGTAGCTCACTACAGGAGCTCAACATGCCAACTCACCTCGAGCTCGTTTGGTAGCTCACCTTTAAGTTCACCTCGGAGTTTGTCGAGTAGCTCACAACGCAGCTCACTCAGGAGCTCACAGAGCAACACGCCTGGGACCTCACCTTGCCAACTCGTCGGGGAGCTCACCTGAAAGATTGCTAATAAGCTCACCCTATAGCAGCTTGTACCGCGGATCTTGCCTTGGTGCTCACCATACAGCTTGCCTGAGATCTCACCAAGAAGCTCGCATGGGAGCTCGCGGTTTAGCTCGCGCAGAGAGCTTGCAGATTAGCTCGGTTGAGAGCTCACCGAGTAGCTCGCCAAACAGCTCCCATGGGAGCTCACCGAGTAGCTCACCTAGGAGCTCAGCATGGAGCTCGGGAAAGCAGCTCGCCAAGGAGGCTCACCAGGAAGCTTGACTTGAGCTTACCCAGAAACTCACCTGGGAGCTTACTGACAGCTCGCATTGCTAGCTCACCGAGCAGCTCGACTTGAACTCACCCAAAAACTCATATGGGAGCTCGCCTCTCATCTCACCTTTCTAGCTCACCTTGCCAACTCGCCTTGAGCTCATCTGGTAGCTTGACTCTGAATTCGTCGGGCAGCTCGCTAAGTAGCTCACCTGGGAACTCACCGAGTAGCTCGCCAAGTAGGCTAACTTGAGCTCGCAAGTAGCTCTCTGAGTAACATCTCACTAGGGAGTTCGCCAAGTAGCTCGCTTGGGAGCTCACCGAGTAGCTCACCAAGTAGATTACCTGGGAGCTCACCGATGAGCTCGACCTGAGCTCACCCGAGAGATCATCGGGCAACTTGACTGGGAGCTCACCTTATAGCTCGCCTTGCCAACTCACCTTGAGCTCGTCTGGTAGCTCGCATGTAAGATCACCTAAGAGATTACCGACAAGCTCGCCTCGCAGTTCATCGAGCTGCTCGACCTAGAGCAGCTTGTCGGGGAGCTCGCTGAACAGCTCATTTGGGAGGTCACTGAGTAGTTCACCTTTGAGCTCGCCTGGGAGCTCACGGAGAAGCTCCACTAGGAGCTCTTTTTGGAGCTTACCGTACTTGCGAAGTAGCTCACATGGGAGATCACCAATCAGCTCGACTTGAGCTCACACGAGAGCTCATCGAGCAACTCATCTGGAAACTTGCCTTACCAACTCACCTTGAGCTCGCTAAGGAGCTCACCTTGCCAACTCACCTTAAGCTCATTTTGTAGCTCACCTGTAAGCTCACCTCGGAGTTCGTCGAGTAGCTTGCCTAGCTGCTCGCCACGTAGCTCACCGAGTAGCTCGGCTGGGAGCTCGCCTGACTGCTCACCCTATTGTAGCTTGCCTTGGTACTCGCCGTACATCTCGCCAAACAGCTTGCCTAGGATCTCACCGAGTAGCTCGCATGGGAGATTACGGTTCAGCTCGCGTGGGAGCTCACAGAGCAACTCGATTGAGAGCTCACCAAGTAGCTCGCTAAACAACTCACCTGGGAGCTCACCGAGTAGCTCATCTAGGAGCCTGGCATGGAGCTCGGCAAGCAGCTCGCCAAGGACCTCGCCGGGAAGCTTGACTTGATCTTGCCCTGAAACTCACCTGGGAGCTTGCCAATAGCTCACCTTGCCATCTCACCAAGCAGCTCGACTTGAGCTCACCTGAAAACTCGCATGGGAGATCACCTGTCAGCTCACCCAAAAACTCACGTGGGAGCTCACCTGTCAGCTCACCGAACAACTCACCTTGCCAACTCATCTAATAGCTCACCTCGAAGATTACTGACAAGCTCACCCTAGAGCAGCTTGCCGGGGAGCTCGCCGAAAAACTTGCCTGGGAGCTTGTGGATCAGCTCACCCGGGAGCTCTCTGAGCAGCACGCCTGGGAGCTCGCAGAGCAGCTCGGTAGGGAGCTCACAGCGAACCTTGTTTTGGAGCTCTTCTGCAAGCTCGCAGAGCAACTTGACTTGAGCGCGCCTGTGAGCTCGTCGAGGAGCTCACCGAATAACCCGCCAAGTAGCTCACCTTCGAGCTCGCCAAGCAACCTTCGAGGGAGCTCACTGAGCAGCTCACCTAGGAGCTTGGATAACAGCTCACCCAGGAGCTCGTCGAGTAGCTCAACTTCAACTCACCCAGGAGCTCGTCGAGCAGCTCGATTGACAACTTACCTTGCCAACTCACCTTGAGTTCGCTAAGGATCTCACCTTGCCAACTCACCTTGAGCTCGTCTGGTAGCTCACATGTAAGCCCACCTCAGATATTACTGAGCAGCTTGCCTGGGATCTTGGGGAGTAGCTCCGCTGGGAGCTCTTTTGGGAGCTCACCGTACTCGCCAAGTAGCTCACCTGGGAGCTCACTGAGCAGATCACCTGGGAGCTCCCCAAGCAGCTCGACTTGAGCTTGCCTGGGAGCTCATCAAGCAGCTTGCCTTGCCCACTTGCCTTGAGCTCATTGAGGAGCTCACCTTGCCAACTCGCCTTGAGCTCATTTGTAAGCTCGCCTTGAGCTTGTTTGTAAGCTCGCCTTGGAGTTCATCGAGCAGATCACCTAGCAGCTCGCCACGTAGCTCACAACACAAACTCGCTCAGGAGCTCGGGTGATAGCTTGCCCGGGAGCTCGTTGAGTAACTTGCTTGACAGCTCAGCTTGCCAACTCGCATGGCAGCTCGCCTGTAAGCTTGCCTCAAAGATTGCTGACAATCTCACCCTAGAGCAGCTTTCCGGTGAGCTCACCGAGCAGCTTACCTCGGAGCTCACGGAGTAGCTCGTATGGGAGCTTAGGGAGCAGCTCTCCCGGGAGCTCACCGAGCAGCTCGCCTAAGAGCTCACCGGACAGCTCGGTTGGGAGCTCGCGGAGCAACTTAACTTGAGCTCACTTGTGAGCTTGTCGAGTAGCCCGTTGGGTAGCTTGCCGAACAACTCGCCAAGTAGCTTGCTTGGGAGCATGCCGAGCAGCTCGCTTGGGAGCTCACCGAGCAGCTCGCCTTCGAGTTACCAAGCAGCCTACAAGGGAGCTCGATAAATAACTCACCTAGGAGCACGTCGACGCAGCTCGACTTCAGCTCGGCTGGGAGCTCACCTGACAACTTGCCTTGCCAACTCACCTTGTTCTTGCTGAGGACCTCACCTTACCAACTCACCTTGAGCTCGTCTGGTAGCTCACCTCGGAGTTTGTCGAGCAGCTTGCCTGGAAGCTCACATAACAGCTCACCCGGGAGCTCCCCACCTAGCTCTCTCGGGAGATCACCCAGCAGCTTGCCTGGCAACTCACCTAGGAGCTCGTGTGACAGCTTGCCCTAGAGCAGCTTGCTGGGGAACTAGCCTTGGTTCTTTTCAAACAACTTTCCTGGGAGCTCACGGAGAAGCTCGGTTGGGAGCTCACCGAGCAGCTCACATGGGACCCTCGTGGAGTAGCCCCGGTTGGGAGCTCGCGGAGCAGCTCGACTTGAGCGCGCTTGTGAGCTCGTCGGGTAGCTCGCCAAAAAATTCACCAAGTAGCTCACTTTGAAGCTCGCCGAGCAGCTCACCTTTGAGCTCGCCAAGCATCCTGCAAGGGAGCTCACCTAGGAGCTCGGCTAATAGCTCACCCAAGATCTCGTCGAGCAGCTCGACTTCAACTTGCCCGGGAGGCTCGTCGAGCAACTTGCATGGGAGCTCACCTGACAACTTGCCTTTCCAAGTCACCTTGAGCTTGCTGAGGAGCTTACCTTGCCAACTCATCTTGAGCACGTCTGGTAGCTCGCCTCATATTTCATTGAGCAACTTTCCTGGGAGCTCACGTAACAGCTCGTCCGAGAGCATGTGCTTAAGGACTAAATCAGTTGAGTGGGTCTTAGCGAATGAATCGGAGGGAGACTTAATGTCATCTAGATTGTGAACATGTGTAGCTTGCCGAGCTACCAAGTTTGGGGTGACTTGGTGCGAAGGGTGCATCACAATGAGTAGGTGAGTCAAGAACATTGGACATAGCGAGCTCGTCGTAGAGATCACCGTCGAGCTGCTCTGTGAGTTTAGAAATAATAAATGTTTTTTTCATTTGATTCCTTATCCGTCACGTGGCAACCCTTTTTACTTATAACTATTATGGTTAGATGTTGCTCGTCTGATGATTTTACTTGTACACAATGTTGGCTCGTCGGTCAGTGAGCCATATGGCTATCTTTACGGCGAACATTCGCCGTTGTCGAGCTACATTAAAATTCAACGTTTTCAATATAACATTGTGCAAAATCTTGTGAGGTGAGAGGTTGGAAACGTGAAAATATCAGTTCGATTGGGGGCTTTACTTAGTACGCTATGGCTCAGCTCTTGTATTCCAAAATCAGGAACATTGGATATAGGTAGCTCGTCAAAGACCCGACTGTCGAGTTGCCATGCAAGATAAAAAAATGAATGTTTTTCTCGTTTAATTCTTTATCCATCATGTGAGAGCCCTTTTTACTTATAACTACTATGGGTAAAGGTTGTTCGTTGGATGATTTTTCTTGTACCCAATGTTGGCGAGTCGGTCAGTGAGCCATATGGCTATCTTTGCGGCGAGCAACGTTAAAATTCAACGTTGTGAATACAGCATTGTACAAAATCTTGCGAGGTGAGATGTGGGAAACGTGAAAATATCGGTTCGTTTAGGGCTTTGCTGAGCACGCCATGGCTCAGCTCTTGCATTCCAAAATTGTGAACATTGGACATAGCGAGCTCGTCACAGAGCTCGTTGTTCGAGCTAAAAAAAATGAATGTTTTTTTCATTTGATTCCTTATCCGTCGTGTGAGAGCCCTTTTTACTTATAACTATTATGGGTAGAGGTTGTTCATCAGACGATTTTTCTTTTACCCAATGTTGGCGAGTCGATCAGTGAGCCGTACAGCTATCTTTGCGGCAAGCAATCGTCGCATCAAGCTACATTAAAATTTAAAGTTTTGAATATAACGTTGTGTAAAATCATGTGAGGTGACATGTTAGAAACGTTAAAATATCGGTCTGGTTGGGGCTTTGCTGAGCGCACCATGGCTCAGCTCTTGCATTCCAAAATCAGGAACATTGGACATATCTCCGCTAGAAGCTCTTTTGGGAGCTTTCCGTACTCGCCAAGTAGTTCACATGTGAGCTCGCCAGGTAGCTCGACTGGAGCTCACACGGGAGGTCATCGAGGAGCTCGCCTGGGAGGTAGCCTTCCCAACTCACCTTGAGCTCACTAAGGAGCTCAACATGCCAACTCACCTCGAGCTCATTTGGTAGCTCACCTTCAAGTTCACCTCGGAGTTCATCAAGCAGCTCGCCTGGCAGCTCGCAACGCAGCTCACTCAAGAGCTCACCAAGCAACGCGCCTGGGGAGCTCGCCTTGCCAACTCATCGGGGAGATCACCTGTAAGATTGCTAATAAGCTCACCCTATAGCATCTTGCCACAGAGCTTGCCTTGGTGCTCGCCGTATAGCTTACCTGGGATCTCACTGAGCAGCTCGTATGGGAGCTCGCGGTTTAGCTCGCGCGAGAGCTCGTAGAGCAGCTCGGCTGAGAGCTCGCCGAGTAGCTCATCAAACAGCTCCCATGGGAGCTCACTGAGCAGCTCACCTAGGAGCTTGGCATTGAGCTCGAAAAGTAACTCACCAAGGAGCTCACTGGGCAGCTCGACTTGAGCTTGCCTGGAAACTCACCTAGGAGCTTACCGATAGCTCGCATTGCCAGCTCACCGAGTAGCTCGACTTGAGCTCACCCAAAAAATCGTATGGGAGCTCGCCTCTCAGCTACACCTTTCTAGCTCACCTTGCCAACTCGCCTTGAGCTTGTCTGGTAGCTCGACTCTGACAAGTAGTAACATCTCACCGGGGAGCTCGCCAAGTAGATTGTCTGGGAGATCACCGATCAGCTTGACCTGAGCTCGCTCGGGAGCTCGTCGAGTAACTCGACTGGGAGCTCACCTTGCCAACTCGCCTTAATCTCGTCTGGTAGCTTGCATGTAAGATCACCTAAGAGATTACCGAAAAAGCTCACCTCGGAGTTCATCGAGCTGCTCAACCTAGAGCAGCTTGTCGGGGAGCTCGCTGAACAGTTCATTTGGGAGGTCACAGAGCAGTTCACCTTTGAGCTTTCCTGGGAGCTCACGGAGTAGTTCCACTACGAGCTCTTTTGGGAGCTCTCTGTACTCGCCAAGTAGCTCACATGGGAGCTTGCCAAGCAGATCGACTTGAGCTCGCACGGGAGCTCATCGAGTAGCTCGTCTGGAAACTTGCCTTGCCAACTCGCCTTGAGCTCGCTAAGGAGCTCACCTTGCCAACTCACCTTAAGCTCATTTTGTAGCTCGCCTGTAAGCTTGCCTCAAAGTTCATCGAGTAGCTTGCCCAGCTGCTTGCCACATAGCTCGCCGAGCAGCTCAGCTGGGAGCTCGACTGACTGCTCACCTTATTGTAGCTTGCCTTGGTGCTCACCGTACATCTCGCCAAACAGCTTGCCTGGGATCTCACCGAGCAGCTCGCATGGGAGATTGCGGTTCAGCTCGCGTGGGAGCTCGCAGAGTAGCTCGGCTGAGAGCTCACCAAGTAGCTCGCCAAACAACTCCCATGGGAGCTCACCGAGTAGCTCGCCTGGGAGCTCACCGAGTAGCTCACCTAGGAGACTGACATGGATCTCGGCAAGCAGTTCGCCAAGGAACTCGCCGGGTAGCTTGACTTGAGCTTTCCCAGAAACTCACTTGGGAGCTTGCCAACATCTCACCTTGCCAGCTCACCGAGCAGCTCGACATGAGCTCACCCAAAAACTTCTATGGGAGCTCGCCTGTCAGCTCACCCAAAAACTCGGGTGGGAGCTCACCTGGTCAGCACACTGAACAACTCGCCTTGCCAACTCATCTGATAGCTCACCTCGAAGATTGCTGAGAAGCTCACCCTAGAGCAACTTGCCGGGGAGCTCACCGAACAACTTGCCTGGGAGCTCGAGGAGCAGCTCACTCGGGAGCTGTCTGAGCAGTACGCCTGGGAGCTCGCAGAGTAGCTCGGTTGGGAGCTCGCAGGAAACCTCTTTTTGGAGCTCTTCTGTGAGCTCACGGAGTAGCTTGACTTAAGCACGCCTGTGAGCTCGTCAGGGAGCTCACTGAACAACCCACCAAGTAGCTCGCCTTTGAGCTCGCCAAGCAACCTACGAGGGAGCTCACCGAGCAGCTCACTTAGGAGCTCATCGAGCAGCTCGACTTCAGCTCACCCGGGAGCTCGTTGAGCATCTCGATTGACAACTTGCCTTGCCAACTCACCTTGAGCTCGTCTGGTAGCTCGCATGTAAGCCCACCTAAGAGATTACTGAGCAGTTCACCTGGGAGCTCAGGGAGCAGCTCCATTGGGAGCTTTTTTGGGAGCTTACCGTACTCACCAAGTAGCTCACCGAGCAGCTCACCTAGGAGCTCCCCAAGTAGCTCACCTGGGAGCTCATCAAGCAGCTTTGCCTTGCCCACTCGCCTTGAGCTCGTTGAGGAGCTCACCTTGCCAACTCACCTTGAGCTCGTTTGTAAGCTATCCTTAGAGTTCGTCGATCAGCTCGCCACGTAGCTCGCAACGCAACTCACTCAAGAGCTCGGGTGACAGCTCACCTGGGAGCTCGTCGAGCAACTCGCCTGACAGCTCGCCTTGCCAAACTCGCATGGCAGCTCACCTGTAATCTTGCCTCAAATATTGCTGACAATCTCTCCCTAGAGCAGCTTGTCGGGGAGCTCACCGAGTAGCTCACATTGGAGCTCACGGAGCAGCTTGCATGGGAGCTCGGGGAGCAGCTCACCCGGGAGCTCGCCGAGCAGCTCGCCTAAGAGCTCACTAAGCAGCTCGGTTGGGAGCTCACCTGGGAGCTCGCGGAGCAGCTCGACTTGAGCTCGCTTATGAGCTCATCGAGTAGCCTGTTGGGGAGCTTTCCGAACAACTCACCAAGTAGCTCGCTTGGGAGCACGCCGAGAATCTCACTTGGGAGCTCGCCAAGTAGCTCACTTGGGAGCTCGCCAAGTAGCTCACCTTCAAGCTTGCAAAGCAGCCTGCAAGGGAGCTCGGCAAACAGCTCACCTAAGATTACGTCAAGTAGCTCGACTTCAGCTCGGCTGGGAGCTCACCTGACAACTTACCTTGCCAACTAGCCTTGAGCTCGTTGAGGAGCTCACCTTACCAACTCGCCTTGAGCTCGTCTGGTAGCTCGCCTCAGATTTCATCGAGCAACTTTCCTGGAAGCTCGCGTAACAGCTCACCTGGGAGCTCCCAACCTAGCTCTCTCAGGGAGGGCTCACCTAGCAGCTTGCCTGGCAACTCGCCTGGGGAGCTCGCGTGATAGCTCACCCTAGAGCAGCTTGCCGGGGAACTAGCCTTGGTTCTCACCGAACAACTTGCCTGGGAGATCACGGAGAAGCTCGGCTGGGAGCTCCCCGAGAAGCTCACCTGGGAGCTCACCTGGGAGCTTCCGGAGTAGCTCAGTTGGGAGCTCATGGAGCAGCTCGACTTGAGCGCGCTTGTGAGCTCGTCGGGTAGCTCACCAAAAAATTCACCAAGTAGCTCGCTTGGGAGCTCGCCGAGTAGCTCACCTTTGAGCTCGCCAAGCAACCTGCAAGGGAGCTCACTTAGGATCTCGGCTAATAGCTCACCCAGGAGCTCGTTGAGTAGCTCGACTTCAGCTCGCCCGGGAGCTCGTCGAGCAAATCGCATGGGAGCTCACATGACAACTTGCCTTTCCAAGTCACCTTGAGCTCGCTGAGGAGCTCACCTTGCCAACTCGTCTTGAGCTCGTCTGGTAGCTCACCTCAGAGTTCGTTGAGCAGTTTTCCTGGGAGCTCGCGTAACATCTCGTCCGGGAGCATGTGCTTAAGGACTAAATTGGTTGAGTGGGTGTTGGCGCATGACCCGGAGGAGACTTAATGTCATCCAGATTGTGAACATGTGTAGCTTGCAGAGCTACCAAGTTTTGGGGTGACTTGGTGCGAAGGGCGCATCGCAATGAGTAGGGTGAGTCAAGAACATTGGACATAGCGAGCTCGTCGTAGAGCTCACCATCGAGCTGCTCTGTGAGTTTAGAAATAATAAATGTTTTTTTCGTTTGATTCCTTATCCGTCGCGTGGCAGCCCTT
This sequence comes from Taxus chinensis, assembly GCA_019776745.2. Taxonomy (NCBI): domain Eukaryota; kingdom Viridiplantae; phylum Streptophyta; class Pinopsida; order Cupressales; family Taxaceae; genus Taxus; species Taxus chinensis. The sequence goes on from CM034155.1 coordinate 677,247,739, forward strand.
TTTACTTATAACTACTATGGGTAGATGTTGCTCATCTAATGATTTAGCTTGTACGCAATGTTGGCTCGTCGGTCAGTGAGCCGTATGGCTATCTTTGCGTCGAACAATCGCCGTGTCGAGCTACATTAAAATTCAACATTTTCAATATAACGTTGTGTAAAATATTGTGAGGTGAGAGGTTGGAAACGTGAAAATATCGGTTCGATTGGGGCTTTGCTGAGAGCGCCATGGCTCAGCTCTTGCATTCCAAAATTAGGAACATTGGACATAGGTAGCTTGTCAAAGAGCCGGCCGTTGAGTTGCCATGCGAGATAAAAAAAATGAATGTTTTTTCTCGTTCGATTCTTTTATCCGTCGTGTGAGAGCCCTTTTTACTTATAACTACTATGGGTAGAGGTTGTTCGTCGGATGATTTTGCTTGTACCAAATGTTGGCGAGTCGGTCAGTGAGCCGTATGGCTATCCTTGCGGCAAGCAACGTTAAAATTAAAGTGTGGGAGAGTGTGAAAATATCGGTCAGTGAGCCGTATGGCTATCCTTGCGGCAAGCAACGTTTAAAATTAAACATTGTGAATAAAGCGTTGTGCAAAATATTACGAGGTGAGATGTGGGAAATGTGAAAATATCGGTTCGGTTGGGGCTTTGCTGAGTGCACCATGGCTTAGCTCTTGCATTCCAAAATTGTGAACATTGGACATAGCGAGCTCGTCGTAGAGCTCGCCGTTGAGCTAAAAAAAAATGAATGATTTTTTTGTTCGATTCCTTATCCGTCGTGTGAGAGCCCTTTTTACTTATAAATACTATGGGTAGAGGTTGTTCGTCGGACGATTTTGCTTTTATCCAATGTTGGCGAGGTCGATCAGTGAGCCGTACGGCTATCTTTGTGGCGAGCAATCGCCGCATCGAGCTACATTAAAATTTAAATTTTTGAATATAATGTTGTGTAAAAATCTTGCGAGGTGACATGTTGGAAACGTTAAAATATCGGTCCGGTTGGGGCTTTCCTGAGCACACCTTGGCTCAGCTCTTGCATTCCAAAATCGGGAACATTGGACATAGTGAGCTTGTCGCAGAGCTCGCCATCGAGTTGCCCTCAGAGATAAAAAAAAATGAATGTTTTTCTCATTCAATTCCTTATTCGTCATGTGAGAGCCCTTTTTACTTATAACTACTATGGCTAGAGTTTGTTCGTCGGATGATTTTGCTTGTACCCAATGCTGGAGAGTCAGTCGATGAGCTGTATGGCTATATTATGTGGCGAGCTACATTAAAATTCAACATTGTGAATACAACGTTGTGCAAAATATTGCAAGGTGAGATGTTGGAAATGTGAAAAATATTGGTTCGGTTGGGGGCTTTGCTGAGCGCGCCATGGCTCTGCTCTTGCATTCCAAAACTGCGAACATTGGACATAGCGAGCTCATTGCAGAGCTCGTCACAGAGCTTGCTGTCGAGCTGCTCTATAAGGTAAAAAAAAGGAATGTTTTTTTCATTCAATTCCTTATCCGTCGTGTGAGAGCCGTTTCTACTTATAACTACTATGGGTAGAGGTTGTTTGTCAGACAATTTTGCTTCTACCCAATGTTGGCGAGTCTTTCAGTGAGTCGTATGGCTATCTTTACGGCGAGCTACATTAAAATTCAACGTTTTGAATATAACGTTGTGCAAAATATTGCAAGGTGAGATGTTGGAAACTTGAAAATATCAGTTTGTTTGGGGGTTTGCTGAGCGCGCCATGGCTCAGATCTTGCATTCCAAAACCGGGAACATTGGACATAGCGAGCTCATCGCAGAGCTCGCCGTCGAGTTGCCCTCAGAGCTAAAAAAAATGAATGTTTTTCTCGTTTGATTCCTTATCCGTCGTGTGAGAGCCCTTTTTACTTAGAACTACTATGGGTAGAGGTTGTTCGTCGGATGATTTTGGTTGTACCCAATTCTAGTGAGTTGGTCGGTGAGCTGTATGGCTATATTTGCAGCGAGCTACGTTAAAATTCAACATTGTGAATACAACATTGTGAAAAATCTTGCGAGGGTAAGATGTTGGAAACGTGAAAATATTGGTTCGGTTGGGGCTTTGCTGAGGGTGCCATGGCTCAGCTCTTGCATTCCCAAAACTGCGAACATTGGACATAGCGAGCTCGTCGCAGAGCTTGCCGTCGAGCTGCTCTGCGAGCTAAAAAAAATGAATGTTTTTTTCGTTTGATTCCTTATCCGTCATGTGAGAGCCCTTTTTACTTATAACTACTATGGGTATAGGTTGTTTGTTAGACAAGTTTGCTTGTACCCAATGTTGGTGAGTCGATGAATGAGCCGTATGGCTATCTTTGCGGCGAGCTACGTTAAAATTCAACGTTGTGAATATAACTTTGTGCAAAATCTTGCGAGTTGAATGTTGGAAACGTGAAAATATCATTTCGGTTAGGGCTTTGCTGAGCACACCATGGATCAGCTCTTGCGTTCCAAAATCACAAACATTGGACATAACGACCTCGTCGCAGAGCTTGCCGTCGAGCTGCCCTGCGAGCTAAAAAAAATGAATGTTTTTCCTCGTTCGATCCCTTATCCGTCATGTGAGAGCCCTTTTTACTTATATACTACTATGGGTAGAGGTTGTTCGTCGGATGATTTTGCTTGTACCCAATGTTGGCGAGTCGGTCAGTGAGCCGTATGGCTATCTTTTACCAGGAGAAATATGCGCTGCGAGCTACATTAAGATTCAACGTTTTGAATATAACGTTGCACAAAATCTTGCGAGGTGAGATGTTGGAAACATGAAAAATATCGATTCGGTTGGGTATTTTGCTGAGTGCGCCATGGCTCAACTCTTGCATTCCAAAATCACGAGCATTGGGACATAGCGAGCTCACCGCATCGCTAGCTGTCAAGCTGACCTGCGAGCTAAAAAAATTAATGTTTTTCTCGTTCGATTCCTTATCCGTCATGTTGAGAGCCCTTTTTACTTATAACTTATATAGGTAGAGGTTGTTCGTCAGATGATTTTGCTTATACCCAATGTTGGCGAGTTGGTTGGTGAGCCGTATGGCTATCTTTTTCCGTGAGAAATATGCGCTGCGAGCTACATTAAGATTCAATGTTTTGAATATAATGTTGCACAAAATCTTGCAAGGTGAGATGTTGGAAACGTGAAAATATCGGTTCGGTTGGGGATTTTTTCTTGAGCGCGCCATGGCTCAACTCTTGCATTCCAAAATCGTGAGCATTGGACATAGCTAGCTCACCACAGCGCTAACTGTCGAGCTGACCTGCGAGCTAAAAAAAATGAATGTTTTTCTCATTCGATTCCTTATCCGTCGTGTGAGAGCCCTTTTTACCTATAACTACTATGGGTAGAGGTTGTTCGTCGGATGATTTTTCTTGTACCCCATGTTGGCGAGTCGGTCGGTGATCCGTATGGCTATGTTTGCGGTGAGCTAATCTATGTTGGTGAAATAACTTTGTGCAAAATCTTACGCGGTGAGATGTTGGAAACGTGAAAATATCGTTTTGGTTGGGGCTGTGCTAACCGTGCCATTTCTCACCTCTTCCTTTCCAAATTCACCAACATTGGACACAGCGAGTCGGTCCAAGAGCCGTATGGCTATCTATGGTGGCGAGCAATCATTGCGGAGATCTAAATTATAATTCAACGTTTTGAATATAACGTTGTGAAAAATCTTGCGAGGTGAGAGGCTGGAAACATTAAAATACCGATTTGGTTTTAGCGTTAGTGAGCGCGCCAATGGGTCAACACTTGCATTCAAAAATTGCCCACATTGGGACATACCGAGTGCGTGGTCTGGCTAGTTTACGAACTAAAAAAGATGAATGTTTTTCTCATTTGGATCCTTATCCGTCGCTTGACAGGCCTATTTAATTATAACTACTATGGGTGCACGTTTCTCTTATGATGATTTTTTGCTTGTACCTTATGTTGGGTGAGTCCGATAGTGAGGTGAATGGGAATATTTGCATCGAGCAACGTCCTTTGCGAAGTACATTAAAACTGAATGTTTTGAATATAATCTTGTGTAAAAATCTTACGGAGCGACATGAGAATATTATTTTTGATTGGAGGTTTTTTGAGCGCACCATGGCTCAACCTATGCAATCCGCAATCGTGAACATTTGACAAAACAAGATCGTCACCGAGCGTGCCGGCGAGGCTAATGTAGTTGCTACAAAAAAATGAATGTTTTTGTCATCCGTATCCTTATCCGTCGAGCGACAGGTCCTTTTACTTAGAACTACTATGGATAGAGGTTGGTCATTCGATGTTTTTGCCACTACGCTATGTTGTGGACTCTCGAAAAAGCTTGCTCAGCTCGCATTTGTTCTTATCATCTACCAAGAGTGGATTGAGTTAAATTGACGTGGTCTTTTGGGTCAGTCTGAGCTTTGGCCTCGGGCCATTGTTAGGGCTGTCAAAATTTCCATCTAACCCACATCCACCTAGTAACAAACATGACATGTATTATGCAAATATCTTACCGTTCTTGGAGTTTTCTTCAGAACACGTGGGTTTTTCCTCTCATTAGCACACCTAATTTATTGGGTGTTGTCGGTTGTGCTTGTGTTGATTCCTTGATATTATATACGGTTCGATGATACTGCGGGCAGCCCTCTATTGGCCAAGTTGTGAACGGATGGGTTTTCCTCCTCTAATAGAGTGAAAATTGATTCATAGGTGAATGGGAGAATTCTATCCCATCTTGTGTATCTTTGTCATTGCCAAAGATTATGTGGGCTATGAGAGCATGTTATAAATTTTTTTCCATTGGTATTCTCCTTGGCTCTCCTTGTTCGTTGCGTTGAATTCTCCTTTGAGCTCATGTGATTGCAATGGGAAGGCGACGTTGATTTTCGTATAGATCTCTTTATTGTGCTCGCTTCGTTCTGTTGGCTCTCGATCAGAAGCGTCATGTTCTTCACGGATGTAACCATTCGTGGATGGCCCAAATGATTGTAGGCAGTAGAGTAGAATGTTTCATATTCTGATCAGATCCGCTTTGCCTAGGGTCAACCGTGCTGGTTATGGGAGTGATTTGCAGGACGTTTCTAGAGAGTAGGGGCGGCGACAGCACTCGGTAATTTACACATTTCGTTGTGATCCCACTTCTCTCCTCAAAGCATATTACGCTTTACGGATGTAACCTTTGGTGTGATGGACCCATATGCATGTAGGCCGCAGAGTGGAACGTTTCAGATTCTGATCAGATCCACTTGGCCTAGGGTCCTCCATCGGTGTTATGGAAGTGATTTACAAGACATTGCTAGAGGCCCCCCTGTATATAGCTCGATTCTTTGTGTTCTCTCTTCAAAGTATGTTTCGCTTTACGGATGTAACCTTTGGTGGTTGACCCATATCCAAGTGGGTGCTGACAAGTGAGTTTTTAGGCCGCAGAGTGGAACGTTTCAGATTCTGATCGTATCTACTTGGCCTAGGGTCCTGCATCAAGGTTATGGAAGTGATTTGCAAGACATTTCTAGAGGGGAGGCACTGCGGAATCCCCCTGTATATAGCTCAAATCATTGTGTTCTCTCCTCGAAGCCTGTCACGCTTTACGGAAGTAACCTTTGGTGGTAGACCCATTGTTCTGGAGTGGGCGCCGACGAGTGAGTTTTTAGGCCGCATAGTGGAACGTTTCAGATTCTGATCGTATCCCCTTGGCCTCGGATCCTCCATCGGGGTTACAAAAGTGATTTGCAAGACATTGCTAGAGGGGAGGCGCTATGCAAGCCCCCTGCGTATAGTTCCGGTTCGTTGTGTTCTCTATTCGAAGCCCGTCACGCTTTACGAAAGTAACCTTTGGTGGTTGACCCATATCCATGTGGGCACCGACGAGTGATTTTTTAGGCCTTAGAGTGGAACGTTTTAGATTCTATTCATATCCACTTGGCCTTGGGTCCTCCATCGAGGTTATGGAAGTGATTTGCAAGACATTGCTAGAGGGGAGGTGCTGCGAAAGCCCCCTGTATATAGCTCCGGTTCGTTATGTTCTCCCTTCGAAGCCTGTCATGCTTTACGGATGTAACCTCTAGTGGTTGACCCATATCCGAAGTGGGCACCGACGAGTGAGATTTTAGGCCGTAGAGTGGAACATTTCAGATTCTGATCGTATCCACTTGGCCTGGGGTCCTTCATCGGGGTTATGGAAGTGATTTTCAAGACATTGCTAGAGGGAGGGCAGGCGCGCTCATTTTACTTGTGTTCTTTTTGATTGTTCCCCTTCTACTTTTGTTTTACCTCTCTCGTCGGAGGCTTTTACATTGTGCAGAAATATCCTTTAGAGGTCCATATGTGCCCTTTTATGGCAATGATGTGGAATGTTTCAGATTCTGATCGGATCTCACGTTGCCTAGGGTCCTCTGTTGGTCTTATTTTACATGTTTTTTAAATGCCTCGAGGAGAAGGTTAGTAATCAAATTGGGTCGAGGTTGGCTAGTCTAGATAGTCCTGCACCCTTTTGAACGTGGGGTAGGGGGCTATCCTGGGTAAGGATGTCCTTGAGCAATCTTATAATTGAGGTGGCTACGTGCACGGTGCATTCTGTGTGGCCTATGTTTATCGTGAGAAATTTTACTTCGACGCTTAGGGTAAAGGGCTTCATACGGGACGCGCTTCCCAGATGCCTGTGAAACGAATCTCATTGTCGATGCGCTCCGTCCCTATGCACCGTGAAATTTGATGCACCAACGGGTTCATTGGAAAATCTCTAATGCTTGTCGGTGTTGAAAATGTTGGAAGCACTTGGAGATCTTCAATGGTTTCCTACCTTTCTGCATCGACATCTGAGCTCGAGGTGTGGGTTGATTCGATTTTTTCTGCAAGAGAGGAGGAATTTGATATTTTGCTTTCGCATTTGTATAGGTCTCGTCGCGCCTTTTGAAGGCCTCTCCCGTGCGTGGAAGGGAGCTACCTGTTCGATTCATGCCAATAGTCATATGCTTGTCTCAAAAAGATTAAGCAGGCATGTCTAAGGATGAGATGCCGATGATAATAGTACAATTATCCGTTAGATTCCGTGACAGAGCAATTCTGAATCCCAGATTAGGCAAGAAACCGCCATAGTAATGTGTTAAATAAAAACAACCGACTCTTATATCATGAATGATCGATTGTAATTACCGAGTGATGAATATGATCGGGTTACTACTCTGAGTCATTACACACTGGGCATATGGTTGTCTGTTTTGAATGGTTATTTGAATGTGATTTCTAATTTATGTAGTTAGAACCGGATGGCAATTATCCAAAAAAAAAAAAAATTCCCTTGTTCTAACAAAGTTTTAAAATGAGGATGTTACAATCTTGTATCAGAGCTTGAAGGTTTGCAGCTCTTGGACCTATTGAGGGTCTAATCTGATAAAAACCTGAATTTTTCTTGTAACATAAATGGTTAGAACAAGGGGAACTTTATGCGAGTAATGCTCCACACCCTAAAGGGGGTGGCAACAACCCAGAACTTGATGAGATCCTTGCTTGCTGCCCTGTTGGACACGAGAATCGCTTAGCTGTACTTAACAGCAGGTGATGGGAAAGAGGAGGTTAAGAAGTTCTAATACTAATACAGTAACTCCTGAGGACAACCCTAAATGGGTGTTTGATGTTAATCTGGAACTGCACCTGTTCCAACAGAAAACAAAAGGCCAGATTAGCAGGCAGAACTCAACTAATGAATATAAAAATGGAGATAAGTCCACTAAGTATGATGCACCAATTAGGCATATGTAGCTGAGAACTGTCTTGTGAAATGGAGAAGTACTTGCAAATAAGAACTTCGCAGAGGACCCAAAGCTATTTGGGATCTATCAGCGTTCTCACGAATCAATCGTATGGTGGGATTAACCGAAAACTGAGCTAAACATTTATGAAGACCGCATATTCCATTGGATCATTTAAAGTCTAGTTTAGGCAACGTTGGCTTCCAAACTTTTCTATGATCATAAAATTACATATTTCAGACTTAGCCAAGGGAGCGAACGTAACTTTCTGGTGTTTCGCAGCCGCTGTGTGGGGCAGCTGGCCTGCTTCTTCAAACCTCCTCACGTACGTGTACCGCAGTACAAACTGACGAAAAGTTCAGGATACTAAACAGAAATTCATCATGGATTGAAATCCTGTGATAGGGCGGAGGGCGCGTCTAGCGGTGTCCGTGTTCACATCCAACCACTATGGAAGGAGTTTGTTGAAAGGCCATAAAGGCAGAACAGAATTAAAGGTTCTATTTTTGCTCATAAGTAGGAAGTGTGACGTAAACTGCAAACCCTCTTCAACTCTCTTGCACCCAGAAAAGGACCATGGGAAAAATTTGGAAAAAAAAGTAGTTTCCAGGAGATTAATAATAGAAAGCCGCATAAATAATCCTGCTGGAAACGTAAAGATAATTTGCTAAAAATTATAATAATGGCTATAAGCCTATGGAGGTAGCTTGACATGATAAAACTGAGGCAACTTTGAGCCTAAAAATGACCTGTAGAGAGGCTGCTACAATTGTGGTAAAGATCACTACGCAAATCAGTGCCCTTTGAGAAGGGATGTAATCAGCAGGCATAAGATACCATTCTGCAAAGTAGCGGACAAAAGCTGAAAAGCAAGTGATCACCTATAGGAAGTTCCGGTACGGGTATTTCCCATACCTGTCATTCGTCTTCTTTTTGATACAGGCGCTACTGAATGTTTTTAGATCTAATAAACTAGCTTTCTAACTTTAAAGAAAAGCTGGAAAAATGGATAAATCTTGAACTGTACAGTATGGTAATAATTCTATTCATACATGGAGTTATGTGTCTTTTTGGGGCAGTCCTTAGACTTACCATACTTCCACGGAAGTTGATCTCTATTTTTGCCCTTTGGGATCGTATGACATTGTCCCTCGGTGTCACTTGGTTGTCTGACCATAAAGGCAAGGTGATTGCTATGAAAAGAACAGTAAAATGTTTCGATGATCACTGGATCACAGATTCAAGGGGTCAAACAGGAAATTTCAGATTAGAACACTGTCCGTACTATGCAGCTTACAAAGGCTAAAAATACGATTACCCTTTTGCGTAACATATCCTGAATATTCTGAAGGAGATGCCTATTATTTCATTCATGAAACAATTCCCCTCTGCTATACAGGTTTTCCAGGGATGTTTTTTCCTGAAGGAATTCCCAGGGTTACCACCCAAGAGAGAATTTGATTTTTCTATGAAATCAAGAGACTGGAACGGAACTATTTCCAAGCGCCTTATCAGAGGACTACTACTATCTAGTTGAGCTTAAGGCATAATTACAAGAGATGTCTAAAGGATTGATTAGGACCAAGTGTTTCACCTTGGGAGCACCTGTGATATTTTGTTGAAAACGAGGATGGACACTAAGCTTGCATTGATTATCGGATGTTGAAACAAAGCAACAGTCAAGAACCATATCCACTTCCTTGGCATCGTGATCTTTTTGATCAGATGCTTGGAGCATCGGTTTATTCCTAAATAGACCTTTGATCGGTTATCATCAGTTAAGAATTAAAGAGGAAAGAATCATAAAACAGCTTTTCCAACAGGTACGGCATTACTGACTTTCTAATAGTTCTAACCCTTTGGGTAACTAATGGCACCGCGCAGTCTTTATGAATTTAATGAAACAATATTTTTCAAGATACCTTGACATTTGTACTTGTATTCTGGAACATATTCTCATTTATTCAAAAGTGTTTTGAGGAAGCACAATGAGCATTTGAAGATGTTTTTTGGGAATTTTTTGAGAAAGAGAAGTTGTATGGTAAGTTATCCAAATGTTCTTTCTTTGATTCATAGGTTCACTACTTTTGGGTCATGTCATAGTACAGAAGGAATCGGCTGTAGATCCTTCAAACTAGTGCTAATAACTGAGTGGGCCTGCCCAAAGAATGTGCACAAGTAAAAGCTTCATTGGTCTTGCTATTCCTATAGAAAATTTGAAAGGTTTTTTCTAAGTGTTAGCTGCACAATCTTCATTGCAAAGAAGGAAAGAAAATTCATGTGGATCTGACAGTGCGAATCGGCTTTTCCAAAAGTCCTGAAGACACAGTTTGACTTCTACACCTCTATTGGCTGTACCAGACCCTAAGGGAATTTTACTGTTGTACGATATGCTTTCTTGGGAAGGCCTTGGAGGTGTTTTGTTACAAAAATGATCAGTGCATAGCTTATGAAATAGAAAACTTAAGTTCCTGAGCTGAATTATACCCCTCATGATTTGGAACTTGCTCTCGGCCATTGTTTCATCACCGCACTTCAATTCTGGAGACCTATTTACTTGAACCTTTTGAGTTAAAACTGTCACCTAGGACTACAAATATATTTTTAACTACTAGCCCAATTAATGCCAGACAAAAAGTGGTTGGAATGTTTCTATCATGCCTCCGTATGACTTTGACTTCAGCTGATATCAAGGGAAGGAGAATAGAGTCGCTGATGCTCTACACCATCGTGGAGGCACATTTCGTGCCTTATAACATTAAGAACTCAGTTTAAAGAAAAGACGAGGTAAAAGTGCCTCAGAATCAGATGCATAGTTTTCAGCAAGTAAAAAGGCGCTGCTGCAGAACCTAGGATATAAGAGTTAAAGGTTTTCATTTTGAATAATGAAAGGAATCTTGCGTTATGAAACAGGGTATTGTACCCTGTGCTGAACGATTTGACGAACAAGAGCTCTTTGTTTCCCTGTGGCGTGTGGGCAGAATTTCATAATTCCACCCTGATCTTCAGGATCAACTTCTTCTTATCACAAAAATGTGCTTGCTGTGAGATGAAACCGAATGTCCCATACGTTTGGAAAGTATAAAAAGGATGATAAATTTGTTGTGACTCTTGTCTGATGGTCACGGGTGAAGGCAAGAACAATGCACCCTGCTGGACGGTGTTAGATCTCATAGCATACCGCAGTGCCAAATGGCCGAATAAGACATGATTTTTGTCAAGGACTACCTATGGTCAGGAATAAGCTGATTTTATCCTGTAGTTGTAGTAACTTGACTAAGGCTATCCTGATAGCTCTTCATCGCTGGAAATCTAAAGAATGATTCACATGCTGGCCAAGAGTTCGTACACCGAAATTTCAGACTTGGCATGGTGGTAACCAGAACTGATTATATCTGACAGGGATCCTAGCATGATGATGTCAAGGTTTTGGAAAACGCTTCACGCGCCCCTAGGAACAAACTAAACTTCATTTCTTGCATATCATCCAGAACCTGATGGCAACTGATAGGGTTAATCAGTGTTGGAGACATTTGGCGAATGTATTGGCATGATCAACAGTATAAATGGAGAGTATCTTCTTATTGAGTTCGGCATAAACAACACTTATCACTCATCTCTTAAGATGGCACCATTTGAACACTTTATGGAAGAAATTGCAAACCCCCTGTTAGTTGGGACGTGGTTGAGGATATGTGTAATTGGACTTGAGATTCTCACAGAAAGGAACAGCACGTTAAGCTGATTCGTGAATGATTAAAAGAGCAGCGGATAGACAGAAGAGCTATGCTGACCTTACGTGGGTTGATAGAACGTTGTTTGAGCTGGTGATAAGGTTTTCCTGCGTTGTTAAACCCAGAAAGAGATCTATAAATTTTTGGCAAAGCGCCAAGTTGTCACTGTTTGTGGTACCCTTTCGAAATTGTCTAAATAAAATCAATCCTGTAGCTTATCGTTTTAGCATTGCCCCCTGCTTATCTCCATGCATGAATGTTTTCCATCTTTCTTCTTTGCTTAAGAAATACGTTTCAGATCTGTCACATGTTTTTAAATTGGAATTCCTTTCCTGCAGGTCCAGACCCAGGAATAATCGTGGTTAAACCCACACGAGTGTTTGGGGAAACTTGCCAATTGCATGCATTTAAGAAATCGTGATATACAGCAAGTGGTAAGGTCCAGTGGGACCAGTTTAGCCAAGAAAGTGCAACTTTGGAAATCTGTGAAGAGATGAAAATTGCTTTTCCTCTCTTTCTTCACCTACGAATGAAATGCCTCGCTTGACTAAATCGTACCCTTTATGAATCTAATTGTTTTTTTAAGTGCACAGTCTATGACAGCAGATGAAAGGCAACTTTTATTTAGGTGAATAATTGTGTTGTGGACCATTGGATTTCTGTGAACTATTTATTATGGCCCAGTGTGATTCACACATTGGCGGGTAGCGTTTTTGTGTACTCGCAATAAATTGTGTGCCCTGCAAGGTTAATTTAATATGTAATTCATCTGGACTATGACACATCTTTTTTAGGAGGAAGCTGTTAACACCCTGAACTGTTGTCTACTCCTGTCCTCCTAAGCATACAAGCGTTGATTATGGATTTCTTGTATAAGGGATGTGTTCCTCGCTTTTTACAATCATGCTTGACTCTGTCTTCTGTGGTGTCGTGGGTGGGTCCGGTGTGGGGGTGGTGGGTGTGGGGGGGCGGTGGGCTGTGTTCCTACCCTGTTGTCTCACTCAGCCTTCGTAGTGGGGAGCAACAATAATGGTCATGAATCCTGACATAGACCTCTTTTGTCTATTTTCATTTGGTTTATCGTAGATATTAATCTCCGTATCCCTCTGAATCAATTACTAGCAGATAATTCTATCTTAGGTAGTACGCGTAGTCTTGCGGATCAGTGGAATTGTAGCGTCTTTGATTATCCCGAGCTTATTGGCTTTAAAGGCTGTTTCGTGATGATAGTGGACATTCGCTCACCAGACCGTTTTGAACAGGTTGCAAGGTCATGGAACCGTCCACTTTACACCTCTACCGCCTGGTCCGGATGTATGCACTTCCAGCTGAACTTGCTGCACATAAATTGTCGTTCCCGATATGGAACTATATCTGGATAGTCTTGATTGTGACTCCTTGTCTCTAGTGCTATAGCTTCGGTCTTTTTCACCTTCTACAATTCTGCTTTTAATAGCACACTGGAGTGTCTAACCCTCCCCCTTCAAGATAAGGGTATGCAAGGTCCCGGCCGTCTTCTTCTGATGTGTTGTACATGAACGCAGACCTAACTGGAATATTTAATGTTAGTAACCAAAAAAAAAACCTACCTCAGGAGTTAGATTATTGTTTAATCTAACCTAGACCAGCTATGTGTTTAATATCCTAAGTTAGTATCTATGTGTAATTTGGTTAGTATGGGTGTTCCCCTAATTCTAACCTAAGAACTTAACCTAACTAATGAGGAGAATGAAAGGGGCCTATGAAGGGGTGTGCGAACCTGGGCGGCGTTTTCCCATGACATTTACTGCTTGGGATCAGGCTAGGGCAAGTTCATGGTGGAGGTTTAAGCAGTAGCTACCTTTTCTGACGTGGCGGCGCTAAGTTGGAAATAACTTGAGTTTTAGTTGGACTGTTGCCAACTCTGGCGTCGGTGGAAGTGAGTCTTAGCGGAAGTTTGGTTTAATGCATTCAATATTCTCGGTAAATGAGCTCTGACTCGCGAAAGGCATGCAAACGGGAAGTTTGTGGGTTTATTTGCTTGTCGCTGATTTTCCAGTTTCTCTCTCTGCTTGTTTACTTGGTTGCTTCGGCGACCAGGTTCTCCTTGTGTTGGCAAGGGCAAGTAGAACTTCTCGAGCTCTTTTCTCTGTCATGGGAGAATATATATGTGATGGAGATAGCGAAATGTTTTTGGTCGCTTTATCTTGGAAAAAAGAAAAAGGAAGTTTGAGCTCTTCCGTGGTCTACTTCGGAAATTTGATCAAAAATCCAGGCATGTTAGGCCCTAACCTTTAAATATCTTGTTGTCTTTCAAGTGATTTCATTAGAACAATTCTTGTTCAATGTTTTGAGAAAATATAGGATTTTCTATGGAGATCTTGTTTGATTTTTGATACTGTATCTCTTCTGGTTCAATTTTTCAATTTCCTCTTGATGGGTGTTTGTTAAATTCGAATTGTGGCTCTATTTTTTTGAGTATTCATTTTGGCTTAAATATGTGAGATATTTATTTATAAATGAGTATGAATGCTTGGCCTGTTCGGCTTGAGCCCATAGAATATACCTGTGTTGGGGTATAGACCACTGTTATGTAGTTGATTTGTGGTTACGTTTCTTGGTTGTGGGAACTGTATGAAGGGATACTGATGGATATCGTATGATGGATCAGTTTATTGATCCTTTTGTAACTCTGTCGTGGTTTTTTGGGGTGACAGTGACTAATGATACTTTTTGGGTTTCATTTGTCTTCTAATTTTTGCTTGTGAACGGGTAACTGTTGTGTTACCATAGTCTATATGACCCAGTGGAAGTTTTTCTTCCTTGTTATTGTGGTAACGAGATTATTGTTGACTATGTACAATATTGATACATCTATACTTTATTTGGACGACTCAGAGGAGTCCTTGATTGAATCGTATATTGTTGTCCACTACTGAGAATGTAGATTCATCCATGAGTTTTGTTATTTGTCTTCGTGGAAGCCTTGTAGAGGTAACAGGTCTTTTGTTCACTGCTATTTGTAATGATTAATGGATATAGATTTCCTGGGCATGCATTTGCATTTATTTTGTGTAAGTTGTTCGAAAGTTTTGAAGAGGCTCAATTGTTTTCCTTGTTTTGAAATGGGTATTCGATTTTCTTACATTTGTTTTATTCTGAATGATTGCCATGAATGGCATAGAAGGATTTATCAGCTAATTTCATATTACGCTGCTGTAGGGATTCAGCGGTTATGAGTATAAACCCATTAACAGTATACAGTGTGAATATATATAGATTTATAAATGTTGTGATTTGGACGACTCTAAGGAGTCGATTGAATGATTTATATTATATTTGAGCTGAATATAATTAAGTAGTTGGTGAATGATGAACCAGTGGCTTGAAGGAATAACATGTACTAAGACCTCTGTTATTTTCTAGAATTACTTTTGTGTTGCATGGATTTTTGTTGAACAGATTCTTGGGTGTATTTTTATGTTCATTCCTTGTAATCTTGTGTGAAAATTTGGCATGACTTAGTCGGGTTTCTTGAATTGAAATCGGTAATTAAAAGTTCTGCCTGAGTTTTAATATGTACACTATTTACTTGTCCAGAGGGAAACATTGGCAATCATTTTTCATTCCACTGTTGTTCGGGTTTAGAGAATTGTGGAAGTCAACCTGTATCTTCTATTGTCCTAGTTGAAACTTGACTTGATATACTGTTGTTGATATTGGACATTTTGTCTGAGTAATGGTCTGTATCAAGTAACGTGACTCTGTATAAGTGAATCTTGAGTACTTTTGACCAACTCTGATTTAGTACAGATGTATATACAGGGTGATGTGTTCCTTTCTGATAGGATGCGGTACTGTGTTTAAAAAGGACCTAGTATTGGGCTTAAGGTTGATACATGGATTATTGATGTGATAGTTGCTGTACAGGAGTTTTGCGGTGTTTCTATTTCTTGATTTAGAACAACGATCTTTCTTGTGGCTTGTCTGACTTTTTCATTTACAAACTGGTTGAAAGTTTTCATATGTGAAAGCGGTACAGTAATGAACTAATGTGAATGAAACGATCTAACCAATGTTGTAATTTTAGATTCAATGCTTGTTGTGTATATTCGTTCCTTGATTTTTAATATTTGATGAAGTATTAGAAAGTGATTAAGACTATTTTGTAACAATGTTAGAGTTACATATTTGTAATCATTTTGTATTACAAGGGCATAGTCTGAATATGTTTACTTATGTGAATATCTGATCTCATTTTAACAGGGTGTTTAATGAAAACAATTGATGGATTGCAATTGTTTTAAAAGTTAGTGCTTATCATGCTCAGTTCATTAAACTGACTCATGTTGACTATTTTACAGATGGTTGCCGTAAGAGGTAAAAGCAATGCAGATCTGACAGGCTGATCAGATTGTTTAATTGATTTATAATGAATTACAGCTTGATTTTATAAATGTACTATATGTGAAAAGATGTTTCTTTTCCGTTGAGCATTGTATCAAGTATGCTGTTTGCATAAAATGTAATCGTATAGTATTGAAAGGAATGGAAATAAGTGTTTGATACTTATGTGTCGTATTCTATTTTTTGATAGTTGACCTTCTTCGGTTTGTGTAACGAAGGGGCATTGTTATCATTGTATAATATGGATGCTTTTGTGATTGACAATGAAAGCTTACAAAAAAAAATGAGATTGAATTCTTATGAGTGTTTTGTAGTTCTAATTTGTTCTAGCAAAAGCAATATTGGATTTAAATAATTGTCTTTCTTGAAGATAGGTTAAAAAAAAATGAGCCTAAAGAGAACGCTAAACAAGCTGGATTAAATTACTAATCCCTAGTCCTAAGTATGAAAGGACAATATTAAATTGGATTCTTAATCATTTATATCTTTATACTAATAAGTATGATATAATTCAGTTAAGAGAACTGATATACAATCAAATGGAGTTCAGATGGCAATCTCAAGTAAAGGTTATGAGATATTGTCCAATTTTGTTGCTTTAGAATCAGATGTATTCTAATGACTCCTTGATGAGAACTTGACCTTAATACCTCTACCATGTAATGGGTTTTATAGAGGAGGGTCGTCTTAAGACGAAGAATCCAGGGATCGGGAAAGGCTAACCTTAGGGAAAAGTCTTTAAAGTAATTTAAACTACAGTGCGTAATGCACGTTATTAAGTAGATCTTTTCGAGGTGGATTTAAAGGTTGACGACACAAGTCAACTGCAGGGTTGTACCTCCGAGAAGATTAGGATCTTCTCAAAGTTACAACAATGCAGATGACTTATGGCGACACCCTTTGCATTGATCGCTAAGATTTACACTTGATTTCGCACGAGTTACTCAGGGTCCGATTAAGAACGTGGTCATGTTATAAGGCTGCCTAGGAGATTTGGGGTATCATGACACACTGGTTGAACTGCAAGGTTGGACCAGTATGTCACCATATCCCTAACCCTCGTGGGCATCCATATAACATTATCACCTTGTTAATCTACCTCTGAGTGATTCAGTTGTGAAAGGAAGGACTGACAGTAGTCAGTGTAGGACATTCTATATAACATATGAATGGGGTGAAGGACGTATTCCAGATTGACGAGTATGCCGTTAAGGAATACGAGACAAAAACAATATGTTTCAAATCTTTGGCCAAAGTATCGCAAGTTGCTGATTGCGTTGTCCTAATTCACCTAGTCTAAGGGATGAGATGTCGATGAATAATAGTAACAATTATTCAGTTAGATTCCTTGGACAGAGCATTCTGGATCCCAGATTAGGGAAGAGAACCGCAAGAGTAATGTGTTAAATAAAAACACCGACTCTTATTACTCATGAATAGATCGGTAGATTACCGAGTCATGGAATGAATAGATCGGAGGTACTCCGAGTCATTACAGCTGCATATGGTTGTCTGTTATATGAATGGTTATTTGAATTGTGAGTTCTAAATTATGTATTTAGAACCAGGATGCAATTATCAAAAAAAAAAAAAAAAATTCACTTGTTCTAAAGTTTAAAATGAGGATGTTACAGCACGCCTAGGAGCTCGTAGAGTAACTCAGTTGGTAGCTCACAGGGAACCTCAGTTGGGAGCTCTTCTGCGAGCTCGCAGAGTAGCTCAACTTGAGCGCACCTGTGAGCTCGTCGGGGAGCTCGCCAAACAACCCTCTAAGTAGCTCACGTTCAAGCTCGCCAAGCAACCTACGAGGGAGCTCACCGAGAAGCTCACCTAGGAGCTCAGATAACAGCTCACCCAGGAGCTCGTCAAGCAGCTCAACTTTAGCTCACCCAGGAGCTCGTCGAGTAGCTTGATTGACAACTTGCCTTGCCAACTCACCTTGAGTTCGCTAAGGATCTCACCTTGCCAACTCACCTTAAGCTTGTCTGGTAGCTCGCATATAAGCCCACCTCAGAGATTACCGACAAGCTCACCTTGGAGTTTGTCGAGCTGCTCGACCTAGAGCATCTTTTCAGGGAGCTCGCCGAATAACTCGTTTGGCAAGTCACCGAGCAGCTCACCTGGGAGCTCAGGGAGCAGCTTTGCTGGGAACTCTTTTGGGAACTCACCGTACTCGCCAAGTAGCTCACCTGGGAGCTCCCCAAGCAGCTCAACTTGAGCTGGCCTGGGAGCTCATCGAGCAGCTTGCCTTGCCCACTCACCTTAAGCTCGTTGAGGAAATCACCTTGCCAACTCCCCTCGAGCTTGTTTGTAAGCTCACCTTGGGGTTCGTCGAGAAGCTCACCTAGCAGCTCGCCACGTAGCTCACAACGTAACTCACTTGGGAGCTCACGCGACAGCTCGCCCGGGAGCTCGTCGAGCAACTCACTTGACAGCTCACCTTGCCAACTCACATGGCAGCTCACCTATAAGCTTGCCTCAAAGATTACTAACAATCTCACCCTAGAGCAGCTTGTCAGGGAGCTCACCGAGCAGCTTTCCTTAGAGCTCACCGAGGATCTCACCTCGGAGCTCACGGAGCAGCTCGCATGGGAGCTCGGGGAGTAGCTCACCCAAGAGCTCGCTGAGTATCTCGCATAAGAGCTCACTGAGCAACTCGGTTGAGAGCTCACCTAGGAGCTCGCGGAGTAGCTCGACTTGAGCTCGCTTGTGAGCTTGTCGAGTAGCTTGTCGGGGAGCTCGCCAAACAACTCGCTAAATAGCTCGCTTGGGAGCACGCTGAGCAGCTCACTTGGGAGCTCACCGAGAAGCTCACCTTCGAGCTCGCTGAGCATCCTACAAGGGAGCTCGGTAAATAGCTCACCTACGAACACGTCAAGCAGCTTAACTTCAGCTCAGTCGGGAGCTCACCTGAACACTTTCCTTGCCAACTCGCCTTGAGCTGGCTGAGGAGCTCACCTTACCAACTCACCTTGAGTTCATCTGGTAGCTCACCTCAGAGTTCATCGAGCAGCTTGCCTCGAAGCTCGTGTAACAGCTCGCCCGAGAGCTCCCCGCCCAACTCTCTCGGGATCTCACCCAGCAGATTTCCTGGTAACTCACCTGGGAGCTCACGTGACAGCTTGCCCTAGAGCAGCTTGCTAGGGAACTCACCTTGGTTCTCGCCGAACAACTTTCCTGGGAGCTCGCAGAGCAGCTCAGCTGAGAACTCACCTAACAACTCACCTGGGAGCTCATAGAGTAGCTCGGTTGGGAGCTCACCTAGGAGCTCGCAGAGCAGCTCGGTTGGGAGCTTGCGGAGCAACTCAACTTGAGCATGCTTGTGAGTTCATCGGGGAGCTCACCAAACAACTCATAAAGTATCTCACTTAGGAGCTCACCGAGCAGCTCACCTTCGAGCTCGCCAAGCAGCCTGCAAGGGATCTCACTTGGGAGCTCGGCTAATAGCTCACCTAGGAGCTCATCGAGCATCTCAACTTCAGCTCACCCGGGAGCTTGTCGAGCAACTCGCATGGGAGCTCGCCTGACAACTTGCCTTTCCAAGTCCTTTAGCTCCTTGAGGGCTCACCTTAGAGCTTCACCAAACAACTCTAAAGTATCTCACTTCGGAGCTCACCGAGCAGCTCACCTTCGAGCTCGCCAAGCATCCTGCAAGGATCTCACTTGGGAGCGCGGCTAATAGCTCACTAGGACTCATCGAGCATCTCAACTTCAGCTCCCACGGAGCTGTCTGAGCAACTCGCATGGGAGCTCGCCTGTACCTTGCCCTTTCCTAGTCACCTTTAGCTCCTTGAGAGCTCACCTTTCCAACTCGTCTTGAGCTCGTCTTGTAGCTTGCCTCAGAGTTCGTTGAGCAGCTTGCCTGGGAGCTCACGTAACAGCTCGTCCGGGAGCATGTGCTTAAGGACTAAATTAGTTGAGTGGGTGTTGGTGCATGACCCGGAGGAGACTTAATGTCATCTAGATTGTGAACATGTGTAGCTTGCAGAGTTACCAAGTTTGGGGTGACTTGGTGCGAAGGGTGCATCGCAATGAGTAGGTGAGTCAAGAACATTGGACATAGCGAGCTCATCGTACAGCTCACCGTCGAGCTGCTCTGCGAGTTTAGAAATAATAAAGTTTTTTTTCATTTGATTCCTTATCCGTCGCATGGCAGCCCTTTTTACTTATAACTACTATGGGTAGATGTTACTCATCTGATGATTTAGCTTGTACATAATGTTGGCTCGTTGGTCAGTGAGTCATATGGCTATCTTTACGGTGAACAATCGTCATGTCGAGCTACATTAAAATTCAACGTTTTCAATATAATGTTGTGCAAAATCTTGCAAGGTGAGAGGTTGGAAACATGAAAATATCAGTTCGATTGGGGCTTTGCTGAGCACGCCATGGCTCAGCTCTTGCATTCCAAAATCAGGAACATTGGACATAGGTAGCTCGTCAAAGAGCCGGCCGTTGAGTTGCCATGCGAGCTAAAAAAAATGAATGTTTTTCTCGTTTGATTCTTTATCCATCGTGTGAGAGCCCTTTTTAGTTATAACTACTATGGGTAGAGGTTATTCGTTGGATGATTTTGCTTGTACCCAATGTTGGCGAGTCGGTCAGTGAGCTGTATGGCTATCTTTGCGGCGAGCAACATTAAAATTCAACGTTGTGAATACAACGTTGTGCAAAATTTTGTGAGGTGAGATGTGGGAAACGTGAAAATATCAGTTCGGTTGGGGCTTTGTTGAGCGTGTGATGGCTCAGCTCTTGCATTCCAAAATTGCAAACATTGGACATAGCGATCTCGTCGCAGAGCTCGCCGTCAAGCTAATAAAAATGAATTTTTTTTTCGTTTGATTCCTTATCCGTCGTGTGAGAGCCCCTTTTACTTATAACTACTATGGGTAGAGGTTGTTCTTCAGATGATTTTGCTTTTACCCAATGTTGGCGAGTCGATCAGTAAGCCGTACGGCTATCTTTGCGGCGAGCAATCACTGCTTTGAGCTACATTAAAATTTAAGTTTTGAATATAACATTGTGCAAAATATTGCGAGGTGACATGTTGGAAATGTGAAAATATCGGTCCAGTTGGGGCTTTGCTGAGCGTGCCATGGGTCAGCTCTTGCATTCCAAAATCGGGAACATTGGACATAGCGAGCTCGTCGCAGAGCTTGCCGTCGAGTTGCCCTCAGAGCGAAAAAAAAAGAATGTTTTTCTCGTTCAATTCCTTATCCGTTGTGTGAGATCCCTTTTTACTTACAACTACTATGGGTAGAGGTTGTTTGTCGGATGATTTTGGTTGTACCCAATACTGGCAAGTCGGTCGGTGAGCCGTATGTCTATATTTGCGGTGAGCTACGTTAAAATTCAACATTGTGAATACAACGTTGTGCAAAATATTGCGAGGTGAGATGTTGGAAACGTGAAAATATCAGTTCGGTTGGGGATTTTCTGAGCGCGCCATCACTCAGCTCTTGCATTCCAAAACTACAAATATTGGACATAGCGAGCTCGTCGCAGAGCTCACCGTTGAGCTGCTCTGCGAGCTAAAAACAAAATGAATGTTTTTTTTGTTCGATTCCTTATCCGTCGTGTGAGAGACATTTTTACTTATAACTACTATGGGTAGAGGTTGTTTTTCAGACGATTCTGCTTGTACCCAATGTTGGTGACTCGATCAGTGAGCCGTATGGCTATCTTTGCGGCGAGCTACGTTAAAATTCAACATTGTGAATATATCTTTGTGAAAAATATTGCGAGGTGAGATGTTGGAAATGTGAAAATATCGTTTCAGTTGGGGCTTTGCTGAGCGCGCCATGGCTCAGCTCTTGCATTCCAAAATTGTGAACATTGGACATAACGACCTCGTCACAGAGCTCGCTGTCGAGATGCCCTGCGAGCTAAAAAACAATGAATGTTTTTCTCGTTCGATTCCTTATCCGTCGTGTGAGAGCCCTTTTTACTTATAACTAATATGGGTAGAGGTTGTTCATCGCATGATTTTTCTTGTACCCAATGTTGGTGAGTCGGTCAGTGAGCCATATGGCTATCTTTTGCCACGAGAAATATGCCCTGTGAGCTACATTAAGATTCAATGTTTCGAATATAACGTTGCGCAAAATATTGCGAGGTGAGATGTTGGAAATGTGAAAATATCAGTTCGGTTGGGGCTTTTGCTAAGTGCGTCATGGCTCAACTCTTGCATTCCAAAATCGTGAGCATTGGACATAGCGAGCTCGCCGCAGCGCTGGCCGTCAAGCTGACCTGCGAGCTAAAAAGAATGAATGTTTTTCTCGTTCGATTCCTTATCCATCGTGTGAGAGCCCTTTTTACTTATAACTTCTCTGGGTAGAGATTGTTCGTCGCATGATTTTTCTTGTACCCAATGTTGGCGAGTTGGTCAGTGAGCCGTATAGCTATCTTTTACCACGAGAAATATGCACTGCGAGCTACATTAAGATTCAACGTTTTGAATATAACGTTGTGAAAATCTTGCGAGGTGAAAATGTTGGAAACGTGAAAATATCGGTTCGGTTGGGGCTTTTGCTAAGCACGCCATGGCTCAACTCTTGCATTCCAAAATCGTGAGCATTGGACATAGCGAGCTCGCCGCAGCACTGGCCGTCGAGCTGACCTGAGAGCTAAAAAAAAATGAATGTTTTTCTCGTTCGATTCCTTATCCGTCGTGTGAGAGCCATTTTTACATATAACTACTATGGGTAGAGGTTGTTCGTCGGATCATTTTGCTTGTACCCCCATGTTGGCGAGTCGGTCGGTGAGCCATATGGCTATGTTTGCGGCGAGCTAATCTATGTTGGCGAAATAACTTTGTGCAAAATCTTGCGCAGTGAGATGTTGGAAACGTGAAAATATCATTTTGGTTGGGGCTGTGCTGACCGTGCCATGGCTCACCTCTTCCTTTCTAAACTCACCAACATTAGACACAACGAGTCGGTCCGTGAGCCATATGGCTATCTATGCGGTGAGAAATCGTCGCGGAGATCTAAATTAGAATTCAACGTTTTGAATATAACGTTGTGCAAAATATTGCGAGGTGAGAGGCTGGAAACATTAAAATACCGATTTGGTTTTAGCGTTAGTGAGCGTGCCATGGGTCAACACTTGCATTAAAAAATCACCCACATTGGGACATACCGAGCACGGGGTTTGGCTAGCTTACGAACTAAAAAGGTGAATGTTTTTCTCGTTCGGATCCTTATCCGTCGCTTGATAGGCCTATTTACTTATAACTACTATGGGTGGACGTTGCTCTTATGATGTGTTTTTGCTTGTGCATTATGTTGGTGAGTCCGATAGTGAGGCGAATGGGAATATTTACATCGAGCAATGTCCTTTACAAGGTACATTAAAACTGAACGTTTTGAATATAATCTTGTGCAAAAATCTTGCAGAGCGACACGAGAATGTTATTTTTATTGGAGGTTTTTTGAGTGCGCCATGGCTCAACCTATGCAATCCGAGATCGTGAACATTTGACAAAACGAGACCGTCGCCAAGCGTGCCGACAAGCTAATGTAGTTTCTATAAAAAAATGAATGTTTTTGTCATCCATATCCTTATCTGTCGCGCAACAGGTCCCTTTTACTTAGAACTACTATGGATAGAGGTTGGTCATTCAATGTTTTTTGCCACTATGCTATGTTGTGGACTCTTAGAAAAGATTTCTCAGCTCGCATTTGTTCTTATCGTCTGCCAAGAGTGGATTGAGTTAAATTGACATGGTCTTTCAGGTCAGTCTGAGCTTTGGCCTCGGGCCATTGTTAGGGCTGTCGAAATTTCCATCTAACCCACATCCACAAATATCCCATGTGACATGTATTACACAAATATCCCATTGTTCTTATAGTTTTCTTCGGAACACGTGGGTTTTTCCTCTCATTAGCACGAGCTTAATTTATTGGGTGTTGTCAGTTGTTCTTGTGTTGATTTCTTGATGGTATATATGGTTCGATGATAATGTGGGCAGCCCTCTATTGGCCAAGTTGTCAACGGATGGGTTTTCCCTCCTCTAATAGAGTGACAACCGATACATAGGTGAATGGGATAATTCTGTCCCATCTTGTGTATCAGTGTCATTTCCAAAGATTATGCGAGCAATGAGTGCATGTTATAAAAAAATTTCCATTGGTATTCTCCTTGGCTCTCCTTGTTCATTGTGTTGAATTCTCCTTTAAGCTCATGTGATTGCAATGGGAAGGTGACGTTGATTTTCGTATGGATCTCTTTATTGTGCTCGCTTCGTTCTGTTGGCTCTCGATTGGAAGCGTCATGTTCTTCACGGATGTAACCATTCATGGATGGCCCAAATGATTGTAGGCAGTAGAGCAGAATGTTTCAGATTCTAATCAGATCCGCTTTGCCTAGGGTCAACCGTGCTGGTTATGGAATTGATTTGCAGGACATTTCTAGAGAGTTGAGGCGGCAACAGCACTCGGTAATTTGCACATTTCGTTATGATCCCCGCTTCTCTCCTCAAAGCATCTTACGCTTTACGGATGTAACCTTCGGTGGGATGGACCCATAATTGCGTGTAGGCCGTAGAGTGGAATGTTTTAGATTCTGATCGGATCCACTTGGCATAGGGTCCTCCATCGGTGTTATGGAAGTGATTTGCAAGAAATTGCTAGAGGCCCCCTGTATATAGCTCGATTCTTTGTGTTCTCTCTTCAAAGTGTGTTTCACTTTATGGATGTAACCTTTGGTGGTTGACCCATATTCGAGTGGGTGCCGACGAGTGAGTTTTTAGGCCGCAGAGTGGAACGTTTCAGATTCTGATCGTATCTACTTGTCTTAGGGTCCTCCATTGGGGTTATGGAAGTGATTTGCAAGACATTGCTAGAGGGGAGGTGCTGCAGAATCCTCTTGTATATAGCTCAAATCATTGTGTTCTCTCCTCGAAGCCTATCACGCTTTACGGAAGTAATCTCTGGTGGTAGACCCATTTTCCGAGTGGGCGTCGACGAGTGAGTTTTTTAGGCTGCAGAGTGGAACATTTCAGGATTCTGATCGTATCCACTTGGCCTGGGTTCTTCCATCGGGGTTACAGAAGTGATTTTCCAGGCATTACTAGAGGGGAGGCATTGTGCAAGCCCCCTGCATATAGCTCCGGTTCGTTGGTGTTCTCTCTTCAAAGCCTGTCACGCTCTACGGAAGTAACCTCTGGTGGTTGATCCACATCTAAGTGTGCACCGATGAGTGAGTTTTTAGGTCACAGAGTGGAACGTTTCAGATTTTGATCGTATCTACTTGGCCTAGGGTCCTCCATCGGGATTATGGAAGTGATTTGCAAGACATTGCTAGAGGGATGGTAGCCACGGTCATTTTACTTGTGTTCTTTTTGATGCTCCCCTTCTACTTTTGTTTTACCTCTCTCGTCGGAGGCTTTTACGTTGCGCAGAAATATCGTTTGGAGGTCCATATATGCCCTTTTATGGCAATGATGTGGAATGTTTTAGATTATGATCAGATCTCACGTTGCCTAGTGGTCCTCCGTTGGTCTTATTTTACGCGTTTTGTAAAAGCCTCGAGGAGAAGGGTAGTAATAAAATCGTGTCAAGGTTGGCTAGTCCAGACAGTCTGCGCCCTTTTTGAACATGCGTAGGGGGCTATCCTGGGTAAGGATGTCCCTAAGAAGTCTTATAATTGAGGTGGTTGCGTGCACAGTGCATTCTGTGTGGCCTATGTTTATCGCGAGAAATTTTTCTTTGAGGCTTAGGGTAAAGGGCTTCATATGGGATGCGCTTCCTAGATGCCTGTGAACCGAATCTCATTGTCGATGTGCTTCGGACCCTATGCAGTCTATCTACCCCCGAAGATGTGAAATTTTACAAGGTTCTTGATGCCCCCGTCATTTTTTTTCCGCGACATTTGATGCGCCAACGGGTTCATTGGAAAATCTCTAATGCTCGTCAGTGTTGAAAATGTTAGAAGCACGTGGAGATCTTTAATGGTTGCCTACCTTTCTGCGTTGACATCTGAGCTCGAGGTGTGGGTTGATTCGATGTTTTCTGCAAGAGAGGAAGGGAGCTACCTGGTTGATCCTGCCAGTAGTCATATGCTTGTCTCAAATATTAAGCCATGCATGTCTAAGTATGAACTATTTCAGACTGTGAAACTGCGGATGGCTCATTAAATCAGTTATAGTTTCTTTGATGGTACCGTTACTACTCGGATAACCATACTAATTCTAGAGAATAATACATGCACAAAATCCTGACTCTTGGAAGGGGACACATTTATTAGATAAAAGGTCAGTGCGGGCTTGCCCGCTACTCCGGTGATTCATGATAACTCGACGGATCACACGGCCTTTGTGCTGGAGACGCTTCATTCAAATTTCTACCCTATCAACTTTCGATGGTAGGATAGAGGCCTACCATGGTGGTGACGGGTGACGGAGAATTAGGGTTCGATTCTAGAGAGGGAGCCTGAGAAACGGCTACCACATCCAAGGAAGGCAGTAGGCGCGTAAATTACCCAATCCAGACACGGGGAGGTAGTGAAAATAAATAACAATACTGGGCTCATCGAGTCTGGTAATTGGAATGAGTATAATTAATAAATCCCTTAACGAATCTGGTAGTCGTAATCTGAAGTCGAGGGGTGATTCCCGAAGACTGCGCTTGCCCCTGACCGTCCTGATACAGGAGCTCCTCCAGTTCAGGAAAATCAGGAAAAAAATTTAACGAGGATCCATTAGAGGGTAAGTCTGGTGCCAGCAGCCGTGGTAATTCCAGCTCCAATAGCATTTATTTAAGTTTTAGTTAAAAAGATCGTAGTTGGATCTTGGGTCGTCACGGTTGGTTTGCCTACTCCAGTGTGCACTGGCCCTCACGTCCCTTCTGCCGGTGGCATGCTCCTGGCCTTAATTGTCTGGGTTGTGGTTCCGGCGCCGTTACTTTGAAAAAATTAGAGTGCTCAAAGAAAGCCTACGCTCTGAATACATTAGCATGGAATAACGTGATAGGAATCTGGTCCTGTTCTGTTGGCCTTCAGGACCGGAGTAATGATTAATAGGGACTATCGGGGGCATTCGTATTTCTTTGTCAGAGGTGAAATTCTTGGATTTACGGAAGATAAACCACTGTGAAAGCATTTTCCAAGGATGTTTTCATTAATCAAGAATGAAAGTTGGGGACTTGAAGATGATCAGATACCGTCCCTAGTCTCAACCATAAACGATGCCGACCAGGGATCGGTGGATGTTGCTCTAAGGACTCTGCCAACACCTTCTCAGAAATCAGAGTGTTTGGGTTTCGGGGGGAGTATGGTCCGCAAGGTTGAAACTTAAAGGAATTGATGGAAGGGCACCACCAGGAGTGGAGCCTGCAGCTTAATTTGACTCAGCACAGGGAAACTTACTAGGTCCAGACATAGTAAGGATTGACAGATTGAGAGCTCTTTCTTGATTCTATGGGTGGTGGTGCATGGTCATTCTTAGTTAGTGGAGTGATTTGTCTATTTAATTCCGTTAACGAATGAGACCTCAGCCTGCTAACTAGCTACGCGGAGGTTTCTCTTCGTGGCCAGCTTCTTAGAGGGACTATGGCCATTTAGGCCATGGAAGTTTGAGGCAATAACAGGTCTGTGATGCCCTTAGATGTTCTGGGCTACACGCCACACTACACTGATGCAACCAATGAGTTTTTCTCCCTGGTCCAAAAGGTTCGGAAAATCTTGCCAAATTGCATCATGATGGGGATAGACTATTGCAATTAGTGATCTTCAACGAGGAATTCCCTAGTAAGTGTGAGTAATCAGCTCACATTGACTACGTCCCTGCCCTTTGTACACACCGCCCGTCACTCCTACCGATTGAATGATCCGGTGAAGTGTTCGGATCACGATGACGGCAGTGGTTTCCGTCGTCGATGTTGCGAGAAGTTCATTGAACCTTATCATTTAGAGGAAGGAGAAGTCGTAACAAGGTTACCGTAGGTGAACCTACGGTAGGATCATTGTCATTTTAAAAACTAAACCGTACAGGGGAGTGGGCATGTTCGGCACGTCTGTCGTGTCTCCTCCCCATCCCCCGCTCTTGCGGGAGTTTGGACTAGATTTTTGGATGCTTTTCCCTTTGCAATGCCTTGGGGGTCCCCTCCGCTGACTTTCTCTCGAGTGGGCATTCTGGTCTTCGCAAGTTGTTCTCCTGTGGTTTGGGTTATTACAAGGGTGAGTGCCAGTGTCATCTACAGTGTGGCTATGCAAGGGGCTTGTTTTCGGCTGCAATGGGTGCACCAGCGACTCTGTTCGTCTGGCAGTCCTGCTCCTTTACAGTTGAAGGGTCCCAGTAATTTCCACTTGCTAGGTGGTTCCTTGCAAACA
>CM034155.1:677280909-677315909 GCA_019776745.2 Taxus chinensis
GTATAAAGTGGGGTTTCTAGAGACGAGATGTGTTTTTTTTTTCCAAACTATAAAGTGGGGTTTCCAAAGAGGAGAGGTGCTTTTCTTCCTGAGATGTTTCTTTTTTCCAAGTATAAAGTGGGGTTTCCACGGGGGAGATGTCTTTTTTTTTTCCAAAGTATAAAAGTGGGGTTTCCCTCAGAGCAGAGGTAGTTTTCTTCCTGGGTATAAAGTGCGGTTTCCACAGAGCAGAGGTGTTTTTCTTTCCAAGTATAAAGTGGGGTTTCCACGGAGGAGACGTGTTTCTTTTTCCAAGTAAAAAGTGGGGTTTCCATGGAAACTTTTGTGTACGTGTGTTTTTTTTTTTTCAAATTATAGAGTGGGGTTTCCACCCAGACGTCAAGATGCAGTGGATAACAAGGGATTGTGCCCCAAGATGCCCAAGCTAATGACGCATTTGGTGAGCCAAGTTTGGTGAGTTGATCCCCAGGAAGCTCACCTGGGAGCCCACCGAGCAGCGCGCCCATGAAATCATCCGGTAACTCTTCTATGAGCTCGCCGAGTAGCACGGCCGTGAGCTCGCCTCGAAGTTCATCGACCAGCTTGCTTGGGATCTTGCCACGTAGCTCACCCGAGATCTCTCGCGAAAAATTGCCTTGCCAACTCGTCTGGTAGCTTGCCTCGAAGCTTACCGGGGAGCTCAACTTAGAGCATCTTACTGAGGAGCTCGCCGAACAACTTGCTTGGGAGCTCACTGAGCAGCTCACCTGGGAGCTCGCGGAGCAGCTCAGTTGGGAAATCTTTTGGGAGCAGCTCGGTTGGGAGATCTTCTCTGAGCTCACCAAGAAACTCGACTTAAACTCTCTTGTGAGCTCGTCAAGTAGCTCTTCTGGTAGTAGCTCCCTAGTGAGCCCGACCGAACAACTTGCCAAGTAGCTCGCCTGGGAGCTCACGAGGGAGCTCGGCAAGCAACTCACCCTGGAGCTCATCGAACAACTTGCCTAGGAGCTCACCTTGCCAACTCACCTGGGATGTCACCTTGCCAACTCGCCTTGAGCTCGCTGAGGAGCTCACCTTGCCAACTCGCCTGCAAGCTTACCTCCAAGCTCACCTCGGAGTTCGTCGAGCAACTTACCTTAGAGCTCATAGCGCAGCTCACTCAGGAGCTCACTGAGTAGCTCTCTTGGGAGATCACCCTGCAGCTCGCCCAGTAGCTCACCCGGGAGGTCGTCAAGCAGCCCGCCTCGGAGCTCTCCTGACAGCTTTCCTTACCAACTCACCCCTATCCCACTGGGCAACTTGCCTTGCCAACTCATCTGGAATCTCACCTGTAAGATTACCGAAAAGCTCACCCTATAGCAGCTTTCCACAGAGCTTGCCTTGGTGCTCGTCGAACAGCTTGCCAAACAGCTTTCCTGGGATCTCACCGAGCAGCTCGCATGGGAGCTCACAGAGCAGCTCCACTGAGAGCTCGCCGAGTAGCTCACCAAATAGCTCCAATGGGAGCTCACTGAGCAGCTCGCCTGGGAGCTTAGCATGGAGCTCACCAAGGAGCTCACCGAGTAACTTGACTTGAGATTGCCTAGAAACTCACCTGGGAGCTTTCTGACAACTCTCCTTGCCAGCTCGACTAGCAGCTCGACTTGAGCTCACCCAGGAGCTCGTCAAGCAGCTTGCCTGAAAACACGCATGGGAGCTCACCTCTCAACTCACCTTTCCAACTCACCTTGCCAAATCGCCTTGAGCTCATCTAGTAGCTCACCTCGGAGTTCGTTGAGTAGCTCACCAAGTAGCTCGCCTCGGAGCTCACCGAGTAGGCTAACTTGAGCTCGCGAGCAGCTCGCCGAGTAACATCTCACGGAGGAGCTCGCCAAGTAGTTTGCTTGGGAGCTCGCCAAGTAGCTCGCTTGGGAGCTCACCAAGTAGCTTGCCTGGGAGCTCGCCTTGCCAACTCGTCTGGAAACTCACCTGTAAGATTGCTGACAAGCTCACCCTATAGCAGCTTGCCGTCGAGCTTGTCGTACAGCTCACCAAACAGCTTTCCTGGGATCTCATTCGGGGAGCTTACCGAAAATCTCGCTTGGGAGGTCACTGAGCAGCTCACCTTTGAGCTCACCTGGGAGCTCACGAAGTAGCTCCGCTGGGAGCTCTTTGGGGAGCTCGACTTGAGCTCACATGGGATATCATTGAGAAAATCACATGGAAATTCACCTAGGAGCTTTCCTTTCCACCTCGCCTTGAGCTCGTTTGGTGGCTCACCTCAAAGTTCATCTAGCAGCTCACCAAGCAGCTCGCAATGCAGCTCACTTGGGAGCTCACCCTGACAGCTCACCTTGCCAACTCGTCTGGTAGCTTGCCTGTAAGATTGCTGACAAGCTCGCCCTATAGCAGTTTGCCTCGGAGCTTGCCTTGGTGCTCGCCGTACAGCTCACCAAACATCTTTCCTAGGATCTCATTGAGCAGCTCGCATGGGAGCTCACGGTCCAGCTCGCAGAGTATCTCAGCCGAGAGCTCACCAAACATCTCCCATGGGAGCTCACCGAGCAACTCACCTGGGAGCTCACAGAGTAGCTCACCTAGGAGCTCGGCAAGCAGCTCGCTAAGGAGCTTGCCAAGCAGCTCGACTTGAGCTTGCCTAGAAACTCACCTGGGAGCTTGACGACAGCTCACTTTGCCAGCTCACTAAGCAGCTCAACTTGAGCTCACCCAGGACCTCTTCAAGCAGCTTTCCCGAAAACTCGCATGGGAGCTCGCCTCTTAGCTTACCTTTCCAGCTCACCTTGCCAACTGGCCTTGAGCTCGTTTGCTACCTCACCTTAGAGTTTATCGAGAAGCTCGCCTGGGAGCTCATCCAACAGCTCACTGAGTAGGCTAACTTGAGCTTGTGAGTAGCTCGCCATGTAACATCTAGCCGGGGAGCTCACCAAATAGCTCACTTGGGAGCTCACCGAACAGCTCACCAAGTAGCTTGCATGGGAGCTCACCGATCAGCTCGACTCGATCCCCGCCCGAGAGCTCGTCAGGTAGCTCGCCTGGGAGCTCACCTTAAGCTCGTTTGGTAGCTTGCCTCTAAGCTCGCCTCAGAGTTCGTCGAGAAGCTCACCTAGTAGCTCGCCACGTAGCTCGCAACGTAGCTCACTCGGGAGCTCGCCTTGCAAACTTGTCTGGCAGCTCACCTGTAAGATTGCTAACATGCTCACCCTATAGCAACTTGCCGCGGAGCTTGCCTTGGTGCTCACCATACAGCTTGCCTGGGATCTCACTGAGAAGCTTGCATGGGAGCTCACAGTTCAGCTTACACGGGAGCTCGCGGAGCAGCTCGGCTGAGAGCTCTCTGAGTAGCTCACCAAACAGCTCCCATGGGAGCTCACCGAGCAGCTCGCTTGGGAGCTCACCGACCAGCTCACCTAGGAGCTCGGCAAGCAGCTCGCCAAGTAGCTCGCCGAACAGCTCGAATTGAGCTTGCCCGGAAACTCACCTGGGAGCTTACCAACAAGCTCTCCTCGGAGTTCGTCGAGTTTGCTCGACCTAGAGCAGCTTGTCAGGGAGCTCGCCGAATAGCTCACTTGGGAGGTCACTGAGCAGCTCACCTTTGAGCTCGCCTAGGAGCTCACGGAGCAGCCCTGCTAGGAGCTCTTTTGGGAGCTCGCCAAGCAGCTCAACTTGAGCTTGCACGGGAGCTCATTGAACAACTCGCATGGAAACTTTCCTGGGAGCTCGCCTTACCAACTCACCTTGAGCTCATTTGGTAAAGCTCGCCTCGGAGTTTGTCGAGCAGCTCGGCACGTTTCTCGCAATGCCGCTCACTCGGGAGCTCGCCGAGCAACTCACCTAGGAGCTCGCCTTGCCAACTCGTCTGGCAACTCACCTGAAAGATTGTTGACATGCTCACCCTATAGTAGCTTGCCGCAGAGCTTACCTTGGTGCTCACCATACAGCTTGCCTTGGATCTCACCAAGAAGCTCGCATGGGAGCTCGCAGTTCATCTCACACAGGAGCTCGTGGAGCAGCTCGACTGAGAGCTCACCGAGTAGCTCGCCAAACAGCTCCCATGCGAGCTCACTGAGCAGCTCGCCTGGGAGCTCACTAAGCAGCTCACCTAGGAGCTCGGTAAGGAGCTCGCTGAGCATCTCAAATTGAGCTTTCCCGAAAACTCACCTGGGAGCTTGCTGACAGCTCGCCTTGCCAGCTCACCGAGCAGCTCAACTTGAGCTCCCCTAGGAGCTCGTCAAGTAGCTCACCTGAAAACTCGCATGGGAGCTCACATGTTAGCTCGCCTTTCCATCTCACCTTACCAACTCACCTTGAGCTTGTCTGGTAGCTCACCTCAGAGTTCGTCGAGCAGCTCGCCAAGTAGCTCACCCAGGAGTTCACCGAGTAGCTCGCCGAGTAGGCTAACTTGAGCTCGCGAGTAGCTCACTGAGTAACATCTGGCCAGGGAGCTCGCCAAGTAGCTCGACTCGAGCTCACCCAGGAGCTCGTCGGGTAACTCGCCTGGGAGCTCGCTTCACAGCTCGCCTTGCCAACTCACCTTGATCTCACCTTGCCAACTCGCCTTGAGCTCATTTGGTAGCTTGCATATAAGCACACCTCAAAGATTACCGACAAGCTCGCCTCAGAGTTGATCGAGCTGCTCGACCTAGAGTAGCTTATCGAGGAGCTCGGTGAATAGCTCGTTTGGGAGGTCACCGAGCAGCTCCACTGGGAGCTCTTTCGCGAGCTCACCAATCAGCTCGACTTGAGCTCGCACGGGAGCTCATCGAGTAGATCGTATGGAAACTCACCTGGGAGCTCACCTTGCCAACTCAACTTGAGCTCGTTTGGTAGCTTACCTATAAGTTTTCCTCAGAGTTTATCGAGCAGCTCACCACGTGTCTTGCAACGCAACTCACTCGGGAGCTTGCCGAGCAACTCACCTGGGAGCTGGCCTTGCCAACTCGTCTGACAGCTCGCCTATAAGATTTCTGACACGCTCACCCTAAATCAGCTTGCCGCGGAGCTTACCTTGGTGCTCACCGTACAGCTTGCTTGGGATCTCACCGAGAAGCTCGCATGGGAGCTCGCGGTTCAGCTCACACGGGAGCTTGCAGAGTAGCTCGGCTGAGAGCTCACCGAGTAGCTCGCCAAACAGCTCCCATGGGAGCTCACCGAGTAGCTTGCCTGGGAGCTCACCGACTAGCTCACCTAGGAGCTCGGCAAGTAGCTCGCCAAGGAGCTTGCTGAGCATCTCGAATTAAGCTTGCCCGGAAACTCACCTGGGAGCTTGCCGACAAGCTCACCTCGGAGTTTATCAAGCTGCTCAACCTAGAGCAGCTTGTCAGGGAGCTCGCCGAATAGCTCGCTTGCGAGGTCACCGAGTAACTTTCCTTTGAGCTCGCCTGGGAGCTCGCGGAGTAGCCCTGCTAGAAGCTAGTTTGGGAGCTCGCATGGAGCTCGACAAGAAGTTCACCTAGGAGCTCGACATGGAGCTCGGCAAGTAGTTTGCTAAGGAGCTCGCTGGGCAGCTCGACTTGAGCTTGCTTGAAAACTCACCTGGGAGCTTGCCGACAGCTCGCATTGCCAGCTCACCAAGCAGCTCGACTTGAGCTCACCCGAAAACTCGCATGGGAGCTCACCTCTCAGCTCGCCTTTCCATCTCACCTTGCAAACTCACCTTGAGCTCATCTGGTAGCTCGCCTCGGAGTTCGTCAAGCAACTCGCTAAGTAGCTCACCTGGGAGCTCTCCGAGAAGCTCGATGAGTAGCCTTACTTGAGCTTGTGAGTAGATCACCGAGTAACATCTCATCAGGGTTCTCTCTAAGTAGCTCGCTTGGGAGCTCACCGAGCAACTCGACAAGTAGCTTGCCTGGGAGCTCACCGATCAGCTCGACTTGAGCTCACCCAGGAGCTCATCGGGCAACTTGACTGGGAGCTCACCTTACAGCTCGCCTTGATAACCCACCCTAAGCTCATCTGGTAGCTCACATGTAAGATCACCTAAGAGATTACCGACAAGCTTGCCTTGGAGTTCGTCGAGCTGCTCGACCTAGAGCAGCTTGTCGGGGAGCTCACCGAAC
The DNA here is from genome assembly GCA_019776745.2 of Taxus chinensis. Lineage (NCBI taxonomy): Eukaryota > Viridiplantae > Streptophyta > Pinopsida > Cupressales > Taxaceae > Taxus > Taxus chinensis. The sequence continues at coordinate 677,286,945 of CM034155.1, forward strand.
AGCTCACTTGGGAGGTCATCGAGCAGCTCACCTTTGAGCTCACTTGGGAGCTCGTGGAGCAGCTCTGCTGGGAGCTCTTTTGGGAGCTCGCTGTACTCACCAAGTAGCTCACATGGGAGCTCACTAGGTAGCTCGACTTGAGCTCGCACGGGAGGTCATTGAGTAGCTCGCCTGGAAACTCACCTGGAAGCTCACCTTCCCAACTCACCTTGAGTTCACTAAGGAGCTCAACATGCCAACTCGCCTCAAGCTCGTTTGGTAGCTCACCTGTAAGCTCACCTCGTAGTTCGTCGAGCAGCTCCCCTGGTAGCTCACAACGCAGCTCACTCGGGAGCTCGCTGAGCAATGCGCCTAGGAGCTCGTCTTGCCAACTCATCAGGGAGCTTTCCTGTAAGATTGCGGATAATCTCACCCTATAGCAGCTTGCCACAGAGCTTGCCTTGGTGCTCGCCGTACAGCTTGCATGGGATCTCACCGAGCAGCTCGCATGGGAGCTCGCGGTTCAGCTCGCGTGGGAGCTCACGGAGCAGCTCGGCTGAGAGCTCGCCGACTAGCTCGCCAAACAGCTCCCATGGGAGCTCACCGAGTAGTTCACCTAGGAGCTCGGCATGGAGCTCGACAAGCAGCTCGCCAAGGAGCTCGCCGAGCAGCGCAACTTGAGCTTGCCTGAAAACTCACCTGGGAGCTTGCTGACAGCTTGCATTGTCAGCTCACCGAGCAGCTTGACTTTAGCTCACCCAAAAACTCACATGGGAGCTCACCTCTCAGCTCGCCTTTCCAGCTCACCTTGCCAACTCACCTTGAGCTCGTCTGGTAGCTCACCTCGGAGTTCGTCGAGCAGCTCACCAAGTAGCTTTCCTGGGAGCTCTCTGAGTAGCTTGCGGAGTAGGCTAACTTAAGCTCGTGAGTAGCTCGCCGAGTAACATCTCACTAGGGAGCTCTCTAAGTAGCTCACTTGGGAGCTTTCCGAGTAGCTCGCCAAGTAGCTTTCCTAGGAGCTCACTGATCAGCTCGACTTGAGCTCACCCGGGAGCTCATCAGGCAACTCGACTGGGAGCTCACCTTACAGCTTGCCTTGTCAACTCACCTTGAGCTCGTCTGGTAGCTCACATGTAAGATCACCTAAGAGATTACCGACAAGCTCACCTCGGAGTTCGTTGAGCTGCTCAACCTAGAGCAGCTTGTCAGGGAGCTCACCGAACAGCTTGCTTGGGAGTTCACCGAGTAGCTCACCTTTGAGTTCGCCTGGGAGTTCACGGAGTAGCTCCGCTGGGAGCTCTTTTAGGAGCTCACTGTACTCGCCAAGTAGCTCGCATGGGAGCTTGCCAGGTAGCTCGACTTGAGCTCACATGGGAGGTCATCGAGTAGCTCACCTGGAAACTCACCTGGGAGCTCACCTTCCCAAATCGCGTTGAGCTCGCTAAGGAGCTCAACATGCCAACTCACCTCGAGCTCGTTTGGTAGCTCGCCTGTAAGCTTGCCTCGGAGTTCGTCAAGCAGCTCGCTTGGCAGCTCGCAACACAACTCACTCAGGAGCTCACCGAGCAATGCACCTAGGAGTTCACCTTGCCAAATCGTTGGGGAGCTCACCTATAAGATTGCTGATAAGCTCACCCTATAGCAGCTTACCACGGAGCTTTCCTTGGTGCTCGCCGTACAGCTTGCCTGGGATCTCACAAAGCAGCTCGCATTGGAGCTCATGGTTCAGCTCGCGCAGGAGCTCACAGAGCAGCTCGGCTGAGAGCTTGCCGAGTACCTCGCCAAATAGCTCCCATGGGAGCTCACCCAGCAGCTCACCTAGGAGCTCGGCATGGAGCTCGGCAAGCAGCTCGCCAAGGAGTTAACCTGGCAGCTCAACTTGAGCTTGCCTAGAAACTCACCTGGGATCTTGCCGATAGCTCGCATTGCCAGCTCACCCAGCAGCTCGACTTGAGCTCACCCAAAAACTCGCATGGGAGCTTGCCTCTCAGCTCGCCTTTCCAGCTCACCTTGCCAACTCGCGTTGAGCTCGTCTGGTAGCTTGCCTCGGAGTTCGTCGAGAAGCTCGCCAAGTAGCTCGCCTGGGAGCTCTCTGAGTAGCTCGCCGAGTAGGCTAACTTGATCTCGCGAGTAGCTCATCGAGTAACATCTCGCTTGGGAGCTCTCTAAGTAGCTCGCTTGGGAGATCAGTGAGCTCCCAGACAAGCTACTTGCCGAACAGCTCGCCAAGTAGCTTGTCTGGGAGCTCACCGATCAGCTCAACTTGAGCTCACCTAGGAGCTCGTCGGGCAACTTGACTGGCACCTCACCTTACAGCACGCCTTGCCAACTCACCTTGAGCTCGTCTGGTAGCTCGCATGTAAGATCACCTAAGAGATTACCGACAAGCTCACCTCGGAGTTCGTCGAGCTGCTCGACCTAGAGCAGCTTGTCGGGGAGCTCGCTGAACAGCTCACTTGGGAGGTCACCGAGCAGCTCACCTTTGAGCTCGCCTGGGAGCTCGCAGAGTAGCTCTGCTAGGATCTCTTTTGGGAGCTCTGCTAGGATCTCTTTTGGGAGCTCGCCGTACTCGCCAAGTACCTCACATGGGAGCTCGCTAAGTAGCTCGACTTGAGCTCTCATGGGAGCTCATCGAGTAGCTTGCCTGGAAACTCACCTTGCCAACTCGCCTTGAGCTCGTTAAGGAGCTCACCTTGCCAACTCACCTTAAGCTCATTTTGTAGCTTTCCTGTAAGCTCGCCTCGGAGTTCGTTGAGCACTTCGCTTAGCTGCTCGCTCTGTAGGTCGCCGAGCAGCTCGCCTGGGAGCTCGCCTGACAGCTCACCCTATTGCAGCTTACTGCGGAGCTTACCTTGGTGCTTGCCATACAGCTTGCCAAATAGCTTTCCTGGGATCTCACCAAGCAGCTCGCATGGGAGCTCGTGGTTCAGCTCACGCGGGAGCTCGCGGAGTAGCTCGGCTGAGTGCTCACCAAGTAGCTCGCTAAACAGCTCCCATGGGAGCTCACCGAGTAGCTCACCTGGGAGCTCACTGATCAGCTCACCTAGGAGCCCGGCATGGAGCTCGGTAAGCAGCTCTCTAAGGAGCTCGTTGGGCAGTTCGACTTGAGCTTTCCCGGAAACTCACCTGGGAGCTTGCTGACAGCTCGCCTTGCCAGCTCACTACTACGCCCTTAACCTATTGCTTGTATTAGGATATGAGTAGCCAACTTGTGGCTTACCATATCATTTATACTTTCTCATGCTTAATAGGTCAGCCTTGGTGATGACCATAGCATATGACTAGTAATTATAGGGGATTATAGGTAGTATTTCATTATCATTTGAGCATTTGAGTCTTATTATATGGTTTAGAGGTTGCCCCCTCGAAGTGGCGAAGCTATTCTAATTGCATATTTAGATCATTATTCTGAATTATTGTGTTATTTGGTGCTCTAATATTTCTCTTAATCTGAATTATACAAGTAATTTCATTACAAGTGGTATCAGAGCTGCGATCTGGGCCGAATTTAGGGCAAAAACCCTAATTTTTTGTTTCCGCCACAAATTGCGAACCAAAGCGAATTGGTTGTCTATATTTTTACCAGAGTTGTGAATCATATCAAGTAAGGTTCCCTGAAAATTTCAGACTTTTTTGATTTATTTTGCAAAAGTTATTACAAATTTATGTGTTTTCATAAAATCACTCCCTAGGGTGCAAATTGTGGAAAAATTTTAAGTTCTTTACATTTTCGGAAATATCTAAAAAAAATATTATTATTATCTTCTTTGTGTTTTTTCTTGTTCAGCCGAAATTGCATCGAAACCCTAAACCCTAAGATTTGACATCATTGCGGGGCCTTCCACAAGAGCAAAAAAGAATTCGGTAACTTCGGGTAAAACCCCAGATAAAGAGGGGGTAGTGATTGAAGAGATGGAGTCAGAAGGGGTAAATACAGATTCCTCAACACTAGGGTTTACCTCAGTTGATCATAAGGTTTGCCAACTTGAGTATGAGTTACGAATTGTACAAGCTGAGATGGACTCTAAAGGAGACATAGCCCAAATCAATCATCGGTTGGATGATATCATGAAACATGTAAAGGGTAACCAGTATGGCCCAAATCCAGCCCATATCAACCAAGGAGGACCTTCAGTACAAAATCATGGACAAAATAGCCATATGGGATCACTTTTCCAGTCCCATCAGAATCAAACTTATCCGCAACCCCGGAACATGATTCCAAAAGTGGATATGCGCAAATTTGATGGTAAGGATCCCCTGAATTGGATAAATCAAATGGATAACTTCTTTGAGTTACATCAAACACCATCAGGACAAAAGGTGACATTGGCATCCCTATATCTTGAACCTGACCAATTTGTTTGGTATCGTTGGTTATGTGCTCAGAGGCAAAAGAATGGTCTAGGTGTCACTTGGATAGTTTTTACCGAGGAGTTACAATTGCACTATAGTTCCAGTGTTTCAGATAACTACTTTAGTCAATTAACAAAGTTACAGCAAACAGGATCAGTCAAAGATTATGTGCATCAATTCCAAAACCTATCCTTAAGGGTGGAGAATATTCCAGAAGAGAATCTGAATGACTTGTTTCTTGGGGGTATTAAGGACCACATCGAGCATGAGGTACGGATTTTTAATCCAATCAAGCTGTCTCATATCATGGCACGTCGTGCAGAGGAAAAAAATCTTTATAGTAGGAGGCCACCTTTCATTAACACTAAAGACCGTAGTATCTCTTCCCCTTCATTTGCTAGGCCAATTAGACTGACTCCTCAAAAAATGGAAGAAAAGAGAGCAAAATGATTTTGTTTTAACTGTGATAGCAAATATGGACCGGGACATAAATGTGCTGAGAAGAAGTTGTTCTATATTGACAGAGGTAATGGGGATGATGAGGAAGCTGAAATTATAGGAGAGGCTGAGGAACCAGTAGAAGATGAAGTAGAGGATCACCAACCTACAATTTCTTGTCATGCATTGTCAGGTATTAGTACTCCTCAAACACTCAAGGTTATTGGCTATCTCAAAAAATAGAAGGTGACGGTGTTTATTGACTCGGGGAGTACTCATAACTTCATAAATAGTAAGTTAGCTACCCGCCTCAACTATTTTATTTACCCAACTCCAGAAATGCAAGTTATGATTGCGGATGGTGGGACATTCAAGTGACAGGAAAGTGCCATAGTATTAAGATTTCCATGGGAGACTACATGTTAGACTCACCTATGTTTGCTATTTCTATGGGCGGGGCAGATATTGTTTTGGGGGTCCAATGGCTCACAACCTTAGGTACTATTGAGATGAATTTCCAAGAATTGTTCATGCGATTTCATTCAAATGGAAGGACAATACAATTAAATGGGATGGTAGCTAAGTCTCCACAGATTATTAGCTCTCATCAGATGCAGAAGGTTCTTAGAAAAGGAGTGGATGGCTTTATAGCAAAGCTATTTTCCATAGAAGTACAAAATATAGAGTCTTCAATGCCACCCGATCTTCAGAAGATTGTGGATGCTCACTCATCTGTTTTTGATGCAATTCCAAAGGGACTACCACCAGTTAGGGATCATGATCATGCCATTCAGTTGATTCCAGGGAGCCAAACACCTAACATCAGACCATACAGATACCTGTATTCCCAGAAAAGTGAGATCGAGAAAATGATGGAGGAAATGTTGAAGGAAGGTATCATCATGCATAGCCATAGTGCATATTCTTCGCTAGTGATCATGGTACGTAAAAAGGATGAAACATGGAGGATGTGTCCAGATTACCAAGAACTCAACAAGTACACCATCAAAGATAAGTTTCCTATTCCAGTAATTGATGATTTACTTTATGAATTACATGGTGCTGTTTATTTCACGAAATTAGATCTTCGTTCAGGGTACCATCAAATTAGGATAAAAGAGGAAGATGTTCATAAAATGGCTTTTAGGACTCATGAGGGCCATTATGAGTTTTTGGTAATGCCTTTTGGTCTTACAAATGCGCCCTCAACCTTTCAAATCTTGATGAACACTATTTTTAGGCCTTTTTAAGGAAATTTGTATTAGTTTTCTTTGATGACATATTGATTTACAGTAAGATATGGGAAGAACACTTACAACATGTAAATAACGTGTTGGAAGTTTTGGAGAAACATACTCTATATGCAAAGCCATACAAATGTTCTTTTGGTGTACAAGAGGTAGAGTATTTGGGTCATATTGTATCCCATGAAGGCGTCAAAGTTGATCCTCAAAAGATCAAAGCTATGGTGGAATGGCCAAGGCCCAAAAATCTCAAAAATATACATGGGTTCCTAGGACTAACAGGGTACTACTGAATATTTGTGCGGGGATATGGTAGAATAAGCAACCCCACTCACTGCATTGCTAAAGAAGGATGCCTTCCATTGGACATACGTAGCCACTAAATCCTTTGAGCAGCTAAAGGAAGCCATGTGCAGCACCCCAGTTTTGGCTACTCCCAACTTCTCAAAAACCTTCATTGTTGAATGTGACGCTTCAGGATCAGGATTGGGAGCAGTTATAATGCAGGAAGGAAGAAAAATTTCATTTGAGAGTCATCAATTCAAAGGAAAAGATCTACTCAAACCTATCTATGAGAAAGAAATGATGGCTATTCTTCATGCAGTCAAGCAATGGAGGCCATATCTCATGGGTAGACACTTCAAGGTAAAAAATGATCATGATAGTCTTAAATACTTTTTGGAGCAAAGGTTATCATCTGAGGAACAACAAAAGTGGGGTAACAAAAATTTTGGGTTATGATTTTGAAATCATATACAAAAATGGTAAAGAAAATCTAGTAGCTGATGCGTTGTCTAGAAGGGATACATCTGCAGATGCCTTACTATGTGGAATGTCCATGTTGACGGCCGATTGGGTGGAGGAAGCAAGATTGGAATGGAATCAAGATAAGGATAAACAATCTCTAATACAAAATATCAAGCAAGGATATATGACATCTAACAAATTTGAGTGGAAAGGTAATGTCCTATGGTACAAGGATAGGTTATACTTGAGTAAAGGTTCTAAGTTGAAGCATAAGATTATTGCAGAGCTACATGCCTCACCTGTTGGAGGACACTCTGGGTTTTTGAAGACATATCATAGAATAAAAAGATAATTCTTTTGGGAAGGACTCAAGGGGGATGTACAAAATTTTGTATCAGAGTGTTTAGTGTGCCAACAGAACAAAGGGGAAACAATTAAGACACCAGGTTTGTTGCAACCCTTACCAATTCCTAGCCAGAGATGGGAGGAGGTCTCCGTGGATTTCATCACCGGATTGCCTTGTTCAGAGGGTAAGAATGTTATTTTTGTGATTATGGATAGGCTCACAAAATATGCCCATTTTGTGACCTATCACATCCATTTGCAGCCAGTACAGTCGCAGCTATTTTTTTGGAGACAGTTCAAAGGCTACATGGAACCCCAAAGATAATTGTGAGTGATTGTGATCCTATTTTCACAAGTAATTTTTGGACGGAATTATTTTCATGTTTGGGTACTCAGCTAGCTCATAGTTCATCTTATCATCCTCAAACTGATGGGCAAACAGAAGTGGTCAACAAATTCTTAGAGGGGTATTTACATTGTTTTGTATCAGATAAGCAAGAAAGGTGGATTAAATGGCTACCACTGGTAGAATGGTGGTATAACACATCTTTTCATACCTCTTCTCAAATTACCCCATTTTTAGCATTATATGGTTACCATCCACCTTCTATCACTTCCTCCTTGAGGGTGCAAACTAAGGTCAGAGATGTTGAGGAACACATTCAACATCAACAACAGGTTTTGGCTAGTTTGAAGGAGAATTTAGCATTAGCACAAAACATGATGAAACAACAAGCAAATCAACACCGTAGTGAAAGACATTTTGAAATCGGGGGACTGGGTTTTTATACATCTCCGGCCTTACAAACAGATGTCCCTAAAGCAACAGAAAAAGGAAAACAAACTTGCTCCTAAATATTATGGCCCTTATCAGGTTCTACAGAAAATTGGCAGTGTTGCTTATAAATTAGAGTTGCCTCCATCTTCACACATACACCAAGTATTCCATGTTTCATGCCTGAAGAAGGTTATTGGACATAAATTTGAAGCCTAGATAGAGTTATTAGAACTTGATGAGGAAGGAAGAATCATTTTGGAGCCAGAGATGATTCTGCAAACACGTACTAAGAGGTTGAGAACTAGAGACATTAAGGAATATCTGATCAAGTGGAAGAATCTGAGCATAGAAGATGCCACATGGGAGGATGAAGGATTTCTGCAGCAACATCCAGGATTATTTAGCGTTGAGGACAACATTGGGTTAAAGGGGAAGGGCATGCTATGCCCTTAACCTATTGCTTGTATTAGGATATGAGTAGCCGACTTGTGGCTTACCATATCATTTTATTATATCATTTATACTTTCTCGTGCTTAATAGGTCATCCTTGGTGATGGCCATAAGCATATGACTAGTATATATAGGGGATTATAGGTAGTATTTCATTATCATTTGAGCATTTGAGTCTTGTTATAGTGTTTGGAGGTTGCCCCCTCAAAGTGGCGAAGCTATTCTAATTAAATATTGAGATCATTATTCTAAATTATTATGTTATTTGGTGCTCTACTATTGCTCTTAATCTGAATTATACAAGTAATTTCATTACACTCACCGAGCAGCTCGACTTGAGCTCACCTGAAAAACTCGCATGGGAGCTCGCATGTCAGCTCACCCAAAAACTCACGTGGGAGCTCACCTGTTAGCTCACCAAACAAATCACCTTGCCAACTCGTCTGACAGCTCGCCTCGAAGATTGCTGACAAGCTCGCCCTAGAGCAGCTTACCGGGGAGCTCGCTAAACAACTTACCTGGGAACTCGTGGAGCAGCTCTCCCGGGAGCTTGCCGAGCAACATGCCTAGGAGCTCGCAGAGTAGCTTGGTTGGGAGCTCACCTGCGAGCTCACAGGGAACCTCGGTTGGGAGCTCTTCTGTGAGCTCGCGGAGCAGCTCAACTTGAGCGCGCCTGTGAGCTCTTTAGGGAGCTCGCCGAACAACCCACCAAGTAGCTCACCTTCGAGCTCGCCAAGTAACTTGTGAGCGATCTCACTGAGCAGCTCACTTGGGAGCTTAGATAACAACTCACCTAGGAGCTCATCGAGTAGCTCGACTTTAGCTCACTCCGGAACTCATCGAGCAGCTCGATTGACAACTTGCCTTGCCAACTCACCTTGAGCTCTTCTGGTAGCTCACATGTAAGCCCACCTCAGAGATTATTGACAAGCTCACCTTGGAGTTCGTCGAGCTGCTCGACCTAAAGCAGCTTGTCAGGGAGCTTGCCGAACAGCTCATTTGGCAAGTCACCGAGCAACTCGCCCTGGGAGCTCCGGGAGCAGCTCTGCTGGGAGCTCTTTTGGGAGGTCACTGTACTTGCCAAGTAGCTCACCTAGGAGCTCACCGAGTAGCTCACCTGGGAGCTCCCCAAGCAGCTCGACTTGAGCTCACCCGGGAGCTCATCGAGCAACTTGCCTTGCCCACTTGCCTTGAGCCCATTGAGGATCTCACCTTGCCAACTCACCTTGAGCTCATTTGTAAGCTCGCCTCGGCGTTCGTCGAGCAACTTACCTAGCAGCTCGCCACGTAGCTTACAACACAACTCACTCGGGAGCTCGCGCGACAGCTCGCTGAGTAGCTCACCCGGGAGCTCGTCGAGCAACTCACCTGACATCTCGCCTTGCCAACTCACATGGTAGCTCACCTGTAATCTTTCCTCGAAGATTGCTGACAATCTCACCCTAGAGCAGCTTGCCGGGGAGCTCACCGAGCAGCTCACCTCAGAGCTCATGGAGCATCTTGCATGGGAGCTCGGGGAGTAGCTCACCCGGGAGCTCGCCGAGCAGCTCACCTAAGATCTCACCAAGCAGCTTGGTTGGGAGCTCACCTAGGAGCTCGCGGAGTAGCTCGACTTGAGCTCGCTTGTGAGCTCGTCGAGTAGCTCGTCAAGGAGCTCACAAAACAACTCGCCAAGTAGCTTGCTTGGGAGCACGCCGAGCAACTCACGTTTGAGCTCGCCAAGCAGCCTGTAAGGGAGCTCGGCAAACAACTCACCTAGGAGCACGTCAAGCAGCTCGACTTCAGCTCGGCTAGGAGCTCACCTGAAAACTTGCCTTGCCAACTCACCTTGAGCTCATCTGGTAGCTCACCTCAGATTTCGTCAAGCAGCTTGCCTAGAAGCTCACATAACAGCTCACCCAGGAGCTCCCTGCCCAGCTCTCTCGGGAGCTCACCCAGCAGCTTGCCTGGTAACTCAGCTGGGAGCTCACGTGACAGCTCGCCCTAGAGAAACTTACCGAGGAGCTCACCTTGGTTCTCACCGAACAACTTTCCTGGGATCTCATGGAGGCAGCTCAGTTGGGAGCTCACCGAGTAGCTCAGCTGGGAGCTCACAGAGCAGCTCAATTGGGATCTCACCTGGGAGCTCGCGGAGCAGCTCGTTTGGGAGCTCGCAGAGTAGCTCGACTTGAGCGCAGGCTTGTGAGCTCATTGGGGAGCTTTCCGAACAACTCACCAAGTAGCTCGCTTGGGAGCTCACTGAGTAGCTCACCTTCGAGCTCTCCAAGTAGCCTGTAAGGGAGCTCACCTGGGAGCTCGGCTAATAGCTCCACCCAGGAGCTCGTCGAGTAGCTCGACTTTAGCTCACCCAAGAGCTCGTCGAGCAACTCGCATGGGAGCTCACCTGATAACTTGCCTTTTCAAGTCACCTTGAGCTCGCTGAGGAGCTCACCTTGCCAACTCATCTAGAGCTTGTCTAGTAGCTCGCCTCAGAGTTCCTTGAGTAGCTTTCCTGGGAGCTTGCGTAACAGCTCGTCCGGGAGCATGTGCTTAAGGACTAAATCGGTTGAGTGGGTGTTGGTGCATGACCCGGAGGAGACTTAATGTCATCTAGATTGTGAACATGTGTAGCTTGCAGAGCTACCAAGTTTGGGTTGACTTGGTGCGAAGGGCACATCGCAATGAGTAGGTGAGTCAAGAACATTGGACATAGCGAGCTCGTCGTAGAGCTCACCATCAAGCTGCTCTGTGAGTTTAGAAATAATAAATGTTTTTTTCGTTTGATTCCCTATCCATCATGTGGCAGCCCTTTTTACTTATAAATACTATGGGTAGATGTTGCTCATCTGATGATTTATCTTGTACGTAATGTTGGCTCGTCGGTCAGTGAGCCGTATGGCTATATTTGCGGCAAACAATCACCGTGTCGAGCTACATTAAAATTCAACATTTTCAATATAACGTTGTGAAAAATCTTGCGAGGTGAGAGGTTGGAAATGTGAAAATATCGATTCAGTTGGGGCTTTGCTGAGCATGCCATGGCTCAGCTCTTGCATTCCAAAATCGGGAACATTGGACATAGGTAGCTCATCAAAGAGTCGGCCGTCGAGTTGCCATGCAAGCTAAAAAAAATGAATGTTTTTCTCGTTCGATTCCTTATCCATCATGTGAGAGCCCTTTTTACTTATAACTACTATGGGTAGAGGTTATTCGTCAGATGATTTTGCTTGTACCCAATGTTGGCGAGTCGGTCAGTGAGCCATATGGCTATCTTTGCGGCGAGCAATGTTAAAATTCAAGGTTGTGAATACAACGTTGTACAAAATCTTACGAGGTGAGATGTGGGAAAATGTGAAAATATCAGTTTAGTTGGGGCTTTGCTGAGCACACCATGGCTCAGCTCTTGCATTCCAAAATTGTGAACATTGGACATATCGAGCTCGTCGCAGAGCTCGCCGTCGAGCTAAAAAAAATGAATGTTTTTTTTCATTTGATTCCTTATCCATTGTGTGAGAGCCCTTTTTACTTATAAATACTATGGGTAGAGGTTTTTCGTCAGACGATTTTTCTTTTACCCAATGTGGGCGAGTCAATCAGTGAGCCGTACGGCTATCTTTGCGTCAAGAAATTGCCACATCAAGCTACATTAAAATTTAAAGTTTTGAATATAACGTTGTGAAAAATCTTGCGAGCTGACATGTTGGAAACGTGAAAATATCGGTCCTGTTGGGGCTTTGCTGAGTGCGCCATGGCTCAGCTCTTGCATTCCAAAATTGGGAACATTGGACATAGCGAGCTCGTCGCAGAGCTCGCCGTCGAGTTGCCCTCAGAGCTAAAAAAAATGAATGTTTTTCTCATTCGATTCCTTATCTGTCGTGTGAGAGCCCTTTTTACTTATAACTACTATGGGTAGAGTTTGTTCGTCGGATGATTTTTCTTGTACCCAATGCTGGAGAGTCAGTCGATGAGTTGTATGGCTATATTTGCGGCGAACTACGTTAAAATTCAACATTGTGAATACAACATTGTGTAAAATCTTGCGAGGTGAGATGTTGGAAACGTGAAAATATCAGTTCGGTTGGGGCTTTCCTAAATGTGCCATGGCTCAGCTCTTGCATTCCAAAACTGCGAACATTGGACATAGCGAGCTCGTTGCAGAGCTCGCTGTCGAGCTGCTCTGCGAGGTAAAAAAAATGAATGTTTTTTTCGTTTGATTCCTTATCTGTCGAGTGAGAGCCCTTTCTACTTATAACTACTATGGGTAGAGGTTTTTCATCAGAAAATTTTTCTTCTACCCAATGTTGGCGAGTCTTTCAGTGAGCCGTATGGCTATCTTTGCGGTGAGATACATTAAAATTCAACATTTTGAATATAACGTTATGCAAAATCTTTCGAGGTGAGATGTTGGAAATGTGAAAATATCAGTTTGTTTGGGGGTTTTTTGAGCATGCCATGGCTCAGCTCTTGCATTCCAAAACCAGGAACATTGGACATAGCGAGCTCGTCGCAGAGCTCACCATTGAATTGCCCTCAGACCTAAAAAAAATGAATGTTTTTCTCGTTCGATTCCTTATCTGTAGTGTGAGAGCCCTTTTTACTTAGAACTACTATGGGTAGAGGTTATTCATCGGATGATTTTGGTTGTACCCAATGCTGGCGAGTTGGTCGGTGAGCCGTATGGCTATATTTGCGGCGAGCTACGTTAAAATTCAACATTGTGAATACAACGTTGTGAAAAATATTGCGAGGTGAGATGTTTTAAACGTGAAAATATCAGTTCGGTTGGGGCTTTGCTGAGTGCGCCATGGCTCAGCTCTTGCATTCCAAAACTAAGAACATTGGACATAGCGAGCTCGTCGCAGAGCTCGCCCTCGAGCTGCTCTGGGAGCTAAAAAAAATGAATGTTTTTTTCATTTGATTCCTTATCCGTCATGTGAGAGCCCTTTTTACTTATAAATACTATGGGTAGAGGTTGTTTTTCAGATGAGTTTTCTTGTACCCAATGTTGGCGAGTCGATCAGTGAGCCGTATGGCTATCTTTGCGGCGAGCAGTCACCGCGGCGAGCTACATTAAAATTCAACGTTGTGAATATAACTTTGTGTAAAATCTTGCGAGGTGAGAGTTGGAAACATGAAAATATCATTTCGGTTGGGGCTTTGCTGATCGTGCCATGGCTCAACTCTTGCATTCCAAAATCGTGAACATTGGACATAGCGACCTCGTCACAGAGCTCGCCGTCGAGCTGCCCTGCGAGCTAAAAAAAATGAATGTTTTTCTCATTCGATTCGTTATCCGTCATGTGAGAGCCCTTTTTACTTATAACTACTATGGGTAGAGGTTGTTCATCAGATGATTTTGCTTGTACCCAATGTTGGCGAGTCGGTCAGTGAGCCGTATGGCTATCTTTTGCCGTGAGAAATATGCACTGCGAGCTACATTAAGATTCAACGTTTTGAATATAACGTTGCGCAAAATCTTGCGAGGTGAGATGTTGGAAACATGAAAATATCGGTTCGGTTGGGGATTTTTTTGAGTGTGCCATGGCTTAACTCTTGCATTCCAAAATCATGAGCATTGGATATAGCGAGCTCGCCGCAACGCTGGCCATCGAGCTGACCTGCGAGCTAAAAAAAAATCAATGTTTTTCTCGTTCGATTCCTTATCCATCATGTGAGAGCCCTTTTTACCTATAACTACTATGGGTAGAGGTTGTTTGTCAGATGATTTTGCTTGTACCCCATGTTGGCGAGTCAGTCGGTGAGCCATATGGCTATGTTTGTGGTGAGCTAATCTATGTTATCAAAATAACTTTGTGCAAAATCTTGCACGGTGAGATGTTGGAAACGTGAAAAAATCGTTTTGGTTGGGGTTGTGCTGACCGCGCCATGGCTCACCTTTTCCTTTCCAAATTCACCAACATTGGACATAGTGAGTCTGTCCGTGAGCCGTATGGCTATCTATGCGGCGAGAAATCATCACGGAGATCTAAATTAGAATTCAACGTTTTGAATATAACGTTGTGCAAAATCTTGCGAGGTGAGAGGTTGGAAACATTAAAATACCAATTTGGTTTTAGCATTAGTGAGCGCACCATGGGTCAACACTTGTATTCAAAAATCACCCACATTGGGACATACCGAGCGCATGGTCTGGCTAGTTTACGAACTAAAAAGATGAATGTTTTTCTAGTTCGGATCCTTATCCGTCGCTTGACATGCCTATTTACTTATAACTACTATGGGTGGATGTTGCTCTTATAATTTTTTTTGCTTGTACCTTATGTTGGCGAGTATGATAGTGAGGCGAATGGGAATATTTTCATCGAGTAATGTCCTTTGCGAGGCACATTAAAACTAAACGTTTTGAATATAATCTTGTGTAAAAATCTTGCAGAGCGACACGAGAATATTATTTTTGATTGGAGGTTTTTTGAGCGTGCCATGGCTCAACCTATGCAATCTGCGATCGTGAAAATTTATTGAATGAAATGTTTGATCGAGAAGGAACTCGAACTGGGCATTCTTTTCATATGATATATTGAATGAAATTGTGCATACTGTGCGATTTGGTTTTGACATCGTTTCTTTTCTAGAATTAATAAGGAAACAAGTTCTTCTTCTTCTGTTGTTTTAAATTCTAAATAAATGGTAATTAGGGATTTATTGAGCATTATAGGTTCGGCTTGATAGAGATGAAAGTGGCATTTAGATTGTTTCCTAGTGCTGTGTTTTTCTGTACAAACGGAAGGATGAAATGTTTCGTGTGATCGCTGATTTTGCACTGTCATTCAAAAAATGAACTTGACTTGAGTGATTCTTGTTGTGTTTGAATAAAATGGATGTTTTCTTATTGAAATAGTTAAAGGAATGAATATTTCTCTTCTTGCTGTTCGAGTTTTGGAAATAGAAATAATAGAGCTTCACTGTACACCCAGATTGGACTTGCTGTAGGTAACAACAATGTGCAAATGGTTATTTATGAACTGTGTGTGTTCATCGATATAGAAAGTCGTGCGAATAATTGATTAAGTGACTGTATAACTGTTTATTTGGTTAAATATAGTGAAAGAAGTATGAATTCTTCTAGTACAGTAAATACATAGTATGCATTCTTTATATTGCTTGTTCTATGATGGATACGATGTTTTAACAACTTATTTTTGGTATTCGTATGAGCCTGATTTAAAAGAAGTATTGATAAGGATGATAAATTCTTCCTTGTTTTCATTTAAAGCTGAATATGAATGGAATTATTCTTTGTTGTTGGAAAGTGAATTTTGAATGGAATTTGTAAGTTTCACTCTGAACTGTTATCTTTGATTGATGTCTCGTTTGGATTAAATTATCAGTACAGTCACGAGGAAAGGAAAAGGAGAGTGAATGGATAACTTGGAATAATGATCATTTCTTCTCTCATATAGTTGGAAATCTGTAATCGTTAAGGAACGAATTTTGTATTACTTGGGTTTAAGATTCTATATTTATTGTTGTTTACTTTTCTCATCTGTATTTGATTACTTGAAATCAAATGAGTTGCATGGACGGAAAGGAAGGTAAATTGGTTTATGTTTTCAGTCAAATTTTATCCTTTGCATTTATTACTAATGTAAGGGAATGGAAGGGATAGCAGTTATGTTATAACAGCAATATGCTTACTTGTATTCCTAGTTCTTACAAATGATGTAATCTGGAACTGTTAAATGAAATTAATTTTTGTAATGATTATTTAGGAAAGAGGACAGCAATCCTTTGATTGATTGGGATGGTAATTAGATGTTTCAGTTGTCATGTTGTTCATTCTTTTTGATACTTAATTCTGGATTGATGTTCATATTAACGTTTCATAAAAGCAGGGTTCTTTTATTGAGACAGTTAATTATAAGCACCTCATTTTAATGACAAGTGCTTAATATGCTCAGTTCAATGAACTGACCCGTGCAAGAATTTTTACAGATGGAACTTGAGTAAAATGAAGACATGGGTGTTTTTTGATACTTCTTTTGATTGTCTGAAGATGAATTGTATTTGATAGTTATTATTCCTCTACAAGGAATTGATAAAAGATGAAATTACACTCTTCCATCTTATGAGTTGTAACATTGTTTAATATAAACAAAGTCCAGTCATTTGGACTGAAAAATGTATAGATTATGAAATGGATTGATGAATACAAATACAAGTGTGATATTTTAATGACTATATCAGTTTGATATTGTTGATTAAGTTGGGAATATAATATTATCTCTTGATTTGGAATTATTCAATTTTCCTTGGATGGATTTAAAAGGGAATTGACATCTATTCTTACCTAAATGCAACTTTACGTTGAAATGTGCAATTATTTCATACTTGGGTTAAAATGAATTTTTAATTGACATTAAAAAGGATTAGGAATAACATGATCTCATAACTGATAGGTATTCAGGATTAGCTTGAAAGCTAAGGAATATCGAATAACTTAGGAGCAACTGAACCTCGTATTCGGACTCCGTTAATAGCCTCGTATGTTAAATGCAGAAAGTAAGGATATGGGAAAAATATATCCAGGGCTAATAGACCTTAACTATGTAAGGTTAAGGAGAATAAATGAATATATTTATTGAGAATTAGACCTCGTTTAAATGACGTCTATTAAGCTAAAATTCTGAATTTGTTTTCAGTTGTGGAAAAACTTGGTTAAGTTTAATAGGTTAAACTTATTAATTCTATCGGTAATGGGCTACTTAATCCAAGGATTAAGAAAAGAACCAAGTAGAGAAAATGCAAACCTTCGGTATGAAGGAGAAGATGCATAGTAAGCTAGAAGATGGATTTAGTCTCTCTTAGCTACATACAACTGTAACAAGAACGAGGATAAAGGATCAACATGGCTGCTGAAAGTTGATCTTAAATGTTAAGATCATAACCAAATCACTTGAGCTGGATGTGTACTCTCAATGGAAGGATTCCGTAGGACATTGACATACACCAGCTACAGCATGGTGTCTTCATGAAGGCGGGGTCTTCATGATGACACAATGTTATAGCTGACATATTACAATGCCCTCCCGAATTAAATCATCAAGATTACATAAGCTGAATATTAAGTTCTTGGCTGGGGATAGGAGTGTGATCACGTATACAGAGTGACTCCGGAGGACTAAAGATAACTAGACACACAGAGTCGTCTAGGGATGACACCGTATGTCTGCGTATCTTTAGTTACCATGAGTGACTTCATATACTCATTCATATTGCTAGTTGGAGTTAGAGTTTGACCTTAAATTGGAAGGACTGGTAGGAACCAGGAAAGACCATTCTAGATAACAGGTGAAGTGAGGTGAAGGACGTATTCCATTGGTGTGTATCACATCCAGGAATATGATCATGCAAAGCATGTTAAAATCTTTGGCCAAAGTATCGCAAGTGCTGGTTGCGTTGTCCTAATCACGTAATTTAAGATGCAAGATGTCAGATGAATATTAGTAACAGATATTTAGATAGGCTTCTTAAATGGATCACTTCGATAATTGGAAACGGTAAGAGAACCTTGTGTATATATTATACTATACACAAATGAACATGAAGGATCGGTAAGTTGCCGAGTCATGAAATGAGAGATCGTTGAAACTCCAAGCCATGAAAATGGGAGATCAGTAGTTCTTCGAGTCATTTACAACAGCATATGGAATCTGTTATATGATTGAATGGCACTGAATGTGTGTTACATATTGCAAATATGTGAACAGGGAACATTAGTTTTAAAAGGAAATTGTGTGTTCCAAACTGTATTGTTTGGGCAGAGAACAATTATTAAAACTTGAACGTGTGTTTGAATTATATAATTCATAACAGAGAACGTTATATAAAAAAAAAATTCCCTTGTTCTAGTATCTTAAAATGGGGATGTTACATCTTGGTATCAGAGCTGAAGGTTGCAGTTCTTTGACCTAATGAGTCCACAATATTAATAAGGTTTACATTTTCTTATTGAACAGAAAATGGTTAGAACAAGAGGGAATGCTGCGAACAACCCATTACTGGGTGGAGAAGCAGCTTTTGCTCAAAATCTGGATGAAATCCTTGCTACCCTACTAGGTACGAGAGATCGTTTGACTGTTCTGGAACAACAGTCAATGGGTAATGAAGAGGAGGAAGAAGATGCTGATATAAATGATCAGCCGCCTCCTGTGGACAACATCAATGGAGGGAATCTGGGTGTTGATAATAATAATGTAATTGCTCCTAATCATCCTAAAAATAAAAGGGAAAGATTAGCAGCTAAACTTACAAATGACATAAAGAGAATAAGTCCTCCAAATTTTGATGGAATAACCCTTGGGGATGGAGATGAGAATTGGCTCAGTGAAATGGAGAAATAATTTGCAATAAGAAACTTCTCCGAAGAGACCAAAGCGATATGGGGAGCATATCAGATTTCTCATGAAGCATCATCATGGTGGGACAACCGTAAGGTTGAGTTGAATATTGTCGAATCAGACATAACTTGGGATCAATTTAAGGGTTACTTTAGGCAACGATGGCTGCCTCAACTCTATTTTGATAGGAAAATGACTGAATTTCAGAACTGGTCGCAAGGAAGGCTGTCGATGACAAAATATTGGGAAGGGTTTACTAAACTCCTTAAGTATGTGCCGCAGTACCAAGCTGACGAGAAGTTCAGAATACGAAAATTCATAATGGGATTGAATCCCATCATTGGTGGCGAAGTGGATGTCCACGGCCCAACCACCATGGAAGGAGTTGTCGAAAAGGCAATTAGACAGGAACAGAAATTGAGAGCAATTTCTGCTCACAGGGAAGAGATAAGGAAGAAGATTCCCAATTCTTCTTCATCTCTCGCACCAAAAAGGGGGCCTTAGAAAAGGTTTGGTGTGAAAAACAAAATTTTTATGGATAACAACAATAAATCTGTGATGAACAAACCTGTAAATAGTGTGCGGAACAGCTTCACAAAAGTTAGTGGCAATGGACAAAAGTCCTATGGAAGCCAGAATGATAACTTCAAAGCTGGTAATAAATTTGAGCCTAGAAAAGGGCCAGTTGGAGGATGCTTCAATAGTGGAAAGGACCACTACGCGAATCACTATCCTCTGAAGAAGGATGATCGCAATCAGCAGCATAGGATACACACTGCAGTGGCTAACAGACAAGCTGAAAAGCAAGTTACGCCTATAGAAGTTTCGGGTAAGTTATTCGTTACACTTGTAGTCATACTTTTTGATACTGGAGCTATTGAATGCTTTATTTCTACTAAACTTGCAATGAAATTAAAAAGAAAGGCGGAAAAAATGGATAAAACATGGACAGTGCATTATGGGAATAATGTTGTCCATACAGTCAAAATGTGTCTTTTTGGGGCAATTCTTGACTTGCCCGGTTTCTCCACGGAAGTTGACTTGTATGTCACTCCTTTAGGATCATATGATATCATTATTGGAGTTAACTGGTTGGCAAAACATAAGGCAAAAGTCGACTGTTATGAAAAACAAATTTGTTGTTTTGATGACTTGCAGAAAGTAGCAGTCATTCAAGGTGTAAAACGTGAAGTTGCAGTTAGTAAGCTGACAGCTATGCAACTAAAAGGGCTAAAAATAGAGGCTGCACCTTGTATGCAGTAAAAATGATAGAAAATGCTGAGGAAGATAATGATTTCATGAAAAGATATCCATTGTTAAGGGGTTTCAATGATGTGTTTCCAGAGGAATTTCTAGGTCTTCCACCCAAACGAGAGTTTGCCTTTGCAATAGAAATCAAACTGGGAACTGAACCCATATCTAAGGCACCTTATAGAATGACCACCATCGAGTTGGTAGAGCTAAAGGCTCAGTTACAGGAACTTTTGACTAAGGGTATGATAAGACCGAGCGTCTCACCTTGGGGAGCGCCGGTAATTTTTGTAAAGAAAAAGGATGGCACATTGAGGCTGTGCATTGATTACAAAATGCTGAACAAGGCAACTATTAAAAATCGATACCCACTTCCTAGGATTGATGATCTGTTCGATCAGATGTGAGGAGCATCAGTCTATTCAAAAATAGATCTTCAATCTGGGTATCATCAGCGGAGAATAAAGGAAGAAGATATTCATAAAACAACTTTTAGAACAAGGTACGGGCATTATGAGTTCACGGTGTTACCTTTTGGGTTGACCAATGCACCTGCCGCCTTCATGAATCTGATGAACAATATTTTTCAAGAATACTTAGACAAGTTTGTGCTTGTATTCTTAAACAACATTCTTATATACTCTAAAAATGTCGAAGAGCACCAAGAACATCTAAGGATAGTGCTAGAAATTTTAAGAAAGAGGAATTTGTATGGTAAACTATCTAAATGTTCCTTTTATGATGCAAAGATGCATTATTTGGGACACGTTATAAGCAAGAATGGAATAGCTATAGACCCTTCAAAGATCACAGCTATAACCGAATGGCCTGTACCTAAGAACGTGCATGAAGTGAGGAGCTTCATGGGCTTGGCAGGATATTATCGAAAGTTCGTTAAGGACTTTTCAAAAATTGCTGCCCCAATCACTTCGCTACAAAAGAAGGATAAGAAATTTGTCTGGACGGACAAATGTTAATCTACCTTTAAAAATTTAAAGGAATAGTTAACTACAACACCTATTTTAACTATACCTGATCCAAATGGAAATTTTATGGTTGTAACGGATGCATCAGGAGAAGGCCTTGGAGGTATTCTGTTACAGAATAACCATGTCATAGCTTATGAAAGTATAAAGCTTAAGTTACATGAACATAATTATGCCCCACATGACCTAGAGCTTGCTGCCATTGTTCATGCACTTAAAATGTGGAGGCATTACCTTTTAGGCAAGCCTTTTGAGTTAAAAACAGACCATCTGGGGTTGAAGTATATTTTTACTCAGCCAAATTTGAATGTAAGGCAGCGAAGATGGTTAGAATTTCTGTCTCAGTATGATTTTGATATAAGCTACATCAAAGGCAAGGAAAATAGAGTGGCAGATACTCTGAGTCGAAGGAAGCATATCTCTGCTCTTATAACGTTAAGAACTCAGTTTAAGGATGAGGTGAAAGATGCCTTGGAATAATATCCTTATTTACAGCAAGTCAAAACAGCACTTGCTGCAGATCTAAAGGATGTCAGGTATAAAGGATTTCATTTCGACAATGAAGGAATTCTGAGGTTTGAAAACATGGTATATATACCTTTGGTAAATTACTTAAGAAGTAAATTGTTAACTGAATTTCATAATTCACCTTTTTCTTGACACCCTGGCATTATGAAAATGCTTGCGGATATTAAGTAGCAATACTTCTGGAAGAGAATGAAAAAGGATGTGGTGGAATTTGTAACACACTACTTAGAATGTCAGCGTGTTAAGGTAGAACATATGTATCCCGCTGGATTATTATATCCCCACAGCATTCCACAGTACAAATGGCAAGTTATAATGATGGATTTCGTTCAAGGATTTCCTATGTCAAGAAATAAGCATGATATCATCTTGGTTATAGTCGACAAATTGACCAAAGTGGCACACTTCATTGCTGGTAATTTGAAGGACGATGCACCAGTGTTAGCAAGAAGATTTGTACATGAAATTTTCAGATTGCATGGAATACCCAAATTAATCATATCAGACAGAGATCCGAGGATGACATCAAGGTTTTGGCAAATGCTTAATGTGTCCTTGGGAACTAAATTAAACTTCAGTTCTGCATATCATTCGGAGACAGATGGACAGACCGAGAGAGTTAATCAAGTTTTAGAGGACATGTTAAGGATGTATTGTATGGACCAGCAGTATAAATGGGAGGAATACCTTCCGCTGGTAGAATTTGCCTACAATAATACATACCATGCCTCTTTAAAAATGGTGCCCTTTGAAGAATTTTATGGAAGAAAATGTAGAACCCCTGTCAGCTGGGACAACGTAGAGGACAGAGAGGTAATTGGGCCAGAAATCCTTACGGAAATGGAACAACAAATCAAAATGATTCGGGAACATCTTAAGGAGGCTGCCAATAGCCAAAAGAGTTATGCATACTTAAAGCAGGTTGATAGGAATTATAAACTGGGAGAGAAGGTCTTTCTTCGGGTGAAGCCAAAAAAGAGCTCAATAACTTTTGGCAAGGCTGCCAAGTTGTCGCCATGATACGTGGGACCTTTTGAAATTGTTGAAATAATCAACCCTATAGATTATCGTCTAGCATTACTTCCTGCTTTATCTCAAATGCATGATGTTTTTCATATTTCTTTGCTTAAGAAATACGTAACAGATTTATCACATGTGTTGAATTGGAATTCCTTGCAGGTCCAAGACCCAGGAATAATCGTGGTTAAGCCCATTCGAGTGCTGGGAACTCACCAGTTGTACTTAAGAAATCACGAAGTGAATCAATGTAAGGTCCAGTGGGACCAGTTCAGTGAAGAAAGTGCAACTTGGGAAAATATCGAAGAAATGAGATCTGATTTTCCATATTTGTTTGATCGAAATTGAAATTCGAAAAACTGATAATTCTACCAAATTTAGACAATTATTAGTCTATTTTACAGTTGTCTTAAAACATTATTTTTAAGAGTGAATATGTTTTTGGTATGAACTTATGAATGGAAGGACATTAACTGAACTTTGTCCTAGAAACTCCTTGAATTGGTTAATTTGATCATCGGGACGATGATTCTTTAAGGAGGGAGGAATGTAACGCCCTGATTTTTGTAAGTATTCATGGTGATTATTTTTCATAATGTTGTAACTACTGAAATGAAGGCAAACATGTTAAGATATAATTTTGATCTTAAAGGAATGTGTTGCTAATCTGGATTCTTGCATACTGTAATTTGTTTACATGGGACAACAGTTATTATTGCTTGTATGTTTGATGATGTGATGACAAATTTGTCGTATGCTTGCTGAACTCTATTCGTTGATTGACAACACACCTTGAATCAATTCCATTGATCCAAGGTATGTTGTGGCCTTCTTGTGATCACTTTGTCGATTTAATTTTAAACCAGACTGGAAGTTGATATAAGTGTTGCAGCACCTGATTTCAGGTATGAATAGCTGGCACGTAGATGCCAACAGAAAAGGTTTGATTCTCAAACCATACACTGTGTAACGCCAGACCCCATAAGGCAATAAAGGCATGGATGCGGGTGGCTCAAGCATGTGAAACGTGGGATGAAACGTCCTGCATAGCACTAAATTGGATGTCAGTCGGAAAGACTTGACTGGAAATTGATTAATTAGGTGTGAATGGGATTAGACCCTAATCTAACCCTAAGTTCTACCTTATATCCTAACTACTATCCTAAGTGGATTTTTAAATTCTATAATGGTAAAAATAAATCTAAGTCCTATTAACCTATGACCTAGATTTGGACACTATTATAAATCCTAAACTAATCCTAACCTAAGGAAGGGGACGCACAGACCCATGGGGGGATGGAAAGGATAAGGATGGAGGGAAATTTAATAAGGAAATGAATGTAGTCCTTGCGTGGATAGCGCCAAGTTTGGTGGGAACAGGGAAAATTTCGGGGTATTCAGTTAGTCATGAGACTAAACTCTGTTTGCATGCAAAATTTGAATTTGGTAATTCGCCAACCCGAGTCGGTGGTGGCGTGAGGAAATAGGAAAAAGGTAGAGCCTTTAATGCATTTAATTTTCTTGGTCTTCGCGACCAGCCCACCTTGGAAAGAGTATGGAGGAAATTTTGTTGTTCATTGTGTTTTTTCGGATTTTTGGGAAGTTGCTCTGCATTTGGTTTTTCTTGGTTCAGTCGAACCAGTTGTGTTTGATTGCTATCTCTGTTTCTTTGGAAATCGAAGGCTATTTCAGAGCCTGTAGCGGAAGGTGATTGTTTGGGAAGTTTGATCCTGTCGCTGTGGAAGGAAATACCTCCTGTAGAAGTGGTTTTCTTTGAGCTTCGAGGAAGATTATCAGGCATGTTAAGCCCTTCTCCTTAAAACTACTTACTTTGCTTAAACGTCTCATTAAAACAACCCCGCTCTTCTGATGAAGGGGGTTTTGGGTTTATTTGATTTGCTGTCATGATTGAGATGATTTGGATAGAGTGGTTTTCTTGCTGTTGTGATTTGAACTGTCTTTGCATATTATTGAGTTGGAAATACAACCATGCTGTGTTGGTTTGTTCGACAGTATTGGGAAATTCGTTCTTATGTTATGATATTGTGCATGCTGTGCGAGTTGTTTGACATTGTTTCTTTACTGAAATTTTTAAAGGAAATGAGTTCCTCTTCCTTCTGTTGTTTTAGATTTTGAAGGAAATAGTAATTTGGTTTTATTGAGTATTATGAGCTCGGTTTGATGGAAGTGATAGTAATATTCTTCTTGCTATGCTTTTATTTTGTAAAAAAAATGGACGAATACGACTTGGGTATTCGTGGGAGTTGGAGAAAGTAACTGTTTTCTTCTAAAATTATGGATGAGCTATGTTTTCTCTTGCTGTGGTGGAAAGTTGATTTTGTTGTGTTTTATTGATGTAGTTTGATCTTCCAGTTCGGACTGTTGTCGTGAAAATGAACTTGGCTTTGTATTGCTGTGCAAATAAATGAAATGCATGGGAATTGGCTTGCTATTTGAGACTATTTTAACTGTACCATGCTGTCCATTTAATAACCTATGCAGGTTTTCCTTGATAAAGGTATTGTTATATAAATATTGTATTTTTTTTGGGTTCTGCGCATCATTGAGAAACAGGAGAATGAGGTTTTCGAATTTAAATGTTTGATCGAGAAGGAACTCGAACTGGGCATTATTTTCATATGATATATTGAATGAAATTGTGCATACTATGCGATTTGGTTTTGACATCGTTTCTTTTCTGGAATTAATAAGGAAATGAGTTCTTCTTCTTCTGCTGTTTTAAATTCTGAAGAAATGGTAATTAGGGATTTATTGAGCATTATAGGTTTGGCTTGATAGAGATGACAGTGGCATTTAGATTGTTTCCTGAGTGCTGTTTTTTTCTGTACAAACGGAAGGATGAAATGTTTCGTGTGATCGCTGATTTTGCACTGTCATTCAAAAAATGAACTCGAATTGAGTGATTATTGTTGTGTTTGAAGAAAATGGATGTTTTCGTATTGAAATAGTTAAAGGAATGAATATTTCTCTTCTTGCTGTTTGAGTTTAGGAAATAGTAATAATAGAGCTTCACTGTACACCCGGATTGGACTTGCTGTAGGTAACAACAATGTGCAAATGGTTATTTATGAATTGTGTGCATTCATGGATATAGAAAGTCGTGCGAATAATTGATTAAGTGACTGTATAACTATTTATTTGGTTAAAATATAGTGAAAGAAGTATGAATTCTTCTAGTACAGTAAATACATAGTATGCATTCTTTATATTTCTTGTTCTATGATGGATACGATGTTTTACCAACTTATTTTTGGTATTCGTATGAGCCTGATTTAAAAGAAGTATTGATAAGGATGATAAATTCTTCCTTGTTTTCATTTAAAGCTGAATATGAATGGAATTATTCTTTGATGTTGGAAAGTGAATTTTGAATGCAATTTGTAAGTTTCACTCTGAAGTGTTATCTTTGATTGATGTCTCGTTTGGATTAAATTATCAGTATAGTCATGAGGAAAGGAAAAGGAGAGTGAATGGATAACTTGGAATAATGATCATTTCTTCTCTCATACAGTTGGAAATCTGTAATCGTTAAGGAACTAATTTTGTATTACTTGGGTTTAAGCATCTATATTTATTGTTGTTTGCTTTTCTCATCTGTATTTGATTACTTGAAATCAAATGAGTTGCATGTATGGAAAGGAAGATAAATTGGTTTATGTTTTCAGTCAAATTTTATCCTTTGCATTTATTACTAATGTAAGGGAATGGAAGGGATAGCAATTATGTTATAACAGCAGTATGCTTACTTGTATTCCTAGTTCTTACAAATGATGTAATCTGGAATTGTTAAAGGAAATTACTTTTTGTAATGATTATTTAGGAAAGAGGACAACAATCCTTTGATTGATTGGGATGGTAATTAGATGTTTCAGTTGTCATGCTGTTCATTCTTTTTAATACTTAATTCTGGATTGATGTTCATATTAACGTTTCATAAAAGCAGGGTTCTTTTATTGAGACAGTTAATTAGAAGCACCTCATTTTAATGATAAGTGCTTAATATGCTCAGTTCAATGAACTGACCCGTGCAAGAATTTTTGCAGATGGAACTTGAGTAAAATGAAGACATGGCTATTTTCTGATACTTCTTTTGATTGTTTGAAGATGAATTGTATTTGATAGTTATTATTCCTCTACGAGGAATTGAGAAAAGAAGAAATTACATTCTTCTATCTTATGAGTTGTAACGTTGTTTAATATAAACAAAGTCCAGTCATTTGGACTGGAAAATGTATAGATTATGAAATGGATTGATGAATACAAATACAAGTGTGATATTTTAATGACTATATCAGTTTGATTTTGTTGATTAAGTTGGGAATATAATATTATCTCTTGATTTGGAATTATTCAATTGTCCTTGGATGGATTTAAAAGGGAATTGACATCTATTCTTACCTAAATGCAACTTTTACGTTGAAATGTGCAATTAGTTCATACTTGGGTTAAGATGAATTTTTAATTAACATTAAAAAGGATTAGGAAGAACATGATCTCATAACTGATAGGTATTCGGGATTAGCTTGAAAGCTAAGGAATATCAAATAACTTAGGAGCAACCGAACCTCGTATTCAGACTCCGTTAATAGCCTCGTATGTTAAATTCAGAAAGTAAGGATATGGGAAAAATATATCCAGGGCTAATAGACCTTAACTATGTAAGGTTAAGGAGAATAAATGAATATATTTATTGAGAATTAGACCTCGTTTAAATGACATCTAATAAGCTGGAATTCTGAATTTGTTTTCAGTTGTGGAAAAACTTGGTTAAGTTTAATAGGTTAAACTTATTAAGTCTATCAGTAATGGGCTGCTTAATCCAAGGATTAAGAAAAGAACCAAGTAGATAAAATTCAACCCTTCAGTACGAAGGAGAAGATGCATAGTAAGCTAGAAGACGGATTTAGTCTCTCTTAGCTACATAGAATTGTAACAAGAATGAGGATAAAGGATCAACATGGCTGCTGAAAGTTGATCTTAAATGTTAAGATCATAACCAAATCACTTGAGCTGGATGTGTACTCTCGATGGAAGGATTCCGTAGGACATTGACATACGCCAGCTACAGCATGGTGTCTTCATGAAGGTGGGGTCTTCATGATGACACAATGTTATAGCTGACATATTACAATGCCCTCCCAAATTAAATCATCTAGATTACATAAGCTGAATATTAAGTTCTTGGCTGGGGATAGGAGTGTGATCACGTATACGGAGTGACTCCGGAGGACTAAAGATAACTAGACACACGGAGTCGTCTAGGGATGACACCGTATGTCTGCGTATCTTTAGTTACCATGAGTGACTTCCTATACTCGTTCATATTGCTAGTTGGAGTTAGAGTTTGACCTTAAATTGGAAGGACTGGTAGGAACACGGAAAGACCATTCTAGATAACATGTGAAGTGAGGTTAAGGATGTATTCCATTGGTGTGTATCACATCTAGGAATATGATCATGCAAAGCATGTGAAAATCTTTGGCCAAAGTATCGCAAGTGTTGGTTGCATTGTCCTAATCACCTAATTTAAGATGCAGGATGTCAAATGAATATCAGTAACAGATACTTAGATAGGCTTCTCAAATGGATCACTTTGATAACCGGAAATGGTAAGAGAACCTTGTATATATATTATACTATGCACGAATGAACATGAAGGATCGGTAAGTTGTCGAGTCATGAAATGAGAGATCGTCGAAACTCTAATCCATGAAAATGGGAGATCGGTAGTTCTTCGAGTCATTTACAGCAGCATATGGAATCTGTTATATGATTGAATGGCACTGAATGTGTGTTCCATATTGTAAATATGTGAATAGGGAACACTAGTTTTACAAGGAAATTGTGTGTTCTAAACTGCATTGTTTGGGCAGAGAACAATTATTAAAACTTGAACATGTGTTTGAATTATATAATTCATAACAGAGAATGTTATATATATAAAAAAAAAAATTTCCCTTGTTCTAGTATCTTAAAATGGGGATGTTACATATTTATTGCGCTCGCTTCGTTCTGTTGGCTCTCGATCGGAAGCGTCATGTTCTTCACGGATGTAACCATTCGTGGATGGCCCAAATGATTGTAGGAATTAGAGTGGAGTTTCAGATTCTGATCAGATCCGCTTTTCCTAGGGTCATCCGTGTTGGTTATGGAAGTGATTTGCAGGACGTTTCTAGAGAGTAGGGGCAGCGACAGTGCTCGATAATTTACATGTTTTGTTGTGATCCCGCTTCTCTCCTAAAATAATCTTACACTTTACGGATGTAACCTTTGGTGGGATGGACCCATATGTGTGTAGGCCATAGAGTGGAATGTTTCAGATTTTGATCGGATCCACTTGGCCTAGGGTCCTCTATCGGTGTTATGGAAGTGATTTGCAGGACATTGGTAGAGGCCCCCTGTATATAGCTCGATTCTTTGTCTTCTCTCTTCAAAGCATGTTTCAATTTACGGTTGTAACCTTTGGTGGTTGACCCATATCCGAGTG
>CM034155.1:677323409-677423409 GCA_019776745.2 Taxus chinensis
TTGATTTTCAGTACGAATACAAACCATGAAAGTGTGGCCTATCGATCCTTTAGACTTTTGGAATTTGAAGCTAGAGGTGTAAGAAAATATACCATAGGGATAACTGGCTTGTGGCAGCCAAGCATTCATAGCGACGTTGCTTTTTGATCCTTCGATGTCGGCTCTTCCTATCATTGTGAAGCAGAATTCACCAAGTGCTGGATTGTTCACCCACCAATAGGGAACGTGAGCTGGGTTTAGACTGTCGTGAGACAGGTTAGTTTTACCCTACTGATGATCCGCGCTACGATAGTAATTAAACTTAGTACGAGAGGAACCGTTGATTCACACATTTGGTCATCGCACTTGGTTGAAAAGCCAGTGGCACGAAGCTAGCCTGTGTTGGATTATGACTGAACGCCTCTAAGTCAGAATCCATGCTAGATGCGGCGCATCTCTCTATCTGATTGCATTGTGACCCACAGTAGGGTTGCTCTTGCGCCCCTAGGGGCCCGTGTCATTAGCGACCTCTGGTCGGTGCAACAACCTATCCGGGGAAACCTTTTAATAACAATTTCAAGTGGTCAGCAAGAAGAATCCTTTGCAGATGACTTAAATAAGTGACGGGGTATTGTAAGTGGCAGAGTGGCCTTACTGCCATGATCCACTGAGATTCAGCCCTTTGTCACCCCGATTCATACAACCCGAGACTGGTTGAAGAGTGGGGTTTCCACACAGTAGATGCTACTTTTGTTTTTACGCGAGTGTTGTAGGGAGGAGTGGGGTTTCCACACTCAACAGATGTGAACTTCTTCTCCTTTTTCCCAAGTATAGGAGGAGGAGGAGTGGGGTTTCCAGAGAAGAGATGCGATTCTTTTTTTTTTTTTTTGCCCAATTATAGAAGAAGAAGAAGAAGTGGGGTTTCCGGCGAAGAGATGCGATCTTCTGCTCTCTCTGTTTTTTTTTATTCCCAAGTATAAAAGAGGAAGAGGTGGGGTTTCCGGCGAAGAGATGCAATCTCCTCCTCTCTCTTTTTTTTTCCCGAGTATAGAAGAAGAAGAGGTGGGGTTTCCGGTGAAGAGATGCGATCTCCTCCTCTCTCTTTTTTTTTTCCCAAGTATAGAAGAAGAAGAGGTGGGGTTTCTAGCGAAGAGATGCAATCTCCTCCTCTCTCTTTTTCTTTTGCCCAAGTATAGAAGAAGAAGAAGAGGTGGGGTTTCCGGCGAAGAGGTGCGATCTCCTCCTTATTTTTTCCCTAAGCATAGAAGAAGTGGGGTTTCCGGAGAAGAGATGTGGTCTCCTCTTCTTCTTTTTTGCCTAAGCATAGAAGAAGTGGAGTTTTTCAGAGAAGAGATGCGATCCCCTCTTCTTCTTTTTTTCCTAAGCATAGAAGAAGTGGGGTTTCCAGAGAAGAGGTGCGATCTCCTTTCTTCTTTTTTCTGCCTAAGCATAGAAGAAAGTGGGGTTTCCAGAGAAGAGATGCGATCTCCTTTATTCCCCAAGTATAAAGTGGGGTTTCCAGAGAAGAGATGTGTTTTTTTTCCCCAAGTATAAAGTGGGGTTTCCACAGACGAGATGTGTTTTTTTTTTCAAACTATAAAGTGGGGTTTCCAAAGAGGAGAGGTTATTTTCTTCCTGAGGTGTTTCTTTTTCCAAGTACAAAGTGGGGTTTCCACGGAGGAGATGTGCTTTTTTTTTCCAAAGTATAAAAGTGGGGTTTCCGTAGAGCAGAGGTAGTTTTCTTCCTGGGTATAAAGTGCGGTTTACACAGAGGAGAGTTGTTTTTCTTTCCAAGTATAAAGTGGGGTTTCCACGGAGGAGACGTGTTTCTTTTTCCAAGTAAAAAGTGGGGTTTCCACGGAAACTTTTGTGTGCGTGTGTTTTTTTTTTTTTCAAATTATAGAATGGGGTTTCCACCCAGACGCTGAGCTGCAGTGGAAAATAGCGGATTGTGCCCCAAGATGCCCAAGCTAATGACACATTCGGTGAGCCAAGTTTGGTGAGTTAATCCCCAGGAAGCTCACCTGGGAGCCCGCTGAGCAGCGTGCCCACAATCTCACCTGACAGCTCTCCTGTGAGCTCGCCAAGTAGCATGGCCGTGAGTAGCGTGCCGGGTAGTTCACGTAGCACCTCACTCAAGAGCACTCCTGGAAGCCCACCCTGTATCTCACCTCGGAGCTTGCCTTGCCAACTCGCCTATAAGCTTGCCTCAGAGTTCGTCGACCAGCTCGCTTGGGAGCTCGCCACGTAGCTTGCCCGGGAGCTCTCGCGATAGTTTTCCTTACCAACTCGTCTGGCAACTTTCCTCGAAGCTTTTCAGGGAGCTCACCTTAGAGCAGCTTACTGGGGAGCTCACCAAACAAATTTCCTGGGAGCTCACCTAGCAGCTCTCCTGGGAGCTCACGGAGCAGCTCGGTTGGGAAATCTTCTGGGAGCATCTCAGTTGGGAGATCTTCTCTGAGCTCACCGAGAAACTCGACTTGAGCTTGCTTATGAGCTCGTTGAGTAGCTCTTCTGGTAGTAGCTCGCCAGTGAGCAGCTCGTCGGGGAGCTCGCTGAATAACTCGCCAAGTAGCTCGCCTGGGAGCTCAGCAGGGAGCTCGGCAAATAGCTCGCCCTGGAGTTCGTCGATAAACTTGCCTGGGAGCTTGCCTGGGATGTCACCTTGCCAACTCGCCTTGAGCTCACTGAGGAGCTCACCTTGCCAACTCACCTGTAATCTCTCCTGCAAGCTCAACTCAGAGTTCGTCGAGCAGCTTACCTGGGAGCTCTCAGCGCAGCTCGCTCGGGAGCTCACTGAGTAACTCTCTTAGGAGATCACCCTGCAGCTCACCTAGTAGCTCACCTGAGAGGTCATCAAGTAGCTCACCTCAGAGAACACCTGACAGATCACCTTTCCAACTCACCCTTAGCTCGCTGGGTAACTCACCTTGCTAACTCGTCTGGCAGCTCGCCTGTAAGATTACCGATAAGCTCACCGTATAGCAACTTGCCATGGAGCTTGCCTTGGTACTCACCGAACAGCTACCAGACAGCTTTCCTGGGATCTCATCGAGTAGCTTACATGGGAGCTCACCAAGCAGCTTGCCTGGGAGCTCGCCGAGTAGCTCGCCAAGTAGCTCGCCGAGTAGCTCAACTTGAGATTGCCCGAAAACTCACCTGGGAGCTTACCGACAGCTCGCCTTGCCATCTCGACTAGCAGCTTGACTTGAGGTCACCCAGGAGCTCATCAAGCAGCTCACCTGAAAACCCACATGGGAGCTCACCTTTCCAGCTCACCTTACCAACTCACCTTGAGCTCGTCTGGTAGCTCGCCTCGGATTTCATCAAGTAGCTCGCCAAGTAGCTCACCTCGGAGCTCACCGAGTAGGCTAACTTGAGCTCGCGATAAACTCACCGAGTAACAGCTCACCGGGGAGCTTGCTAAGTAGCTCGTTTGGGAGCTCGCCAAGTAGCTTTCCTGGGAGCTCACCAAGAAACTCACCTGACAGCTCGCCTTGCCAACTCATCTGGCAGCTCACCTGTAAGATTGCTGACAAGCTCACCCTATAGCAGCTTGCCATGGAGCTTGTCATACAGCTCGCCAAACAGCTTGCCTAGGATCTCATTCGAGGAGCTCGCCAAAAAGCTCGCTTGGGAGGTCACCAAGCATATCACCTTTGAGGTCACCTGGGAGCTTGCGGAGTAGCTCTGCTAGGAGCTCTTTGGGGAGCTCAACTTAAGCTCACATGGGAGCTCATCAAGCAGCTCCCATGGAAACTTGCCTGGGAGCTCGCCTTGCCAACTCACCTTGAGCTCGTTTGGTGGCTCGCCTCGAAGTTTTTCGAGTAGCTCACCTAGCAGCTCGCAACGTAGCTCACTTGGGAGCTCACCCTGCAGCTTGCCTTGCCAACTCGTCTGGCAGCTCACCTGTAAGATTTCTAACAAGCTCGCCCTATAGCAGCTTGCCTTAGTGCTTGCCGTACAGCTCACAAAACAACTTTCCTAGGATCTCACCGAGTAGGTCACATGGGAGCTCGCGGTCCAGCTCAGAGAGTAGATAGGCCGAGAGCTCACCAAACAACTCCCATGGGAGCTCACCAAGCAGCTCACTTGGGAGCTCACCGAGCAGCTCACCTAGGAGCTCAGCATGGAGCTCGACAAGCAGCTCACCAAGGAGCTCGCCCGAGCAGCTCAACTTGAGCTTGCCCGGAAACTCACATGGGAGCTTGCCGACAACTTGCCTTGCCAGCTCACTAAGCAGCTCAACTTGAGCTTGCCCAGGAGCTCATCAAGCAGCTCACCTGAAAACTCACATGGGAGCTCACCTCTCAGCTCGTCTTTCCAGCTCACCTTGCCAACTCGCCTTGAGCTCATCTGCTACCTCACCTCAGAGTTCGTCGAGCAGCTCACCTAGGAGTTCACCGAGAAGCTCACCGAGTAGGCTAACTTGAGCTCGCGAGTAGCTCGCTGAGTAATATCTGGCTGGGGAGTTCGCCAAGTAGCTCGCTTAGGAGCTCACTGAACAACTCGCCAAGTAGCTTATCTAGGAGCTCACCGATCAGCTCGACTTGAGCCACCCGGGAGCTCGTTGGGCAGCTCGCCTGGGAGCTCACCTTGAGCTCGTTTGGTAGCTCGCCTGTAAGCTCACCTCGGAGTTCGTCGAGCATCTCACGTAGCATCTCGCCACGTAGTTCGTAATGCAACTCACTCAGGAGCTCACCTTGCAAACGCATCTGGCAGCTCACCTTGCAAACTCGTCTGGCAGCTCGCCTATAAGATTGCTGACACGCTCACCCTATAGCAGCTTGCTGCGGAGCTTTCCTTGGTGCTCGCCGTATAGCTTTCCGTACAGCTTTCCTGGGATCTCACCGAGAAGCTCGCATGGGAGCTCGCAGTTCAGCTCGCACGGGAGCTCACAGACCAGTTCGGCTGAGAGCTTGCCGAGTAGCTGGCTAAACAGCTCCAATGGGAGCTCACCGAGTAGCTCACCTGGGAGCTCACCGACCAGCTCACCTAGGAGCTCGGCAAGCAACTCACCAAGGAGCTCGCCGAGCACCTCGAATTGAGCTTTCCCAGAAACTCACCTACGAGCTTGCCAATATCTCGCCTTGCCAGCTCACCGAGCAGCTCGACTTGAGCTCACCCAGGAGCTCGTCAAGCAGCTCACTAGAAAACTCGCATGGGAGCTCACCTGTCAGCTCGCCTTTCCAGCTCACCTTGCCAATTCACCTTGTGCTTGTCTGGTAGCTCACCTCAGAGTTTGTGGAGCAACTCGCCAAGTAGCTCGCCCAGGAGCTCACCGAGCAGCTCGCCGAGTAGTCTAACTTGAGCTCGCGAGTAGCTCACCGAGTAACATCTGGCCGGGGAGCTCACCAACTAGCTCGACTCGAGCTCACTCGGGAGCTCATCGGGCAACTCACCTGGGAGCTCGCTTGACATCTCACATTTCCAACTCACCTTAAGCTCGTCTGGTAGCTCACATGTAAGAACACCTTAGAGATTACCAACAAGCTCACCTCGGAGTTCATCGAGCTGCTCGACCTAGAGAAGCTTGTCAGAGAACTCGCCGGACAGCTCACTTGGGAGGTCACTGAGTAGCTCACCTTTGAGCTTGCCTCGGAGCTCACGTAGCAGCTCTGCTGGGAGCTCTTTTGGGAGCTCGCCAAGCAGCTCAACTTGAGCTCACATGGGAGCTCATCGAGTAGCTCGCATGGAAACTCACCTGGGAGCTCACCTTGCCAACTCACCTTGAGCTCATTTGGTAGCTCACATGTAAGCTCACCTCAGAGTTCATTGAGAAGCTCTCCACGTAGCTCGTAGTGTATCTCACTCAGGAGCTCACCAAGCAACTCACCTGGGAGCTCACCTTGCCAACTCATCTGGCAGCTCACCTATAATATTACTGACATGCTCACCCTATAGCAGCTTGCCGCAGAGCTTACCTTGGTGCTCGCTGTATAGCTCACCATTACAGCTTGCCTGGGATCTCACTGAGCAGCTCGCATGGGAGCTCGTGGTTCAGCTTACATGGGAGCTCGCGGAGTAGATCGGCTGAGAGCTCGTGGAGTAGCTCGCCAAACAGCTCCCATGGGAGCTCACCGAGCAGCTCGACTTGAGCTCGCCAAAGAGATCATCAAGCAACTCGCCTGAAAACTTGCATGGGAGCTCACCTTTCCAGCTCACCTTTCCAACTCACCTTGAGCTTGTCTGGTAGCTCACCTCAGAGTTTATCGAGCAACTCGCCAAGTAGCTCACCCGAGAGCTCACCGAGAGGGCTAACTTGAGCTCGCGAGCAGGTCGCTGAGTAACATCTGACCGGGTGAGCTCACCAAGTAGCTCGACTCGAGCTCACTCGGGAGCTCATCGGGTAACTCACCTGGGATCTCGCTTGACAACTCACCTTGCCAACTCGCCTTGAGCTCGCCTTGCCAACTCACCTTGAGCTCATCTGGTAGCTCGCATGTAAGCACACCTTAGAGATTACCGATAAGCTCACCTTGGAGTTCGTCAAGTTTCTCGACCTAGAGCAGCTTGTCAAGGAGCTCGTGTGAACAGCTCACTTGGGAAGTCACCGACCAACTCGCCTTTGAGCTCGCCTGGGAGCTTGTGGAGTAGCTCCACTGGGAGCTCTTTTGGGAGCTCGCCAAGCAGCTTGACTTGAGCTCGTACAGGAGCTCATCGAGCAGCTCACATGGAAACTCACCTGGGAGCTCGCCTTGCCAACTCACCTTGAGCTCATTAGGTAGCTAACCTGTAAGCTTGGCTCAGAGTTCATTGAGCAGCTTGCCACGTAGCTCACAACACAGCTCACTCGGGAGCTTGCTGAGCAACTCACCTGGGAGCTTACCTTACCAACTCATCTAGAAGATCACCTGTAAGATTGCTGACACACTCACCCTATAGCAACTTGCCGCAGAGCTTGCCTTGTGCTCACTGTATAGCTCGCCGTATAGCTTTCTTGGGATCTCACCGAGCAGCTCGCGTTGGAGCTCGCGGTTCAACTTGCATGGGAGCTCGCAAAGTAGCTCACACGAGAGCTCGCAAAGTAGCTCACACGGGAGCTCGCAAAGAAGCTCAGCTGAGAGCTCGCCAACTAGCTCGCCAAACAGCTCCCATGGGAGCTCACCGAGTAGCTTGCCTCGTAGCTCACAGAGCAGCTCACCTAGGAGCTTAGCAAGCAGCTCACCGAGAAGCTAGGCTTGAGCTTGCCCAAAAACTCACCTAGGAGCTTTCCGACAGCTCACCGAGTAGCTCGACTTGAGCTCTCGCAAGAGCTCGTCAAGCAGCTCACCCAAAAACTCGCATGGGAGCTCACCTTTCTAGCTCACCTTGCCAACTTGCCTTGAGCTCGTCTGGTAGCTCACCTCAGAGTTCGTCAAGTAGCTCGCCAAGTAACATCTCATTAGGGAGCTCACCAAGTAGCTCACTTGGGAACTCGCCGAGCATCTCACCAAGTAGCTTGCCTAGGAGCTCACCGATCAGCTTGACTTGAGCTCGCCTGGGAGCTCGTCAGGCAACTCAACTGGGAGCTCACCAGACAACTCACCTTGTCAACTCACCTTTAGCTTGTCTAGTAGCTCACATGTAAGATCACCTAAGAGATTACCGATAAGACCACCTCGAAGTTCATTAAGTTGCTCGCTTGGGAGGTCACCGAGTAGCTCACCTTTGAGCTCGCCTAGGAGCTCGCGAAGCAGCTCCGCTGGGAGCTCTTTTGGTAGCTCACCGTACTCGCCAAGTATCTCACATGGGAGCTTGCTAGGTAGCTCGACTTGAGCTCACACGGGAGGGTCAACGAATAGCTCGCCTGGAAACTCACCTGGGAGCTCACCTTGAGCTCACTAAGGAGCTCAACATGCCAACTCGCCTCGAGCTTATTTGGTAGCTCACCTGTAAGCTCACCTCGGAGTTCGTCGAGCAGCTCACCTGGCATCTAACAATGCAACTCACTCGGGAGCTCGCCAAGTAATGCGCCTGGGAGCTCGCCTTACCAACTCGTCTGGGAGCTCACCTGTAAGATTGCTGATAAGCTCACCCTATAGTAGCTTGCCGCGGAGCTTGCCTTGGTGCTCGCCGTATAGCTTGCCTGGGATCTCACCGAGCAGCTCGCATGGGAGCTTGTGGTTCAGCTCGCGCGGGAGCTCGCGGAGTAGCTCGGCTGAGAGCTCGCCGAGTATCTCGCCAAACATCTCCCATGGGAGCTCACCGAGCAGCTCACCTAGGAGCTTGGCATGGAGCTCGGCAAGTAGCTTGCCAAGGAGCTCTCCAGGCAGCTCGACTTGAGCTTGCCCGGAAACTCACCTGGGAGCTTGTCGATAGCTCGCATTGCCAGCTCACCGAGCAGCTCGACTTGAGATCACCCGAAAACTTGCATGGGAGCTCGCCTCTCAGCTCACCTTTCCAGCTCACCTTGCCAACTCACCTTGAGCTCGTCTGGTAGCTCACCTCGGAGTTTGTCGAGCAGCTCACCAAGTAGCTCACCTGGGAGCTCACCAAGTAGCTCACCTGGGAGCTCACCAAGTAGCTCACCGAGTAGGCTAAAATTGAGCTCGCGAGTAGCTCACCGAGTAACATCTCACCGGTGAGCTCACTTGGGAGCTCGCCAAGAAGCTCGTCAAGTAGCTAGTCTGGGAGCTGACTGATCAGCTCGACCTGAGCTCACCCGGGAGCTCGTCGGGTAACTCAACGGGGAGCTCACCTTACAACTCGCCTTACCAACTCATCTTGAGCTTGTCTAGTAGCTCAAATGTAAGATCACCTAAGAGATTACCGACAAGCTCACCTCGGAGTTCGTCGAGCTGCTCGACCTAGAGCAGCTTGTCGGGGAGGTCGCGAAACAGCTCGCTTGGGAGGTCACCGAGCAGCTCACCTTTGAGCTCACCTAGGAGCTCGCGGAGCAGCTCCGCTAGGAGCTCTTTTGGGAGCTCACCGTACTTGCCAAGTAGCTCACATGGGAGCTCACCAAGTAGCTCGACTTGAGCTCGCACGGGAGCTCATTAAGTAGCTCGCCTGGAAACTCGCCTTGAGCTCGCTAAGGAGCTCACCTTGCCAACTCGCCTTAAGCTCGTTTTGTAGCTCGCCTGTAAGCTCACCTCGAAGTTTTTTGAGCAGCTCGCCTAGTTGCTCGCCACGTAGCTCACTGAGCAGCTCGCCTGACAGCTCACCCTATTGAAGCTTGCTGCGGAGCTTGCCTTGGTGCTCGCCGTATAGCTCACCAAACAACTTACCTGGGATCTCACCAAGCAGCTTGCATGGGAGCTCATGGTTCAACTCATGCGGGAGCTCATAGAGTATCTCGGCTGAGAGCTCAGCAAGTATCTTGCCAAACAGCTCCCATGGGAGCTCACTGAGCAGCTCACCTGGGAGCTCACCGAGCAGCTCACTTAGGAGCCCGGCATGGAGCTCGGAAAGTAGCTCGCCAAGGAGCTCGCCAGGTAGCTCGACTTGAAGCTTTCCCAGAAACTCACTTGGGAGCTTACCGACAGCTCACCTTGCCAGCTCACCGAGCATCTCAACTTGAGCTCGCCTGAAAACTCGCGTGGGAGCTCACCTGTCAGCTCACGCAAAAACTCGGTGTGGGAGCCTACCTGTCAACTCACCGAACAACTCACCTTGCCAAATCGTCTGACAGCTCGCCTCGAAGATTGCAAACAAGCTCGCCCTAGAGTAGCTTACCGAGGAGCTCACCGAACAACTTACCTGGGAGCTCGTAGAGCAGCTCACCCGGGAGCTCACCGAGCAGCACGCCTGGGAGCTCGCAGAGCAGCTCAGTTGGGAGCTCACCTTGGAGCTCGCAAGGAACCTCAGTTGGGAGCTCTTCTGTGAGCTCGTGGAGCAGCTCAACTTGAGCATGCCTGTGAGCTCATCGGGGAGCTCGTTTGAACAACCCACCCAAGTAGCTCACCTTTTAGCTCACCAAGCAACCTACGAGGGAGCTCACTGAGTAGCTAACCTAGGAGCTCAGATAATAGCTCACCCAGGAGCTCATCGAGCAGCTCAACTTCAGCTCACCCGGGAGCTCGTCGAGCAGCTCGATTGACAAATTACCTTGCCAACTCACCTTGAGCTCGTCTGGTAGCTTACATGGAAAGCCCACCTCAAAGATTACCGACAAGCTCACCTTGGAGTTCGTCAAGTTGCTCGACCTAGAGTAGCTTGTCGAGGAGCTCGCCGAACAGCTCATTTGGCAAGTCACCGAGCAGCACGCCTGGGAGCTCGGGGAGCAGCTCTGCTGGGAGCTCTTTTGTGAGCTCTCTGTACTCGCCAAGTAGCTCACCTGGGAGATCACCGAGTAGCTCACTTGGGAGCCCCCCAAGTAGCTCGACTTGAGCTCACCCGGGAGCTCATCGAGCAGCTCACCTTGCCCACTCACCTTGAGCTTGTTGAGGAGCTCACCTTGCTAACTCGCCTTGAGCTCGTTTGTAAGCTCGCCTCAGAGTTCGTCGATTAGCTCGCCACGTAGCTCGCAATGCAACTCACTCGAGAGCTTGCGCGACATCTCACCGAGTAGCTCTCCCAGGAGCTCGTCGAGCAACTCGCCTGACAGTTCACCTTGCCAACTCGCATGGCAGCTCACCTGTAAGCTTGCCTCAAAGATTGCTGACAATCTCGCCCTAGAGCAGCTTACCGGGGAGCTCACTGAGCAGCTCGCCTCGGAGCTCACGGAGCATCTCGAATGGGAGCTCGGGGAGCAGCTCACCCAGGAGCTCACCGAGTAGCTCGCCTAAGATCTCACCAAGCAGCTCAGTTAGGAGCTCACCTGGGAGCTTACGGAGCAGCTCGACTTGAGCTCGCTTGTGAGCTCGCCAAACAACTCACCAATTAGCTCGCTTGGGAGCACGTCGAGTAGCTCGCTTAGGAGCTCGGCGAGCAGCTCGCCTTCGAGCTCACCAAGCACCCTACAAGGGAGCTCGGTAAACAACTCACCTAGGAGCACGTCGAGCAGCTCGACTTCAGCTCGGCCAGGAGCTCGCCTGACAACTTGCCTTGCCAACTCGCCTTGAGCTCGCTGAGGAGCTCACCTTGCCAACTCACCTTGAGCTCATCTGGTAGCTCACCTCGGAGTTTGTCGAGTAGCTTGCCTATAAGATCGCGTAACGGCTCACCCGGGAGCTCCCCGCCTAGCTCTCTCGGGAGCTCACCCAGCAGCTTGCCTGGCAATTCACCTGGGAGCTCGCGTGACAACTCGGTTGGGAGCTCACAGAGCAAATCGGTTGGGAGCTCACCTGGGAGCTCGCGGAGTAGCTCATGTGAGAGCCCATTTTACTTATAACTACTATGGGTAGAGGTTGTTCGTCAGACGATTTTGCTTTTACCCAATGTTGGTGAGTCGATCAGTGAGCCATACAGCTATCTTTGTGGCGAGCAATCGCTTCATCAAGCTACATTAAAATTTAAAGTTTTGAATATAAAGTTGTGTAAAATCTTACGAGGTGACATGCTGGAAATGTGAAAATATCGGTCCGATTGGGGCTTTTCTGAGCGCGCCATGGCTCAGCTCTTGCATTCCAAAATCGGGAACATTGGACATAGCGAGCCCTTATCCGTCGTGTGAGAGCCCTTTTTACTTATAACTACTATGGGTAGAGTTTGTTTGTCAAACTATTTTGCTTGTACCCAATGCTGGAGAGTTGGTCGATGAGCCGTATGGCTATATTTGCGGCGAACTACGTTAAAATTTAACATTGTGAATACAACGTTGTGCAAAATCTTGCGAGGTGAGATGTTGGAAACGTGAAAATATCGATTCAGTTAGGGCTTTGCTAAGTGTGTCATGGCTCAGCTCTTGCATTCCAAAACTACGAACATTGGACATACCGAGCTCGTCGTAGAGCTTGCTGTCGAGCTACTTTGCGAGCTAAAAAAAAATGATTTTTTTTTGCGTTTGATTCCTTATTTGTCGTGTGAGAGCCCTTTTTACTTATAACTACTATGGGTATAGGTTGTTCGTCAGATGATTTTGCTTGTACCCAATGTTGGCGAGTCGATCAGTGAGCCGTATGGCTATGTTTGCGGCAAGCTAATCTATGTTGTGAATATAACTTTGTGCAAAATATTGTGAGGTGAGATGTTGGAAACGTGAAAATATCGTTTCAGTTGGGGCTTTGCTGAGCACACCATGGCTCAGCTCTTGCATTTCAAAATCGTGAACATTGGACATAACGACCTCATCGCAGAGCTCACTGCTGAGCTGCCCTGCGAGCTAAAAAAATGAATGTTTTTCTCGTTTGATTCCTTATCTGTCGTGTGAGAGCCCTTTTTACTTATAACTACTATGGGTAGAGGTTTTTCGTTGGATGATTTTGCTTGTACCCAATGTTGGCGAGTCGGTCGGTGAGCCATATGGCTATCTTTTACCATGAGAAATATGCGTTGTGAGCTACATTAAGATTCAACATTTTGAATATAACATTGCACAAAATCTTGCGAGGTGAGATGTTGGAAACATGAAAATATCAGTTCAGCTGGGGCTTTTGCTCAGCGCACCATGGCTCAACTCTTGCATTCCAAAATTGAGAGCATTGGACATAGTGAGCTCGCCGCAGCATTGGCCGTCACGTTGACCTGCGAGCTAAAAAAAATGAA
The DNA here is from genome assembly GCA_019776745.2 of Taxus chinensis. Lineage (NCBI taxonomy): Eukaryota > Viridiplantae > Streptophyta > Pinopsida > Cupressales > Taxaceae > Taxus > Taxus chinensis. The sequence goes on from CM034155.1 coordinate 677,335,956, forward strand.
TGTTTTTCTCGTTCGATTCCTTATCCGTCATGTGAGAGACCATTTTACTTATAACTTCTATGGGTAGAGGTTGTTCTTCGGATGATTTTTCTTGTACCCAATGTTGGCGAGTCGGTCGGTGAGCCGTATGGCTATCTTTTGCAGCAAGAAATATGTGTTGTGAGCTACATTAAGATTCAGCGTTTTGAATATAACGTTGTGAAAAATATTTCTAGGTGAGATGTTGGAAACGTGAAAATATATATTCGGTTGGGGCTTTTGCTGAGTGCGCCATGGCTCAACTCTTGCATTCCAAAATCATGAGCATTGGACATAGCGAGCTCAACACAGCACTGGCCGTCAAGCTGACCTGCGAGCTAAAAAAAAATGAATGTTTTTCTCGTTTGATTCCTTATCTGTCTTGTGAGAGCCCTTTTTACCTATAACTACTATGGGTAGAGGTTGTTCGTCGGATGATTTTCCTTGTACCCCATGTTGGCAAGTCGTTCGGTGAGCTGTATGGCTATGTTTGCGGTAAGCTAATCTATGTTGGTGAAATAAATTTGTGCATAATCTTGTGCAGTGAGATGTTGGAAATGTGAAAATATCATCTCGGTTGGGGCTGTGCTGACCGCGCCATGACTCACCTCTTCCTTTCCAAATTCACCAACATTGGACATAGTGAATCGGTCCATGAGCCGTATGGCTATCTATGCGGCGAGCAATCGTCGTGGAGATCTAAATTAGAATTCAATGTTTTGAATATAACATTGTGCAAAATATTGCGAGGTGAGAGGCTGGAAACATTAAAATACCGATTTGGTTTTAGCGTTAGTGAGTGCGCCATGGGTCAACACTTGCATTCAAAAATCACCCACATTAGGACATACCGAGCGCGTGGTCTGGCTAGTTTACGAACTAAAAAGATGAATGTTTTTCTCGTTTGGATCCTTATCCATCCTTTGAAAGGCCTATTTACTTATAACTACTATGGGTGGACGTTGCTCTTATGATGTTTTTTTCTTGTACCTTATGTTGGCGAGTCTGATAGTGAGGTGAATGGGAATATTTGCATCGAGCAATGTCCTTTGCGAGGTACATTAAAACTAAATGTTTTGAATATAATCTTGTGCAAAAATCTTGCGGAGTGACACGAGAATATTATTTTTGATTGGAGTTTTTTTTAGCGCACCATGGCTCAACCTATGCAATCCGCGATCATGAACATTTGACAAAACAAGATCGTCACCAAGCGTGCTGACGAGCTAATGTAGTTGCTACAAAAAAATGAATGTTTTTGTCATCTGTATCCTTATCCATCACGTGGCAGGTCCTTTTACTTAGAACTACTATGGATAGAGGTTGGTCATTCAATGTTTTTACCACTACGCTATGTTGTGGACTCTCGGAAAAGCTTGCTCAGCTCACATTTGTTCTTATTGTCTACCAAGAGTGGATTGAGTTAAATTGACGTGGTCTTTCGGGTCAGTCTGAGCTTTGGCCTCGGGCCATTGTTAGGGCTGTCAAAATTTCCGTCTAACCCATATCCACCTAGTAATGGACGTAACCTGTATTATGCAAATATCCCATTGTTCTTGGAGTTTTCTTCGGAACACGTGGGTTTTGCCTCTCATTAGCATGCCTAATTTATTGGGTGTTGTCGGTTGTGCTTGTGTTGATTCCTTGATGGTATATACGGTTTGATGATAATGCGGGCAGCCCTCTATTGGCCAAGTTGTCAATGGATGGATTTTCCTCCTCTAATAGAGTGACAACTGATTCATAGGTGAATGGGAGAATTCTGTCCCATCTTGTGTATTGGTGTCATTGCCAAAGATTATGTGGGCTATGAGTGCATGTTATAAAATTTTTTCCATTGGTATTCTCCTTGGCTCTCCTTGTTCATTGCTTTGAATTCTCTTTTGAGCTCATGTGATTGCAATGGGAAGGAAACATTGATTTCCGTATGGATCTCTTTATTGTGCTCGCTTTGTTCAGTTGGCTCTCAATCGGAAGCGTCATGTTCTTCACGGATGTAACCATTCATGGATGGCCCAAATGATTATAGGTAGTAGAGTGGAATGTTTCAGATTCTGATCAGATCTGCTTTGCCTAGGGTCATTCGTGCTGGTTATGAAAGTGATTTGCAGGACGTTTCTAGAGAGTAGGGGCGGTGACAACACTCGGTAATTTGCACGTTTTGTTGTGATCCTGCTTCTCTCCTCAAAGCATCTTACACTTTACGGATGTAACCTTTGGTGGGATGGACCCATATGTGTGTAGGCTGTAGAGTGGAATGTTTCAGATTTTGATCGGATCCACTTGGCCTAGGGTCCTCCATCGGTGTTACGGAAGTGATTTGCAAGACATTGCTAGAGGGGAGGCGCTGTGGAAGCCCCATGTACATAGCTCCGGTTTGTTGTGTTCTCCCTTTGAAGCCTATCATGCTTTACAGATGTAACCTTCGGTGGTTGACCCATATCTGAGTGAGTGTCGAAGATTGATTTTTTAGGCCGCAAAGTGGAACGTTTCAGATTCTGATCGTATCCGCTTGGCCTAGGGTCCTCCATCGGGGTTATGGAAGTGATTTGCAAGACATTGCTAGAGGGGAGGCGCTATGGAATCCCCCTGTATATAGCTCGAATCATTGTGTTCTCTCCTCGAAGCCTGTCATGCTTTACGGAAGTAACCTCTGGTGGTAGACCCATTTTCCGAGTGGGCGCCAACGAGTGAGTTTTTACACCACAGACTGGAACATTTTAGATTCTGATCATATCCACTTGGCCTCGGATCCTCCATCGGGGTTACTGAAGTGATTTGCAAGACATTGCTAGAGGGGAGGTGCTGTGCAAGCCCCCTGCGTATAGTTCCGGTTCGTTGTGTTCTCTCTTCGAAGCCCGCCATGCTTTACGGAAGTAACCTTTGGTGGTTGACCCATATCCATGTGGGCGCCGACGAGTGAGTTTTTAGGCCTCAGAGTGGAACGTTTCAGATTCTGATCGTATCCACTTGGCATTGAGTCCTCCATCAGGGTTATGGAAGTGATTTTCAAGACATTGCTAGAGGGTAGGCGCTGCGGAAGCCCCCTGTATATAGCTGCGGTTCGTTGTGTTCTCCCTTCGAAGCCTGTCACGCTTTATGGATGTAACCTCCGGTGGTTGAACCATATCCGAGTGTGTGCCGACGAGTGAGCTTTTAGGCCGCAGAGTGGAACGTTTCAAATTTTGATCATATCCACTTGGCCTGGGGTCCTCCATCGGAGTTACAGAAGTGATTTGCAAGACATTGCTAGAGGGGAGGCGCTGCGGAAACCCCCTGTATATAGCTCCGGTTCATTGTGTTCTCCCTTTGAAGCCTATCACGCTTTACGGATGTAACCTCCAGTGGTTGATCCATATCCGAGTGGGTGCCGACGAGTGAGTTTTTAGGCCGCAGAGTGGAAAATTTTAGATTCTGATCGTATCCACTTGGCCTGGGGTCCCCCATTAGGGTTACAGAAGTGATTTGCAAGGCATTGCTAGAGGGGAGGCGCTGCGCAAGCCCCCTACATATAGCTCCGGTTCGTTATGTTCTCTCTTCGAAGCCTGTCACGCTCTACAGAAGTAACCTCTGTTGGTTGATCCACATCTGAGTGGGCACCGACGAGTGAGTTTTTAGGCCACAGAGTGGAACGTTTCAGATACTGATCGTATCCACTTGGCCTTGGGTCCTTAATCGGGGTTAGGGAAGTGATTTGCAAGACATTGCTAGAGGGGAGGTGCTACGAAAGCCCCCTGTATATAGTTGTGGTTCGTTGTGTTCTCCCTTCGAAGCCTGTCACGCTTTATGGATGTAACCTCCGGTGGTTGACCCATATCCGAGTGGGGCACCGACGACTGAGCTTTTAGGCCACAGAGTGGAACGTTTCAGATTCTGATCGTATCCACTTGGCCTGGGGTCCTCCATCGGAGTTACAGAAGTGATTTACAAGACATTGCTAGAGGGGAGGCGCTGCGGAAGCTCCCTGTATATTGTGTTCTCCCTTCGAAGCCTATCATGCTTTACGGATGTAACCTCCGGTGGTTGACCCATATCTGAAGTGGGGCGCCGACGAGTGAGTTTTTAGGCCATAGAGTGGAACGTTTCAGATTATGATCGTATCCACTTGGCCTGGGGTCCTCCATCAGGGTTACGGAAGTGATTTATAGGGCATTGCTAGAGGGGAGGCGCTACGCAAGCCCCCTGCATATAGCTCCGGTTCGTTGTGTTCTCTCTTCGAAGCCTGTCAAACTCTACAAAAGTAACCTTTGGTGGTTGATCCACATCCGAGTGGGCACCGACGAGTGAGTTTTTAGGCCACAGAGTGGAAAATTTTAGATTCTGATCGTATCCACTTAGCCTAGGGTCCTCCATCAGGGTTATGGAAGTGATTTACAAGACATTGCTAGAGGGATGGCAGGCGCACTCATTTTACTTGTGTTCTTTTTGATGTTTCCCTTCTACTTTTGTTTTACCTCTCTCATTGGAGGCTTTTACATTGCGTGGAAATATCCTTTGGAGGTCCATATGTGCCCTTTTATGGAAATGATGTGGAATGTTTCAGATTCTGATCGGATCTCACGTTGCCTAGGGTCCTCCGTTGGTCTTATTTTACGTGTTTTGTAAATGCCTCGAGGAGAAGGGTAGTAATCAAATCAGGTCGAGGTTGGCTAGTCTAGACAGTTTGCACCCTTTGAACGTGCGTAGGGGGCTATCCTAGTTAAGGATGTCCCTGAGCAGTCTTATAATTGAGGGTGGCTGCGTGCACGGTGCATTTTGTGTGGTCTATGTTTATCGCGAGCAATTTTTCTTCGAGGCTTAGGGTAAAGGGTTTCGTACGGGACGCGCTTCCCAGATGCCTATGAACTGAATCTCATTTTTCGATGTGCTTCGGTCCTATGCAGTCTATCTACCCCTGAAGATGTGAAGTTTTACGAGGTTCTTGATGCCCCCGGGATGTTTTTTTCTGTGACATTTGATGCACCAACAGGTTCATTGGAAAATCTCTAATGCTCATCAGTGTTGAAAATGTTGGAAGCACGTGGAGATCTTCAATGGTTGCCTACCTTTCCGTGTCGACATCTGAGCTCGAGGTGTGGGTTGATTCGATGTTTTCTGCAAGAGAGGAGGAATTTGATATTTTGCTTTCACATTTGTGTGGGTCTCGTCGCGCCTTTTGAAGGCCTCTGACATCCCGTGTGTGGAAGGGAGCTACTTGGTCAATCCTGCTAGTAGTCATATGATTGTCTCAAAGATTAAGCCATGTATGTCTAAGTATGAACTATTTCAGACTGTGAAACTGCGGATGGCTCATTAAATCAGTTATAGTTTCTTTGATGGTACCTTTACTACTCAGATAACCGTAGTAATTCTAGAGCTAATACGTGCACAAAATCCTGACTCTTGGAAGGGATGCGTTTATTAGATAAAAGGCCGGCATGGGCTTTCCCGCTACTCCGGTGATTCATGATAACTCGACGGATCGCACACCCTTTGTGCTGAAGATGCTTCATTCAAATTTCTACCCTATCAACTTTCGATGGTAGGATAGAGGCCTACCATGGTGGTGATGGGTGACGGAGAATTAGGGTTCGATTCCAGAGAGGGAGCCTGAGAAACGGCTACCACATCGAAGGAAGGCAGCAGGCGTGTAAATTACCCAATGCTGAACATGGGGAGGTAGTAACAATAAATAAAAATACTAGGCTCATCGAGTCTGGTAATTGGAATGAGTAAAATCTAAATCCCTTAATGAGGATCCATTGGAGGGAAAGTCTAGTGTCAGCAGCTGCAGTAATTCCAACTCCAATAGCATATATTTAAGTTGTTGCAGTTAAAAAGCTCATAGTTGGATCTTGGGTCATCACGATTGGGTCTGCCTACTCGGTGTGCACTGGCCCTTACGTCCCTTCTACTGGCAGCATGCTCATGGCCTTAATTGTCTGGGTCGCGGTTTCCGGTGCCGTTACTTTGAAAAAATTAGAGTGCTCAAAGCAAGCCTATGCTCTGAATACATTAGCATGGAATAACGTGATAGGAGTCTGGTCCTGTTCCGTTGGCCTTCGGGGACCAGAGTAATGATTAATAGGGACTATCGAGGGCATTCGTATTTCATTGTCAGAGGTGGAAATTCTTGGATTTATGGAAGACGAACCACTGTGAAAGCATTTGCCAAGGATGTTTTTTATTAATCAAGAACGAAAGTTGGGGGCTCGAAGACGATCAGATACCATCTTAGTCTCAACCATAAACGATGCCGACCAGGGATTGGCAGATGTTGCTCTAAGGACTCCGACAACACCTTCTGAGAAATCAGGGTGTTTGGGTTCCGGGGGGAGTATGGTCGCAAGGCTGAAACTTAAAGGAATTGAATGGAAGGGCACCACCAAGAGTGGAGCCTGCGGCTTAATTTGACTCAACAAGGGGAAACTTACCAGGTCCAGAAATAGTAAGGTTTGACAGATTGAGAGCTCTTTCTTGATTCTATGGGTGGTGGTGCATGGCTGTTCTTAGTTGGTGGAGGTGATTTGTCTTGTTAATTCCATTAACGAATGAGACCTCAGCCTGCTAACTAGCTATGCAGAGGTTTCCCCTTTGTGGCCAACTTTCTTAGAGGGACTATGGCCATTTAGGCCATGGAAGTTTGAGGCAATAACAGGTCTATGATGCCCTTAGATGTTCTGGGCCACACACGTGCTACACTGATGCAACCAACGAGTTTTTCTCCCTGGTCCAAAAGGTTCAGGAAATGTTGCCAAATTGCATCATGATGGGGAAAGACCATTGCAATTATTGATCTTCAACGAGGAATTCCTAGTAAGCGTGGAGTCATCAAATCACGTTGACTATTTCCCTACCCTTTGTACACACCTCCCATCGCTCCTACCAATTGAATGATCTGTGTGAAGTGTTCGGATTGCGACGACGGCGGTGGTTTCCGTCGCCGATGTTGCGAGAAGTTTATTGAACCTTATCATTTAGAGGAAGGAGAAGTTGTAACAAGGTTACTGTAGGTGAACCTGCGGTAGGATCATTGTCATTTTTAAAAACTAAACCGTGCAGGGGGGTGGGCATGTTAGGCACGTCTGGCGTGTCTCCTCCCCATCCCCCCAGTCTTGCAGGAGTTTGGACTGGAGTTCCAGATGCTTTTCCCTTTGCAATGCCTCAGGGGTCCCCTCCGTTGGCTTTCTCTCGGGTGGGCGTTCCGGTCTTCGCAACTTGTTCTCCTACAGTTCTGGTTATTACAAGGATGAGAGCCAGTGTCGTCTACAGTGTGGCTATGCGAGGGGCTCATTTTCAGCTACTGTGGGTGCACCCAACAACTCTGTTTGTCTTGAAGTCTTGCTCCTTTGTGGTCGAAGGGTCCTATCAGTTTCCACCTGCTAGGCGGTTCCTTAAAAACACCTGTGGCTGCTTTACAGACCGTTGAACATTTTCCGGTCTGCAAAGTAGCATCAACCCCCCGAAGTGTCACCGGGTAGGTTATGTCGTACAGATTATTTCGTGCCTTTGGACGGGTGCACCTGCATACATCACTAGGCGGGACGACCATCCACTGGTTCCATTCTCATCTGTTCAGTCTCCAGCCTTTCGACACTCTGGGGCGGGGGGCCGTCGAGTGGAGGTGTATGTCATAACACTCAATGCATTAGTGTGGATTGTACCAAGGATCTGATAAATAGCTGTGCGGGATGCACACCATGCGCGCGTCGGACTCACGGTGCCAATTAAACATGACTCTTGGTAATGGATATCTCAGCTCTTCGCCACGATGAAGAATGTAGCAAAATGTGATACTTAGTGTGAATTGCAGAATCCTGTGAATCATCGAGTCTTTGAACGTAAGTTGCGCCCGAGGCCCTTGGCCGAAGGGCATGTCTACCTGGGTGTCCCACTCTAAAATTGACTTCCCCCGTTCCTCGGTGGAAGGATCGGAGATGGATATCCATGCCCACCAGTGGCGCTGTCAGCTTAAATGGGCAAGAGATTTGTGGGCCGATGTCACGATGAGTGGTGGCCAATGTTGGTCGGCATTGGATTGTGGCATGAGGTCATGGATTTGTGTAGAACTTTACTCGTTGTTAGTCGCGATTCTTCCATGGGAGGGTGCGTCCCAACTTTTGCGGCCCTAGGTCAGGCGTGAGTACCCGCTGAGTTTAAGAATATCACTAAGCGGAGGAAAATAAACTTACCAGGACTCCCCTAGTAACTGCGAGTGAACTGGGAAGAGCCCAGCATGAAAATTGGCTGATCTACGTGCTGAATTGTAGTATGTAGAAGCATCCTCAGTGACTGACTGGGCCCAAGTCCCCTGGAAGGGGGTGCCAGAGAGGGGTGAGAGCCTCGTCAGGCCCAGACCCTATTGCACCAATGAGGCGCTGTCAGTGAGTCGGGTTGTTTGGGAATGCAGCCACTAATCGGGGTGGTAAATTCCGTCCAAGGCTAAATACAGGCTAGAGACTGATAGCGAACAAGTACCGCGAGGGAAAGATGAAAAAAACTTTGAAAAGAGAGTTAAAGAGTGCTTGAAATTGTCAGGAGGAAAGCGGATCGAGGGCCGGTAATGCTCCCTGGTTGGATGTGGAATGGTGTGAGCCGGTCCGCCACTCGGATCGGGGAGTGCATCAGTGCGGGCCATCGCGGTGGCAACAAGCATGGATTTTGGGCCGTTAAGTGTACCTCTGTCGTATTGGTCATGGAATGAAGCGTGCACCTTTAGTGGGCCCTTGGGCACCTGCCATGCTCATGGGCACTGTCTTGCAGGCTTTCCATCCAACCCATCTTGAAACATGGACTAAGGAGTCTGACATGTGTGTGATTCAGCGGGTTTGGAAACGCACGAGGCACAAGGAAGCTGATTGGTGAGAGCCCCTCTTTGGGGGTGCACCGCCGAATGACCCTGATCTTCTGTGAAGGGTTCGAGTGGTGAGCACACCTGTTGGGACCCCGAAAGATGGTGAACTATGCCTGAGCAGGGCGAAGCCAGAGGAAACTCTGGTGGAGGCCTGCAGCGATACTGACGTGTAAATCGTTCGTCTGACTTGGGTATAGGGGGTGAAAGACAAATCGAACCATCTAGTAGTTGGTTTCCTCTGAATTTTCCCTCAGGATAGTTAGAGTTCACGCGTGAGTTTTATCAGGTAAAGCAAATGATTAGACGCATTGGGGGTGTAACGCCCTTGACCTATTCTCAAACTTTAAATAGGTAAGGCGGCACAGCTGCTCCGTTGAGCCGTGCCACAGAATCGCGAGCTCCAAGTGGGAAATTTTTGGTAAGAAGAACTTGTGATGCAGGATGAACTGAAAGTCGAGTTATGGTGCCAAATTGTGTGCTAACCTAGATCCCACAAACGGTGTTGGTTGATTAAGACAGCAGGACGGTGGTCATGGAAGTCGAAATCTACTAAGGAGTGTGTAACAACTCACCTGCCGAATCAACTAGCCCCAAAAATGGATGGTGCTAAAGCGCACAACCTATACTCAACCGTTGGTGGCAAGTTCCAGGCTCCGATGAGTACGAGGACGTGGGGGTTGTTGCGAAACCTTGGGCGCGATCCTGGGTGGACTGGCCCTCGGTGTAGATCTTGGTGGTAGTAGTAAATATTCAAATGAGAACTTTGAAGACTAAAGTGGGGAAAAGGTTCCATGTGAACAGCACTTGGACATGGGTTAGTCGATCCTAAGAGATGGGGAAGTCCTGTATCAAGGCCGCACTTTGCGCAATGATCGAAAGGGAATCGGGTTAATATTCCCAAACCAGGACGTGGCGGTGGACGACAATGTTAGGAAATCCGGAGACGTCAGCGGGGGCCCCAGGAAGAGTTAATCTTTTCTTTTTAACAGCCTGCCCACCCTAAAATCAATTCAACCAGAGATAGGGTCCAGCATCTTGAAGAGCACCACACGTCCTGCGGTGTCCGGTGCGCATTCGGTTGGCCCTTGAAAATCTGGAGGACCGAGTACTGTTCACACCCGGTCTTACTCATAACCGCATCAGGTCTCCAAGGTGAATAGCCTCTGGTCAATAGAACAATGTAGGTAAGGGAAGTCAGCAAAATGGATCCATAAATTCAGGAAAAGGATTGGCTCTGAGGGCTGGGCCTAGGGGTCTGCACCTTAAACCTACGGGCTACTGTCGGCCTGCCCGAGTTGATTCCACGGCGAGGGCGGGCCGTCGCATGCCTGTCGGGGTGACGGGCGCTGGACGTTCCCCTTGTGGGGGCTTTCCCTAGGTGGCAAACAGCCAACTCATAACTGGTACAGACAAGGGGAATCCAACTGTTTAATTAAAACAAAGCATTGCGATGGTCCCTGCGGATGCTAATGCAATGTGATTTCTACCCAGTGCTCTGAATGTCAAAGTGAAGAAATTCAACCAAGTGTGGGTAAACGGTGGGAGTAACTGTGACTGTCTTAAGGTAGCTAAATGCCTCGTCATCTAATTAGTGATGCGCATGAATGGATTAATGAGATTCCCACTGTCCCTATCTACTGTCTAGCGAAACCACAGCCAAGGGAATAGGTTTGGCAGAATCAGCGGGGAAAAAAGACCCTGTTGAGCTTGACTCTAGTCTGACTTTGTGAAATGACTTGAGAGGTTTACGTATAAGTGGGAGCCGTTTCGGTGCAAGTGAAATACCACTACTTTTAAACGTTATTTTACTTATTCCGGTGAGGCGGGGATGGGGTAATGCCCCTTTTTTTGGCCTTAAGGTGCGTTAAGGGCACGCTGATCTAGGTGGAAGACATTGTCATGGTGGGGAGTTTGGCTGGGGTGGCACATCTGTTAAAATATAACGCAGGTGTCATATGATGAGCTTAATGAGAACAAAAATCTCGTGTGGAACAATAGGGTAAAACCTCATTTGATTTTGATTTTCAATATGAATACAAACCATGAAAGCGTGGCCTATCGATCCTTTAGACTTTCGGAATTTGAAGCTAGAGGTGTCAAAAAAGTTACCACAGGGATAACTGGCTTGTGGAAGCCAAGCGTTCATAGAGACATTTCTTTTTGATCCTTCGATGTCGACTCTTCCTATCATTGTGAAGCAGAATTCACCAAGTGTTGGATTGTACCACCCACCAATAGGGAACGTGAGCTGGGTTTTAGACCGTCGTGAGACAGGTTATTTTTACCCTACTGATGATCCACGCTGCGATAGTAATTCAACTTAGTACAAGAGGAACCATTGATTCACACAATTGTTCATCGCGCTTGGTTGAAAATCCACTGGCACGAAGCTACACATGTGTTGGATTATGAATGAACACCTGTAAGTCATAATCCACGCTAGATGCAGTGCATCTCTCTCTCCAATTGCATCGTGACCCACAGTAAGGGTGCTCTTGCGCCCCCAGGGGCCCGTGTCATTAGCGACCTCCGGTCGGTGCAACAACCTGTCTGGGGAAACCTTAATATAACAATTACAAATGGTCGGTGAGAAGAATCCTTTGCAGATTGAATTAAATAAGTGACGGGGTATTGTAAGTGGTAGAGTGGCCTTGCCACCACGATCAACAGAGATTCAGCCCTTTGTCGCCCCGATTCGTACAACCCGAGACTGGTTGAAGAGTGGGGTTTCCACACAGTAGATGCGACTTTTGTTTTTACACGAGTGTAGGAGGAAGGAGTGGGGTTTCCAAACAGTAGATGTGACTTTTGTTTTTTGCGCGAGTGTACGAGGAAGGAGTGGGGTTTCCACACTCAGCAGATGCGACCTTCTTCTCCTTTTTCCCAAGTATAGGAGGAGGAGTGGGGTTTCCGGAGAAGAGATGCGATTCTTTTTTTTTTTTTTTCCCAAGTATAGAAGAAGAAGAAGAAGTGGGGTTTCCAGCGAAGAGATGCGATCTTCTGCTCTCTCTATTTTTTTTTTGCCCAAGTATAGAAGAGGAAGAGGTGGGGTTTCCAGTGAAGAGATGCGATCTCCTCTCTTTTTTTTTTTTGCCCAAAGTATAGAAGAAGAAGAGGTGGGCTTTCCTGCGAAGATATGCGATCTCCTCCTCTCTCTTTTTTTTTTGCCCAAGTATAGAAGAAGAAGAGGTGGGGTTTCCGGCGAAGAGATGTGATCTCCTCCTCTCTCTCTTTTTTTTACCCAAGTATAGAAGAAGAAGAGGTGGGGTATCCAGTGAAGAGATGTGATCTCCTCCTCTCTCTTTTTCTTTTGCCCCAAGTATAGAAGAAGAAGAAGAGGTGTGGGGTTTCCGGCGAAGAGGTGCGATCTCTTCCTTATTTTTTTCCTAAGCATAGAAGAAGTGGGGTTTTCGGAGAAGAGATGCAGTCTCCTCTTCTTCTTTTTTTCCTAAGCATAGAAGAAGAGATGCGATCCCCTCTTCTTCTTTTTTGCCTAAGCATAGGAGAAGTGGGGTTTCCGGAGAAGAGGTGCGATCTCCTTTCTTCTTTTTTTTTGCCTAAGCATAGAAGAAAGTGGGGTTTCTAGAGAAGAGATGCGATCTCCTTTATTCCCCAAGTATAAAGTGGGGGTTTATAGAGAAGAGATGTGTTTTTTTTTTCCTATTATAAACTGGGGTTTCCAGAGACGAGATGTGTTTTTTTTTTCAAACTATAAAGTGGGGTTTCCAAAGAGGAGAGGTGCTTTTCTTCTTGAGGTGTTTCTTTTTCCAAGTATAAAGTGGGGTTTCCACGGAGGAGATGTGATTTTTTTTCCAAAGTATAAAAGTGGGGTTTCCATAGAGTAGAGCTGTTTTTATTTCCAAGTATAAAGTGGGGTTTCCATGGAGGAGACGTAGTTCTTTTTCCAAGTAAAAAGTGGGGTTTCCACAGAAACTTTTGTGTGCATGTGTTTTTTTTTTTTTTCAAATTATAAAGTGGTGTTTCCACCCAGACGCCGATTGTGCCCCAATATGCCCAAGCTAATGACGCATTCGGTGAGCCATGTTTGGTGAGTTTATCCCTGGGAAGCTCACCTGGGAGGCCCGCCGAGCAGTGCGCCCCACGAACACACCCGGAAGCTCTCCTGTGAGCTTGCCGAGTAGCACGGACGTGAGCAGCTTGTCAGGTAGCTCGCGTTGCAGCTCGCTCGGGAGCTCACCTAGAAGCCCACCCTGCAGCTTGCCTCAGAGCTCACCTTGCCAACTCACCTGTAAGCTCGCCTCGGAGTTCATTGACTAGCTCGCTTGGGAGTTCGCCACGTAGCTCGCTCGGGAGCTCTCGCAACATCTCACCTTACCAACTCGTCTAGCAGCTCGCCTACAAACCTTGCCAGGGAGCCTTGTCTTAGAGTAGCTTACCAGGGAGCTCGCAGAACAACTTTCTTGGGAGCTCACCGAGTAGCTCACCTGGAAGCTCGCGGAGCAGCTCGGTTGGGAAATCTTTTGGCAGGAGCTTGGTTGGGAGATCTTCTCTGAGCTCACCGAGTAACTTGACTTGAGCTTGCTTGTGAGCTCTTCAAGTAGCTCTTCTGGTAGTAGCTCGCCAGTGAGCAGCTCGTCGGGGAGCTCACCGAACAACTCGCCAAGTAGCTCGCCTGGGAGCTCACCAGGGAGCTCAGCAAGCAGCTCGCCCTAGAGCTCGTTGAGTAACTCACCTGGGAGCTCACCTTGCCAACTCTCCTAGGACGTTGCCTTGCCAACTCGCCTTGAGCTCACTGAGGAGCTCACCTTGCCAACTCACTTGCAAACTCACCTGCAAGCTCACCTCGGAGTTCATCGAGCAACTTACCTAGGAGCTCGCAGCATAGCTCGCTTGGGAGCTCACTGAGCAGCTCTCGTGGGAGATCACCCTGCAGCTCACCCAGTATCTCACCCAGGAGGTCATCAAGTAGCTCACCTCGGAGCTCACCTGACAGCTCGCCTTGCCAACTTGCCCCTAGCTCACTGGGAAACTCGCCTTTCTAACTCATCTGGCAGCTCACCTTGCGACAAGCTCACCCTATAACAGACCGCGGAGCTTGCCTTGCCGAAACTCAAATAGCTTGCCTGGGATCCACCGAGAGCTCGTATGGGAGCTCGCGGAGCAGATTGGTTGAGAGTCGAGTAGCTCACCTCCCATGCTCACCGAGTAAGCTCGGCATGGACTTGCATTTGGGATTTCCCGGAAACTCACCTAGGAGCTTACCAAGCTCACCTCGACTAGCAGCTCGACTTGAGCTCACCCAGGAGCTCGTCAACTCACCTCGCATGGGAGCTCGCCTCTCAGCTCGCTAGCTCGCAACTCACCTTGAGCTCGTTTGGAGCTCGCCTCAGTTCTCGAGCAGCTCAAGTAGCTTGCCTCGGAGGGAGCTCACCGTGAGCAGCTCGCCGAGTATCTCACCTGGGAGATCGCTAAGTAGCTTCTTGGGAGCTCGCCAAGTAGCTTTCCTTGGAGCTCATCGGAGCTGCCACCTAGCAGCTCACCTAAATATTGCTGATAAGCTCGCATCTTGTGGAGCTTGCCATACAACTCACTCGCCTAGGATCTCATCCAGGGAGCTAGCTCACTTGGGAGGTCACCAAAAACTCACCTTTGAGCTCACCTAGGAGCTCAGCTCCGCTGGGAGCTCACTTGAGCTCACACGGGAGCTCATCGAGCAGCTCGCATGGAAACTCTCCTAGGAGCTCACCAACTCACCTTGAGCTCGTTTGGTGGCTCGCCTCAGTGTTCGTCAAGTAGCTAGCAGCTTACCGCAGCTCACTCAGGAGCTCACCCTGACAGCTCGCTTTGCCAACTCGTGGCAGCTCGCCTGTAAGATTGCTGACAAGCTCACCTATAGTAGCTTGCCTCGGAGCTTGGTGCTCACCAAACAGATTTCCTGGGATCTCACCGAGCAGCTTGCATGGGAGCTCGCGGTGTAGCTCGGCCGAGAGCTCGCCAAACAGCTCGCATGGGAGCTCATCGAGCAGCTCGCCTGGGAGTTGAGAGCTCACTTAGGAGTCGAGGAGCTCGGCTAAGCAGCTCGCCATGGATAGCTCGCCGAGCAGCTCACTCGGGAGCTCGGCACCTGGGAGCTTGCCAAGCTCACCTTGCTAGCTCACCGAGCAGCTCGATTTGAACTCACCCAAGAGCTCGTCAAACTCACCTGAAAACTGCATGGGAGCTCACCTCTCAACTCACCTTTCCAGCTCACCTTGCCAACTCAGAGCTCGTCTGCTACCTCGCCTGAGTTCATCTAGCAGCTCACCCGGGAGCTCATCGAAGCTCGCCAGCATCCGGTCGGGGAGCTAACCAAGTAGCTCGCTTGGGTGCTCGCCGAATAGCTCGGCAAGAAGCTCATGGGAGCTCACTCAGCTCAACTCGAGCCCACCCGGGAGCTCATGCAGCTCACCTTGCTCATTTGGTAGCTCACCTGAGCTCGCCTTGGAGTTTGTCGAGCATCTCACCTAGCAGCTCGCACGTAGCTCGGAGCTCACTCGTCGCCTTGCAAACTTGTCTGACAGCTCTGGCAACTCACCTGTAAGAGCTGACAGCTATTGCGGAGCTTGCCTTGGAGCTCGCCGTAAACTCACGACAGCTTGCCTGGGATCTCAGACCAGCTCGCATGGGAGCTCGTGGTTCAGCTCACACAGGAGCTTGAGCAACTCGCTCACCGAGTAGCTCGCTAAACAGCTCCCATGGGAGCTCACCGAGCAGCTCACCTGGGAGCTCACCAACCAGCTCACCTAGGAGCTCGCCAAGGAGCTCGCCGAGAAGCTTGAATTGAGCTTGCCTGGAAACTCACCTGGGAGCTTGTCGACAGCTCGCCTTGCCAACTCACCGAGTAGCTTGACTTGAGCTCGCCCAGGAGCTCGTCAAGCAGCTCGCCTGAAAACTCACACGGGAGCTCGCCTGTCAGCTCGCCTTTCCAGCTCACCTTGCCAACTCACCTTGAGCTCATCTGGTAGCTCGCTTGGGAGCTCACCTTGCAAACTCCCCTTGAGCTCGTTTGGTAGCTCACCTGTAAGCTCGCCTCAGAGTTCGTCGAGCAGCTCACCACGTAGCTTGCAACACAGCTCACTCGGGAGCTCACCGAGTAACTTTCCTGGGACCTCACCTTGCCAACTCATCTGGCAACTCGCCTGTAAGATTGCTGACACACTCACCCTATAGCAGCTTACCGCAGAGCTTGCCTAGGTGCTCACCATACAGCTTTCCCGGGATCTCACTAAGCAGCTCGCATGGGAGCTTGCGGTTTAGCTCACACGGAAGCTCGCAGAGCAGCTCGACTAAGAGCTCACCGAGTAGCTCGCCAAACAGCTCCCATGGGAGCTCACCGAGCAGCTCACTGTGGAGCTCACCGACCAGCTCACCTAGGAGCTCGGCAAGCAGCTCGGCAAGGAGCTCGCCGAGTAGCTCGAATTGAGCTTTCCCAGAAACTCACATGGGAGCTTGCCAACAGTTCACCTTGCCAGCTCACTGAGCAGATCGAATTGAGCTCACCCAGGAGCTCGTCAAGTAGCTCGCCCGAAAACTCACATGGGAGTTCACTTGTCAGCTCGCCTTTCCAGCTCACCTTGCCAACTCGCCTTGAGCTTGTCTGGTAGCTCACCTCGGAGTTCGTCGAGCAACTCATCAAGTAGCTCACCCGGAAGCTCTTCAAGCAGCTCACCGAGTAGGCAAACTTGAGCTCTCGAGCAGCACACCGAGTAACATCTGGCTGGGGAGCTCGCCAAGTAGCTCGCTTGGGAGCTCGCCAAGTAGCTCGACTCGAGCTCGCCCGGGAGCTCATCGGGTCACTTGCCAGGGAGCTCACCTTGCCAACTCACCTTGAGCTCACCTTGCCAACTCACCTTGAGCTCGTCTGGTAGCTCGCATGTAAGCACACCTCTGAGATTACCGACAAGCTCACCTCAGAGTTCGTCAAGCTGCTTGACCTAGAGCAGCTTGTTAGGGAGCTCACCGAACAACTCGTTTGGGAGGTCACCAAGCAGCTCACCTGGGAGCTCACGGAGTAGCTACGCTGGGAGCTCGCCAAGTAGCTCGACTTGAGCTCACACGGGAGCTCATCGAGCAGCTCGCATGGAAACTCACCTGGGAGCTCGCCTTGCCAACTCCCCTTGAGCTCATTTGGTAGCTCACCTGTAAGCTTGCCTCGGAGTTTGTCGAGCAGCTCGCCACGTAGCTCGCAACACAACTCACTCGGGAGCTCGCCGAGCAACTTTCCTAGGACCTCACATTGCCAACTCATCTGGCAGCTTGCCTGTAAGATTGCTGACATGCTTACCCTATAGCAGCTTACTGCAGAGCTTTCCTTGGTGCTCACCGTACAGCTTTCCTGGGATCTCACTGAGCAGCTCGCATGGGAGCTTGCGGTTCAGCTTGCACGGGAGCTCGTGGAGCAGCTCGGCTAAGAGCTCGCCGAGTAGCTCACCAAACAGCTCCCATGGGAGCTCACCATGGAGCTCACCAACAAGCTCACCTAGGAGCTCAGCAAGGAGCTTTCCGAGTAGCTCCAATTGAGCTTTCCCAGAAACTCACCTAGGAGCTTACCGATAGCTCACCTTGCCAACTCACCGAGCAGCTTGAATTGAGCTTGCCCAGGAGCTCGTCAAGCAGCTCACCCGAAAACTCACATGGGAGCTCACCTTTCCAGCTCACCTTGCCAACTCGCCTTGAGCTTGTCTGGTAGCTCACCTCGGAGTTTGTCAAGTAGTTCACCAAGTAGCTTGCCCGAGAGCTCACTGAGCAGCTCGCCGAGTAGGCTAACTTGAGCTCGCGAGCAGCTCGCCGAGTAACATCTGGCCGGGGAGCTCGCCAAGTAGCTCGAATCGAGCTCACCCGGGAGCTCATCGGGTAACTCGCAGGGGAGCTCGCTTGATAGCTCACCTTGTCAACTCGCCTTGAGCTCACCTTGCCAACTAGCCTTGAGCTCGTCTGGTAGCTCACATGTAAGCACACCTCAAAGATTACCGACAAGCTCACCTCGGAGTTCATCGAGCTGCTCAACCTAGAGAAGCTTGTCGGGGAGCTCGGTGAACAGCTCACTTGGGAGGTCACCGAGCAGCTCGCCTGGGAGCTCACGGAGTAGCTCCGCTGGGATCTCTTTTGGGAGCTCGCCAAGCAGCTCGACTTGAGCTCGCACGGGAGCTCATCGAGTAGCTCGCATGGAAACTCACCTTGGAGCTAGCCTTTCTAAGTCACCTTGAGCTTGTTTGGTAGCTCTCCTATAAGCTCACCTTAGAGTTCATCGAGTAGCTCGCCATGTAGCTCGTAACGCAGCTCACTCGGGAGCTTGCCGAGCAACTCACCTGGGAGCTCACCTTGCCAACTCGTCTGCCAGCTCACCTGTAAGATTGCTGACACGCTCACCCTATAGTAGCTTGCCGCGGAGCTTGCCTTGGTGCTCACCGTACAGCTTGCCTGGGATCTCACCGAGTAGCTCGTACGGGAGCTCGCGGTTCAGCTCACACGAGAGCTCGCAGAGTAGCTCGGCTGAGAGCTTGCCGACCATCTCGCCAAACAACTCCCATGGGAGCTCACCGAGTAGCTCGCCGAGAATCTCGGCTTGAGCTTTCCCACAAACTCACCTAAGAGCTTTCCGATAGCTCGCCTTGCCAGCTCACTGAGCAGCTCGACTTGAGCTCTCGCAGGAGCTCGTCATGTAGCTCACCTGAAAACTCGCATGGGAGCTCACCTTTCCAACTCACCTTGCCAACTTGCCTTGAGCTCATCTTTTATCTCACCTCGGAGCTCACCGATCAGCTCGAGTTGAGCTCACCCCGGATCTCGTCGGGTAACTTGCCTGGGAGCTTTCTTGATAGCTCGCCTTGTCAACTCACCTTGAGCTCGTCTGGTAGCTCACATGTAAGATCACCTAAGAGATTACCGACAAGCTCACCTCAGAGTTCGTCAAGCTGCTCGACCTAGAGTAGCTTGTCGGGGAGTTCACCAAACAGCTCGCTTGGGAGGTCACCGAGAAACTCACCTTTGAGTTCTCCTAGTAGCTTACAGAGCAGCTCCACTGGGATCTCTTTTGGGAGCTCTCCGTACTCGCCAAGTAGCTCACATCGGAGCTTTACCAGGTAGGTCGACTTGAGCTCGCACGGGAGGTCATCGAGTAGCTCGCATGGAAACTCACTTGGGAGCTCGCCTTCCCAACTCGCCTTGAGCTCACTAAGGAGCTCAACATGCCAACTTTCCTTGAGCTCATTTGGTAGCTCACCTGTAAGCTCACCTCGGATTTCGTCGAGCAGCTTGCCTGGCAGCTCGCAACGCAGCTCACTCGGGAGCTCGCCGAGCAACTTGCCTGGGAGCTTGCCTTGCCAACTCATCAGGGAGCTCACCTGTAAGATTGCTGATAAGCTCACCCTATAGCAGCTTTCTGCAGAGCTTGCCTTGGTGCTCACCATACAGCTTGTCTGGGATCTTACCGAACAGCTCGCGGTTCAGCTCGCGCGGGAGCTCGCGGAGCAGCTCGGTTGAGACCTCACCGAGTAGCTCACCAAACAGCTCCCATGGGAGCTCACCGAGTAGCTAACCTAGGATCTCGGCATGGACCTCGACAAGCAGCTCGCCAAGGAGCTCAACCGGGCAGCTCGACTTGAGCTTGCCCGGAAAACTCACCTGGGAGTCTCTACCCCGACAGCTCACATTGCGAGCTCACCGAGAAGCTCGACTTGAGCTCGCCTGAAAACTCACATGGGAGCTTTCCTCTCATCTCACCTTTCTAGCTCACCTTGTTAACTCACCTTGAGCTTGTCTGGTATCTCACCTCGGAGTTTGTCAAGCAGCTCGCCAAGTAGCTCGTCTGGGAGCTCACCGAGTAGCTTGCTAAGTAGGTTAAACTTGTGCTCACGAGTAGCTCGCCGAGTAACATCTCTTTGGGGAGCTCGCTTGGGAGCTCACCGAGCAGCTCGCCAAGTAGCTTGCCTGGGAGCTCACCGATCAACTCGACCTGAGCTCACACGGGAGCTTGTCGAGAACCTCGACTAGGAGCTCGTTTTACATCTCGCCTTGCTAACTCAACTTGAGCTTGTCTGGTAGCTCTCATGTAAGATCACCTAAGAGATTACTGACAAGCTCGCCTCAGATTTTGTCAAGCTGCTTGACCTAGAAGCAGCTTGTCGAGGAGCTCACCGAACAGCTCACTTGGGAGGTCACCGAGCAGTTCACCTTTGAGCTTTCCTGGGAGCTTGCGGAGCAGCTCCACTAGGAGCTCTTTTGGGAGCTCGCCGTACTCACCAAGTAGCTCACATGGAAGCTCGCCAAGCAGCTAGACTTGAGCTCACACGGGAGCTCATCGAGCAGCTCGCCTGGAAGCTCGCCTTGCCAACTCGCCTTGAGCTCGCTAAGGAGCTCACCTTGCCAACTCACCTTAAGCTCATTTTTTAGCTCACCTGTAAGCTCACCTCGGAGTTCATCGAGTAGCTCACCTAGCTGCTTGCCACGTAGCTCGCCGAGAAGCTCGCCTAGGAGCTCACTTGATAGCTCACCCTATTGCAGCTTGCCGCAGAGCTTACCTTGGTGCTCACCGTACTGCTCACCAAACAGCTTGCCTGGGATCTCACCGAGTAGCTCGCATGGGAGCTCGCAGTTCAGCTCATGCGGGAGCTCACGGAGCAGCTCGGCTAAGAGATCACCAAGTAGCTCGCCAAATAGCTCCCATGGGAGCTCACCGAGCAGCTCGCCTGGGAGCTCACCGAGCAACTCACCTAGGAGCCTGGCATGGAGCTCGGTAAGCAGTTCGCCAAGGAGCTCGCCGGGTAGCTTGACTTGAGCTTGCCTGGAAACTCACCTGGGAGTTTGCCGATAGCTCACCTTGCCAGCTCACCGAGCAGCTCGACTTGAGCTCACCCAAAAACTCGCGTGGGAGCTCACCTATCAGCTCACCCAAAAACTCATGTGGGAGCTCACCTGTTAGCTCACCGAACAACTCGCCTTGCCAACTCGTCTGACAGCTCACCTCGAAGATTGCTGGCAAGCTCGCCCTAGAGCAGCTTGCTGGGGAGCTCACCCGAATAACTTACCTGGGAGACGGAGAAGCTCACCCGGGAGCTCACCAAGCAGCTCGCCTGGGAGCTCACAGAGTAGCTCGGTTGGGAGCTCACTTGGGAGCTCGCAGGGAACCTCGGTTAGGAGCTCTTCTGTGAGCTCGCAGAACAGATCGACTTGAGTGCTCCTGTGAGCTCATTGGGGAGCTCACCAAACAACCCACCAAGTATCTCACCTTCGAGCTCGCCAAGCAACCTGCGAGGGAGCTCACCGAGCAGCTCACCTAGGAGCTCAGATAATAGCTCACCCAGGAGCTCGTCGAGCAGCTCGACTTTAGCTCACCCAGGAGCTCGTCAAGCAGCTCGATTGACAACTTTCCTTGACAACTCACCTTAAGCTTGTCTGGTAGCTCGCATGTAAGCCCACCTGAGAGATTACCGACAAGCTCACCTGAGAGATTATCGGGGAGCTCACCAAACAGCTTGTTTGGCAAGTCCACCGAGCAACTCGCTTGGGGAGCTCAGGGAGCAGCTCCGTTGGGAGCTCTTTTGGGAGCTCGCCGTACTCGCCAAGTAGCTCACCTGGGAGCTCACCGAGCAGCTCACCTGGGAGCTCCCTAAGTAGCTCGACTTGACCTCACCCAGGAGCTCATCGAGCAGCTCACCGTGAGCTCGTTGAGGAGGTCAACCTTGCCAACTCACCTTGAGCTCATTTGTAAGCTCGCCTCAGAGTTCTTCGAGCAGCTCACCTAGCAGATCACCACATAGCTCGCAACGCAACTCGCTCGGTAGCTCGCGCGAAAGCTCACCGAGTAGCTCACCGAGGAGCTCGTCGAACAACTCACCTGACAGCTCACCTTGCCAACTCGCATGGCAGCTCGCTTGTAAGCTTTCCTCGAAGATTGCTGACAATATCTCCCTAGAGCAGCTTGCCGGGGAGCTCACCGAGAAGCACGTCTTAGAGCTCATGGAGCAGCTCGCATGGGAGCTCGGGGGAGCAGATCACCCGGGAGCTCGCTGAACAGCTCACCTAAGAGCTCACCGAGTAGCTCAGTTGGGAGCTCCCCTGGGAGCTCGCGGAGCAGCTTGACTTGAGCTCGCTTGTGAGCTCGTCGAGTAGCCCATCGGGGATCTCGCCGAACAACTCGCCAAGTAGCTTGCTTGGGAGAACGTCAAGCAGCTCGCTTGGGGGCTCGCCGAGCAACTCACCTTTGAGCTCGCCAAGCAGCCTGCAAGGGAGCTTGGCAAACAGCTCACCTAGGAGCACGTCGAGCAGCTCAACTTCAGCTCGGCCAGGAGCTCACTTGATAACTTGCCTTACCAACTCACCTTGAGCTCGCTGAGGAGCTCTCCTTGCCAACTCGCCTTGAGCTCATCTGGTAGCTCGCCTCAGAGTTCATCGAGCAGCTTGCCTGGAAGCTCACATAACAGCTCACCAAGGAGCTCCCCACCCAGCTCTCTCGGGAGCTCACCCCAACAGCTTTCCTGGCAACTCACCTGGGAGCTCGCGTGACAGATTTCCCTAGAGTAGGTTGCCGAGGAACTCGCCTTGTTTCTCACCGAACAACTTTCCTAGGAGCTCGCGGAGTAGCTCGGCTGGGAGCTCACCGAGCAGCTCACCTGGGAGCTCATAGAGCAGCTCGGTTGGGAGCTCACCTGGGAGCTCGTGGAGCAGCTCGGTTGGGATCTCACAGAGCATCTCGACTTGAGCACGCTTGTGACCCTCGTCGAGGAGCTCACCGAACAACTCGCCAAGTAGCTCGCTTGGGAGCTCGTAGAGCAGCTCACCTTTGAGCTCACCAAGCAGCCTGCAAGGGAGCTCACCTGGGAGCTCGGCTAATAGCTCACCCAGGAGCTCATCGAGCAGCTCGACTTCAACTCACCCAGGAGCTCGTTGAGAAACTCACATGGGAGCTCACCTGACAACTCGCCTCTCCAAGTCACCTTGATCTCACTGAGGAGCTCACCTTGCCAACTCATCTTGAGCTCGTCTGGTAGCTCACCTAAGAGTTCGTTGAGCCAGCTTGCCTGGGAGCTCGCGTAACAGCTCGTCCGGGAGCATGTGCTTAAGGACTAAATCGGTTGAGTGAGTGTTGGCACATGACCCAAAGGAGACTTAATGTCATCCAGATTGTGAACATGTGTAGCTTACAGAGCTACCAAGTTTGGGGTGACTTGGTGTGAAGGGCGCATCACAATGAGTAGGTGAGTCATGAACATTGGACATAGCGAGCTCGTCATAGAGCTCACCGTCGAGCTGCTCTGCGAGTTTAGAAATAATAAATGTTTTTTTTCATTTGATTCTTTATCTGTCATGTGGCATCCCTTTTTACTTATAACTACTATGGGTAGATGTTGCTCGTCTGATGATTTAGCTTGTACGTAATGTTGGCTCATTGGTCAGTCAGCCGTATGGCTATCTTTGTAGCAAACAATCAACAATCAATATAACGTTGTGCCAAATCTTGTGAGGTGAGAGGTTGGAAACATGAAAATATCAGTTTGATTGGAGCTTTGCTGAGCCGCCGCCATGGGTCAGCTCTTACATTCCAAAATCGGGAACATTGGACATAGGTAGCTCGTCAAAGAGTCAGTCGTCGAGTTGCCATGCGATCTAAAAAAAATGAATGTTTTTTCTCGTTCGATTCCTTATCTGTCATGTGAGAGCCCTTTTTACTTATAACTACTATGGGTAGAGGTTTTTTGTCAGATGATTTTGCTTGTACCCAATGTTGGTGAGTCGGTCAGTGAGCCGTATAGCTATCTTTGCAGCGAACAACGTTAAAATTCAGCGTTGTGAATACAACATTGTGCAAAATCTTGTGAGGTGAGATGTGGGAAACGTGAAAATATTGGTTCAGTTGGGGCTTTGCTGAGCACAACCATGGCTCAGCTATTGCATTCCAAAATTGCAAACATTGGACATAGCGAGCTCGTCGCAGAGCTCGCCGTCGAGCTAAAAAAAATGAATGTTTTTTCGTTCGATTCCTTATACGTCATGTGAGAGCACTTTTTACTTATAACTACTATAGGTAGAGGTTATTCGTCAGACGATTTTGCTTTTACCCAATGTTAGCGAGTCGATAAGTGAGCCGTACGGCTATCTTTGTGACGAGCAATCGCCGCATCGAGATACATTAAAATTTAAAGTTTTGAATATAACGTTGTGTAAAATCTTGTGAGGTGAGATGTTGGAAAAGTGAAAATATCGATCCAGTTGGGGCTTTGCTGAGTGTGCCATGGCTCAGCTCTTGCATTCCAAAATCAGGAACATTGGACATAGCGAGCTTGTCGCAGAGCTCGCCATCGAGCTGCCCTCAGAGCTAAAAAAAAAATGAATGTTTTTCTCATTCGATTCCTTATCCGTCATGTGAGAGCCCTTTTTACTTATAACTACTATGGGTAGATTTTGTTCGTCGGATGATTTTGCTTGTACCTAATGCTGGAGAGTCGGTCGATGAACCGTATGGCTATATTTACGGTGAGCTACGTTAAAATTCAACATTGTGAATACAACGTTGTGCAAAATATTGTGAGGTGAGATGTTCGAAACGTGAAAATATCAGTTCAGTTTGGGCTTTGCTGAGCGCGCCATGGCTAAGATCTTGCATTCAAAAAATTTGAACATTGGACATAGCGAGCTCATTGTAGAGCTCGTCGCAGAGCTCACCGTCGAGCTGCTCTGCGAGGTAAAAAATGAATGTTTTTTTCGTTCGATTCCTTATCCGTCATGTGAGAGCCCTTTCAACTTATAACTACTATGGGTAGAGGTTGTTCGTCAGACAATTTTTGCTTCTACCCAATGTTGGTGAGTCTTTTAGTGAGCCGTATGGCTATCTTTGCGGCGAGCTACATTAAAATTCAACGTTTTGAATATAACGTTGTGTAAAATATTACGTGGAAATATCCTTTGGAGGTCCATAAATGCCTTTTTATGGCAATGATGTGGAATGTTTCAGATTCTAATCGGATCTCACGTTGCCAAGGGTCCTCCGTTGGTCTTATTTTACGCGTTTTGTAAATGCCTCGAGGAGAAGGGTAGTAATCAAATCGGGTCGAGGTTGGCTAGTCTAGACAGTCTGTGCCCTTTGAACGTGCGTAGGGGGCTATCCTAGGTAAGGACGTCCCTTAGTAGTCTTATAATTGAGGTGGCTACGTGCACGGTGCATTATGTGTGGCCTATGTTTATCGTGAGAAATTTTTCTTCGAGGCTTAGGGTAGAGGGCTTCGTACAGGAAGCGCTTCCCAGATGCCTGTGAACTGAATCTCATTGTCGATGCGCTCCGGCCCTATGAAGTCTATCTACCCCCGAAGATGTGAAGTTTTACGAGGTTCTTAATGCCCCCCGTTGTGTTTTTTCAATGACATTTGATGCGCCAACGGGTTCATTGGAAAATCTCTAATGCTCTTCGGTGCTTAAACAATGTTGGAATCACGTGGAGATCTTCAATGATTGCCTACCTTTCCGCGTCGACATCTGAGCTCGAGGTGTGGGGTTAATTTGATGTTTTCTGCAAGAGAGGAGGAATTTGATATTTTGATTTCACATTTGTGTGGGTCTCGTCGCACCTTTTGAAGGCCTCCGACGTCCCGTGCATGGAAGGTTGCTACCTAGTCGATCCTGCCAGTAGTCATATGCTTGTCTCAAAGATTAAGCCATGTATGTCTAAGAATGAACTATTTTAGACTGTGAAATTGCGGATGGCTCATTAAATCAAAAAATAGTTTCTTTGATGGTACCTTTACTACTCAGATAACCGTAGTAATTCTAGAGCTAATACGTGCACAAAATCCCGACTCTTGGAAGGGACACATTTATTAGATAAAAGGCCGGCGTGGGCTTTCCCGCTACTCCGGTGATTCATGATAACTCGACGGATCGCACGGCCTTTGTGCTAGTGACGCTTCATTCAAATTTCTACCCTATCAACTTTCGATGGTAGGAAAGAGGCCTACCATGGTGGTGACGGGTGACGGAAAATTAGGGTTCGATTCCAGAGAGGGAGCCTGAGAAACGGCTACCACATCCAAGGAAGGCAGCAGGCGTTCAAATTACCCAATCCTGACACGGGGAAGTAGTGATAATAAATAACAATACTGGGCTCATTGAGTCTGGTAATTGGAATAAGTACAATCTAAATCCCTTAACGAGGATCCATTAGAGGGCATGTCTGGTGCCAGCAGCCATGGTAATTCCAGCTCCAATAGCGTATATTTTAGTTGTTATAGTTAAAAAGCTCATAGTTGGATCTTGGGTCGTGACGGTTGGTCTGCCTTCTCGGTGTGCACTGGCCCTCACGTCCCTTCTTCCGGTGGTGTGCTCCTCACCTTAATTGTCTGGGTCGTTGTTCCAGTGCCGTTACTTTGAAAAAATTAGAGTGCTCAAAGCAAGCCTGCACTATGAATACATTAGCATGGAATAACGTGATAGGAGTCTGGTCCTGTTCTGTTGGCCTTCGGGACCAGTGTAATGATTAATAAGGACTGTCGGGGGCATTCGTATTTCATTGTCAGAGGTGAAATTCTTGGATTTACAGAAGACGAACCACTGCGAAAGCATTTTCCAAGGATGTTTTCATTAATCAAGAATGAAATTTGGGGGCTCGAAGACGATCAGATACCATCCTAGTCTCAACCATAAACGATGCCGACTAGGGATAGGGGGATGTTGCTCTAAGGACTCCGCCAGCACCTTCTGAGAAATCAGAGTGTTTGGGTTCCGGGGGGAGTATGGTCGCAAGGCTAAAACTTAAAGGAATTGATGTAAGGGCACCATCAAGAGTGGAGCCTGAGGCTTAATTTGACTCAACACGGGGAATCTTACCAGGTCCAAACATAGTAAGGATTGACAGATTGAGAGCTCTTTCTTGATTCTATGGGTGGTGATGCATGACCGTTCTTAGTTGGCTGAGTGATTTGACTGGTTAATTTTGTTAACGAACGAGACCTCAGCCTACTAACTAGCTACGTGGAGGTTTCTCTTCGTGGCCAGCTTCTTAGAGGGACTATGGCCATTTAGGCCATGGAAGTTTGAGGCAATAACAGGTCTGTGATGCCCTTAGATGTTCTGGGCCGCATGCATGCTACACTGAAGTAACCAACGAGTTTTTATCCCTGGTCCGAAAGGTTCGGGAAATCTTTCCAAATTACATCGTGATGGGGATAGGACCATTACAATTATTGATCTTCAACGAGGAATTCCTAGTAAGTGCAAGTCATCAGCTCGCGTTGACTACGTACCTGCCCTTTGTACACACTGCCTGTCACTCCTACTAATTAAATGATCCGGTGAAGTGTTCGGATCGCGACAATGGTGGTGGTTTCCATCGCCGATGTTGCGAGAAGTTCATTGAACCTTATCATTTAGAGGAAGGAGAAGTCATAACAAGGTTACCGTAGGTGAACCTGTGGTAGGATCATTATCGTTTTAAAAAATGAACCGTGCAGGGGAGTGGGTGTGTTCGGCACGTCTGGCACATCTCCTCCCTGTTCCCCACTCTTGCGAGAGTTTGGACTAGAGTTCTGGATGATTTTCCCTTTGCAATGCCTCGAGGTCCCCTGCCCTGGCTTTCTCTCGGGTGGGCGTTCCGGTCTTCGCAAGTTGTTCTCTTGCAATTTGGGTTATTACAAGGGCGAGTGCTAGTGTCGTCTATAGTGTGGCTATGTGAGGGGCTTGTTTTCGACTACAATGGGTGCAACCAGCGACTCTGTTCGTCTGGCAGTCCTATTCCTCTACGGTCGAAGGGTCCCAACAATTTCCACCTGCTAGGTGGTTCCTTGCAAACACCCATGGCTACTTTTGTAGACCGTTGAAACATTTTTTGGTCTGCAAAGCAGCTACAACCCCCTGAAGTGTCACCAGGAAGGTTATGTCGTACCAGATTATTTCATGCCTTTGGACGGGTGCAACCTGCGTACGTCGCTAGGTGGGACGACCATCCACTGGTTCCATTTTCATCTGTTCGGTTCTCCGGCCTTTCGACACTCCTAGGTGGGGACACCCTTTCTCTGATTTCCCCCAAGGGGGCATCGCCTCTGGTTGCGAGGGGGGCGTCGAGGGGAGGTGCATGTCATAACACTCAACGCATCGGTGCGTATTGTACCAAGGATCTGATAAATAGCTGTGCGGGCTGCGCGTCATCCACACGTCAGACTCATGGCGCCAATTAAACATGACTCTTGGCAACGGATATCTCAGCTTTTGCCACGATGAAGAATGTAGCGAAATGGGATACTTAGTGTGAATTGTAGAATCTCATGAATCATCTAGTCTTTGAATGCAAGTTGTGCCTGAGGCCTCGGCCGAGGGCACGTCTGCTTGGGTGTCACACTCTAAAATCGACTTCCCCCGTTCCTCGGCGGGAGGATCGAAGATGGCTTTCTATGCCCACCAGCAGCGCAGTTGGCTTAAATGGGCACGAGATTTTTGGCCAATGTCACGATTGAGTGGTGGCCAATGTTGGTCGGCGTTGGATTGTGGCATGAGGTCATGGATTTGTGCAGAACTTTACTAGTTGTTAGTCGTGACTCTTCCGTGGGAGGATGCGTCCTAACTTTTGCAGCCCCAGGTTAGGCGTGAGTAACGGCGAGCGAACTGGGAAGAGCCCAGCATGAAAATCAGCTGATCTACGTGCCGAATTCTAGTCTGTAGAAGCGTCCTCAGTGACAGACTGGGCCCAAGTCCCCTAGAAGGGGGGCGCCGGAGAGGGTGAGAGCCTCGTCAGGGCCCGGACCCTATTGCACCACGAGGCACTGTCGGTGAGTCGGGTTGTTTGGGAATGCAGCCCTAATCGGGTGGTAAATTCTGTCCAAGGCTAAATACGGGAAAGAGACCCGATAGTAAACAAGTACCATGAGGGAAATATGAAAAGGACTTTGAAAAGAGAGTTAAAGAGTGCTTGAAATTTTTGGGAGGGAAACGGATGGAGGCCGGCGATGCTCCTCGGTCAGATGCGGAATGGTGTGAGCCGGTCCGCCACTCAGCTCGAGGAGTGCATTAGCACGGACTGTCGGGGTGGCACAAGCATGACTTTTGGGTCGTTGAGTGTACCTCTATCGTGGCGGTCGTGGAACAAAGCGTGCACCTTTGGCGGGTCCTCGGGCACCTGCGCGCTTGTGGCGATGGCTTGTGGGCTTTCTATCCGACCCCGTCTTGAAACACGGACCAAGGAGTCTAACATGTGTGCAAGTGGGTAGGTTTGGAAACCCGTGAGGTGCCAAGGAAGCTGACTGGCGAGAGCCCCTCTTTGGGGTGCACCACCGACCGACCCTGATCTTCTGTGAAGGGTTTAAGTGTGAGCACACCTGTTGGGACCCGAAAGATGGTGAACTATGCCTGAGCAGGGTGAAGCCAGAGGAAACTCTTGTGGAGGCCCACAGCGATACTGACATGTAAATCGTTCGTACTGACTTGGGTATAGGGGCGAAAGACTAATCGAACCGTCTAGTAGCTAGTTTCCTCCGAAGTTTCCCTCAGGATAGCTGGAGTTCACGCATGAGTTTTATCGGGTAAAGCAAATGATTAGAGGCATCAGGGGCGTAACGCCCTCGACCTATTCTCAAACTTTAAATAGGTAAGGTGGCGCGGCTGCTCCGTTGAGCCGTGCCACGGAATCAGGAGCTCCAAGTGGGCCATTTTTGGTAAGTAGAACTGGCGATGTGGGATGAACCGAAAGTTGAGTTACGGTGCCAAATTGTGCACTAACCCAAATCCCACAAAGGGTGTTGGTTGATTAAAACAGCAGGACGGCAGTCATGGAAGTCGAAATCCGCTAAGGAGTGTGTAACAACTCACCTGCCGAATCAACTAGCCCCGAAAATGGATGGCGCTGAAGCGCGCAACCTATACTCAGCCATTGGGGCAAGTGCTAGGCTCTGATGAGTAGGAGGACACGGGGGTTGTTACAAAACCTTGGGCGAGAGCCTGGGTGGACTGGCCCCCGGTACAGATCTTGGTGGTAGTAGCAAATATTCAAATGATAACTTTGAAGACTGAAGTGGGGAAAGGTTCCATGTGAACAGCACTTGGACGTGGGTTAGTCGATCCTAAGAGATGGGGAAGTCCTGTATCAAGGCCGCACTTTGCGCGATCATCGAAAGGGAATCGGGTTAATATGCCCGAACCGGGACGTGGCGGTGGATGGCAACATTAGGAAATCTGGAGACGTCGGCGGGGGCATCGGGAAGAGTTATCTTTTCTTTTTAACAGCCTACCCACCCTGAAATCGGTTCAACTGGAGATAGGGTCCAGCAGCTGGAAGAGCATTGCACATCTTGCGGTGTCCGGTGTGCCTTCGATGGCCCTTGAAAATCTGGAGGATCGAGTACCGTTCACGCCCGGTCGTACTCATAACCGCATCAGGTCTCCAAGGTGAACAACCTCTGGTCAATAGAATAATATAGGTAAGGGAAGTCGGTAGAATGGATCCGTAACTTCGGGAAAAGGATTGGCTCTGAGGGCTGGGCCTAGGGGTCTGTGCCTTAAACCTGTGGGCTTTTATCGGCCTGCCCGAGCTGCTTCGGTGGTGAGGGCAGGCCGTCACGTGCCTGTCGAGTGACAGGTACAAGATGCTCCCCTTGTGGGGGCTTTCCCTAGGCAGCGAACAGCCAACTCAGAACTGGTACAGACAAGGGGAATCTGACTGTTTAATTAAAACAAAGCATTACGATGGTCCCTGCAGATGCTGACACAATGTGATTTCTACCCAATGCTCTAAATGTCAAAGTGAAGAAATTCAACCAAGTGCGGGTAAACGGCGGGAGTAACTATGACTCTCTTAAGGTAGCGAAATGCCTCGTGATCTAATTAGTAACGCGCATGAATGGATTAACGAGATTCCAACTGTCCCTATCTACTATCTAGCGAAACCACAGCCAAGGGAATGGGCTTGGCGGAATCAGTGGGGAAAGAAGACCCTGTTGAGCTTGAATCTAGTCTGACTTTGTGAAATGACTTGAGAGGTGTAGAATAAGTGGGATCCGTTTTGGCGTAAGTGAAATACCACTACTTTTAACATTATTTTAATTATTCTGTGAGGTGGGGATAGAGAAATGCCCCTATTTTTGGCCTTAAGGTGCGTCAAGGCGCGTCGATCCGGGTGGAAGACATTGTCAGGTGGGGAGTTTGGCTGGGGTGGCACATCTGTTAAAAGATAATGCAGGTATCCTAAGATGAGCTCAATGAGAACAAAAATCTCATGTGGAACAAAAGGGTAAAAGCTCATTTGATTTTGATTTTTAGTACGAATACAAACTGTGAAAGCATGGCCTATCGATCCTTTAGACTTTCGGAATTTGAAGCTAGAGGTGTCAAAAAAGTTTCCACAGGGATAACTGTCTTGTGGCAGCCAAGCATTCATAGCGACGTTACGTTTTGATCCTTCGATGTCGTCTCTTCCTATCACTGTGAAGTAGAATTCACCAAGTGTTGGATTGTTCACCCACCAATAGGGAACGTGAGCTGGGTTTAGATCGTCGTGAGATAGGTTAGTTTTACCCTATTGATGATCCACGCTGTGATAGTAATTCAACTTAGTACAAGAGGAACCGTTGATTCACACATTTTGTCATCGCGCTTGGTTAAAAAGCTAGTGACGCGAAGCTACCGTGTGTTGGATTATGACTGAACGCCTCTAAGTTAGAATCCATGCTAGATGCGGTGCATCTCTCTCTCCGATTGCATCTTGACCCGCAGTAGGGGTGCTCTTGTGCCCCCAGGGGCCCGTGTCATTGGTGACCTCTGGTCGGTGCAAAAACCTGTCTGGGGAAACCTTGTATGACAATTCCAAGTTGTCGGCGAGAAGAATCCTTTGCAGACGACTTAAATAAGCAACAGGGTATTGTAAGTGGTAGAGTGGCCTTGCTGCCACGATCCACTGAGATTCAGCCCTTTGTCACCCCGATTCGTACAACCCGAGACTGGTTGAAGAGTGGGGTTTCCACACAGCAGATACGACTTTTATTTTTGCATGAGTGTAGGAGGGAGGAGTGGGGTTTCCACACTCAGCATATGTGACCTTCTTCTCCATTTTCCCAAGTATAGGAGAAGGAAGAGTGGGGTTTCTGGAGAAGAGATGTGATTCTTTTTTTCTTTTTTCCCAAGTATAGAAGAAGAAGAAGAACTGGGGTTTCCAGTGAAGAGATGCGATCTTCTACTCTCTCTATTTTTTTTTTGCCCAAGTATAGAAGAGGAAGAGGTGGGGTTTCCAGTGAAGAGATGCGATCTCCTCCTCTCTTTTTTTTTTTCCCAAGTATAGAAGAAGAAGAGGTGGGGTTTCCTGCAAAGAGATGCGATCTCCTCCTCTCTCTCTCTTTTTTTTGCCCAAGTATAGAAGAAGAAGAAGAGGTGGGGTTTCCAGTAAAGAGATGCGATCTCCTCCTCTCTCTCTCTTTTTTCCCCCAAGTATAGAAGAAGAAGAGGTGGGGGTTTCTGGAAAAGAGATGCGATCTCCTCCTCTCTTTTTATTTTTCCCAAGTATAGAAGAAGAAGAAGAGGTGGGGGTTTCCGGTGAAGAGGTGCGATCTCCTCCTTTTTTTCCTAAGCATAGAAGAAGTGGGGTTTCCGGAGAAGAGATGCGGTCTCCTCTTCTTCTTTTTTGCCTAAGCATAGAAGAAGTGGGGGTTTCCAGAGAAGAGATGAGATCCCCTCTTCTTCTTTTTTGCCTAAGCATAGAAGAAGTGGGGTTTCCAGAGAAGAGGTGCGATCTCCTTTCTTCTTATTTTTTCCTAAGCATAGAAGAAAGTAGGGGTTTCTAGAGAAGAGATGCGATCTCCTTTATTCCCCAAGTATAAAGTGGGGTTTCCAGAGAAGAGATGTGTTTTTTTTTTCCCAAGTATAAATTGGGGTTTCGAGAGACGAGATGTGTTTTTTTTTTTTAAAAACTATAAAGTGGGGGTTTCCAGAGATGCTGAGCTGCAGTGGAAAACAGGGGATTATGCCCCAAGATTCCCAAGTTAATGACGCATTCGGTGATCCAAGTTTGGTGAGTTGATCCCCGGGAAGCTCACCTGGGAGCCCGCCGAGCAGCGCGCCCATGAACTCACCTGGCAGCTCTCCTATGAGCACACCGAGTAGCGATGGTCATGAGCAGCTCGTGTAGCAGCTCGCTCGGGGAGCTCGCCTGGAAGCCTGCCCTGCAGCTCGCCTCGGAGCTCGCCTTGCCAACTCGCCTGTAAGCTTGCCTCGGAGGTCGTCAACCAGCTCGCTTGGGAGCTCGCCACATAGCTCACCCGGGAGCTCTCGCGATAGTTTGCCTTTCTAACTCGTCTGACAGCTTGCCTCGATGCTTTCCAGGGAGCTCACCTTAGAGCAGCTTGACGGGGAGCTCGTCGAACAGCTTACCTGTGAGCTCACCGAGTAGCTCGCCTGGGAACTCGCGGAGCAGCTCGGTTGGGAAATCTTCTGGGAGTAGCTTGGTTAGGAGATCTTCTTTGAGCTCACCGAGCAACTCGACTTGAGCTCACTTGTGAGCTCGTTGAGTAGCTCTTTTGGTAGTAGCTCGCCAGTGAGCAGCTCATCAGGGAGCTTGCCGAATAACTCGCCAAGTAGCTTGCCTTGCCAACTCACCTTGAGCTCACTGAGGAGATCACCTTGCTAACTCACTTGCAAGCTCACCTGTAATCTCACCTCGAAGTTCGTCGAGCAGCTTACCTGGGAGCTCGCAGCGCAGCTCACTCGGGAGCTCACCGAGCAGCTCTCTCGGGAGATCACCCTATAGCTCACCCAATAGCTTGCCCGGGAGGTCGTCAAGCAGCTCGCCTCAGAGCTCGCCTGACAGCTTACCTTGCCAACTCGCCCCTAGCTCGCTGGGCAACTCACCTTGCCAACTCGTCTGGCAGCTCACCTGTAAGATTTCTGACAAGCTCACCCTATAGCAGCTTGTTACGGAGCTTGCCTTGGTGCTCGCTGAATAGCTCACCAAATACCTTGCCTGGGATCTCACCGAGCAGCTCGCATGGGAGCTCTCAGAGTAGCTCGGCTGAGATCTCGCCGAGTAGCTCACCAAACAGCTCCCATGGTAGCTCACCAAGCAGCTCGCTTGGGATCTCGGCATGGAGCTCGCCAAGTAGCTCAACTTGAGATTGCCTGGAAACTCACCTGGGAGCTTGCCGATAGCTCACCTTGCCAGCTCGACTAGCAGCTTGACTTGAGCTCACCCAGGAGCTTGTCAAGCAGCTCACCCGAAAACTCGCATAGGAGCTCACCTCTCAGCTCACCTTTCTAGCTCACATTTCCAACTCACCTTGAGCTCGTCTGGTAGCTTGCCTCGGAGTTCGTCGAGCAGCTCGCCAAGTAGCTCACCTCGGAGCTCACCGAGTAGGCTAACTTGAGCTCACGAGCAGCTCGCCGAGTTACATCTTGCCAGGGAGCTCACCAAGTAGCTCACTTGGGAGCTTGCCAAGTAGCTTGCCTGGGAGCTCACCGAGAAACTCACCTGATAGGTCACCTTGCCAACTCGTTTGGCAGTTCACGTGTAAGATTGCTGACAAGCTCACCCTATAGCAGCTTACCGTGGAGCTTGTCGTACAGCTCACCAAACAGCTTTCCTGGGATCTCATTTGGGGAGCTCACCGAAAAGCTCGCTTGGTAGGTCACTGATTAGGTGACCTTTGAGCTCACCTGGGAGCTCGCGGAGCAGCTCCGCTAGGAGCTCTTTAGGGAGCTCGACTTGAGCTCGCACATGTAACATCCCCTTTTTAAGATACTAGAACAAGGGATTTTTTTTTTTTTTTTTGATAACGTTCTCTGTTATGAGTTATAAAATTCAAACACACGTTCAAGTTTTAATAATTGTTCTCTACCCAAACAACACAGTTTGGATCACACAATTTCTTTTTAAACTAATTTTCCCTGTTCACATATTTACAATATGGAACACACATTCAATGCCATTCAATCCTATAATAGATTCTATATGCTGTTGTAAATGACTCAAGGAACTGCCGATCTTCCATTTTCATGGCTCGGAGTTTCAACGATCCTTCATTTCATGACTCGGAAACAACCGATCCTTCATGTTCGTTTATGCATAGTATATTATATATACCAGTTCTCTTAACCGTTTCCGGTTATCGAAGTGATCCATTTAAGAAGCCTATCTGAATATCTGTTACTGATATTCATCTGACATCCTCCATCTTAAATTAAGTGATAAGGACAATACAACCAGCACTTGCGATACTTTGGCCAAATATTTTCACATGCTTTGCATGATCATATTCCTAGATGTGATACACATCAATGGAATACGTCCTTCACTTCACTTCACCTGTTATCTAGAATGGTCTTTCCTGGTTCCTACCAGTCCTCTCAGTTTAATATCAGTTTTAAACTTCCAATTTCCAACTAGTAATATGAATGAATATAGGAAGGTACTCCTGGTAACTAAAGATACGCAGACATACGGTGTCGTTCCCCACGACTCCGTGTGTCTAGTTATCTTTAGTATCCCGGAGTCACTCCGTATACCTGATCATACTCCTATCCCCTGCCAAGAACTTCACATTCAGCCTATGTATTCTTGATGTTTTAATTCGGGAGGGCATTGCAATATGTTAGCTATAACATTGTGTCGTCATGAAGACCCCGTCTTCATGAAGACACCTTTTTGTAGCTGGCGTATGTCAATGTCCTATGGAATCCTTCCATCGAGAGTACACATCCTGCTCAAGTGATTAGGATATGATCTTAATATAAGAATCAACTTTCAGTAACCATGTTGATCCCTTTATCCTCATTCCCGTTACAGTTGTATATAGCTAAGAGAGACTAAATCCGTCCTTTAGTTTGCTATGCATCTTCTCCTTCGTGCCGAAGGGCTGCATTTCTCTACTTGGTTCTCTTCTTAATCATTGGATTAAGCAGCCCATTACCGACGGACGTGATAAGTTTAACCTATTAAACTTTAACCAAGATTTTCCCAACTGTAACTAAATTCAGAGTTCTAGCTTATTAGATGTCATTTAAACGAGGTCTAATTCCCAATAAATGTATTCATTTATTTTCCTTAACATTACATAGTCAAGGTCCATTAGTTATGGATATACTTATCCCATATCCCTTATTCTGAATTTAACACACGAGGTTATTGATGGAGTTCAAAAGCGAAGTTTGATTACTCCTAAGTTAATTGATATTCCTTAGCTACCCAGCTAATCCTGAATACCTATCAGTTATGGAATCATATTCTTCCTAATCCTTTCTAATGTCAATTAACAATTCATCTTTACCCAAGTATGAACTAATTACACATTTCAACTTAAAAGTTGCATTTAGGTAAGAATAGATATCAGTTCCTTTTTAACATCCATCTAAGGACAATTAAATAAATCCAAATCAAGAAATAACATTATATTTCCAATTTAGTCAACAATATCAAACTAATATAATTATTAAAATATCACTCTTGTATTTGTATTCATCAATTCAGGTCATAATCCATACATTTGCCAATCCAACTAAATGGACATTGTTTACATAAAACATCATTACAACTCATAGATAGAAGAATATACTTTCTTCTTTTCACAATTCCTCGAAGAGGAATAAAAGTAAACAAATACAATTCATCTTCAACCAATCAAGAAGCATCAGAAAACAACCATGTCTTCGTTCTAATCAAGTTCCATCTGCAAAATTTCTTGCACGGGTCAGTTCAATGAACTGAGCATATTAAGCACTTATCATTAAAATGAGGTGCTTCAACTAACTGTCTCAATAAAATAACTCTGCTTTATGAAACGACAGTAAGACATCAATCAAGAAATAGGCACCCAAGAATGATCAGTAAGACAATTGAACCATCAAAATACCATCACAATCAGCCAAAGAACTGCTGTCCCATTTTCTACATAACCGTTACAAGTTCCAAATTACAATATTTGTAAGGTTAGGAATACAAGTAGCATACTGCTGATATAAAATACTGTTAACCTTTCCACACCTTTCATTAATAATAAATGCAAAGGTTAAAAACTAACTGAAACGTAAACCCATTACTTTCCTTTCAGTTCATGCATCATATTAGATTCCAAGCAATCACGCACAGACAAGAAAGCGAACAACAATGCATATAGTTGCTCATATCTAAGCACCACAAAATTCATTAAAAATGATTACAAATTTTCAACTGAATGAAAGAAGAAAATATCATTTTTCCAAGTCATTCATCCATATCCCTATTTCTTTCCACATGACTGTCCTAAAAATGGAAACCAAACGAGACACAAATCAAGATAACAGTTCAGAGTGAAACTTACAAAATCCATTCGGAATTCACTTTCCGGAAGCAAGAATAATTTCATTCATAATCAGCTTTAAATGAAAACAAGGAAGAATTTATCATCCTTATCAATACTTCATTTAAATTAGGCTCATATGCATATCCAAGACAGATTAGTATATCATCATATTTATCATAGATCAAATAGTACAAGGATGCATACTATATATTTACCGTACTAGAAGAAACCATAATTCTTTCACTGTATGGTAAACCAGATAAACAGTTATACAATCATGTAATCAATTATTCGCATGATTTCCTAATGCTATGAATGCATTCCGTTCAAAATAAAATTTATTCATAGCTGTTACCTACAGCAAGATCAATCATAATGCTATTTCCAGAATTCAAACAGCCAAAAGAGAAGAATTCGTTCCTTTAACTATTCAAATACGAAACAATCATTTCCATCAACTCAACAAGAATTATTCATGCCAATTTTGTTTCTTCTAAATGACTGTGTAAAATCAGAGACCACAAGAAACATTCAATTATTCCATTTGTATAGGAAACTCAGCACTCAGAAACAATTTAAATGCCACTGTCCTCTCTACCAACTGAACTTGTAAAGTTCAATAACCACCTGACTACTGGTTTTACCAATTCAAAATAGCAGACAGAAGAAGAATTCCTTACCAATAAATAATTCTACCCGAATCCATTTTTCTATTCACAATGATGTACAGAACCCAAAAATGTGATTTTTCATCCAATAATACCCTTATTATTAAAAACCAGCATAGGATATCAGATGCACAACAAAGTATAATCAAAATAGGTCCAACAGTAAGACAACTTCCCAAGCATTTCCTTCTTTGCACAGCAGTCCAAGTAAAATGCGTTTTCACAAAGACAATCAGAACTAAAAGTTTGAACAGCATCAATGAAACACAACAAATCATCTAACCCCTTCAGCAAGAATCAACATGATTTATTTAATGCACAGAATACAAGTCAAGCTCATTTTCACGGCTACAGTCCGAGCCGTATGATCAAGTCATTTCCATACAACACATCACAACCAACCTTTCATCACAGCAAGAAGGACTGTAATCATTCATATGTTTAGAAGAGAAAACAATTTCTTTTCCATCTTCCACGATTACTCAAAATCGTATTCGTCCATTTACATAAAAGAAGAAACACAACAATAATTGTATTACTAGCATATCCTTCTAACTGAGTTCGCATTGCTCATATAAAACTCGAAAACCCATCCCTTAAAGTTCAAAAAGAAATGTTATTCCCTTTTAATCCCAAAAAAACAGAAAGGAAAAGAAAAGTCTTATTTATTTTAAGCAAGAAAAAGAAAGAAACAACAAAAACGTGTTACCATTTCTTCCCTCAAATCAAATGTGTATGCTCATATAAAACCCAATGCTGTATTCATCATAATCAAACACAACAGAAAGAGAAAGGATCTATTTCCTTTTTAAAAGCAATTCCAGTAAAGCATACGACTTCATACAACTCGCACCTCCAGTACAGTATTATCACTGAAGTTCAAATATCAAAGAACAATTGCTCAGCACTATAAGACAAATCCTATTGTCTATACTGCCTTCATCATTCAATTTCTTTTAACAAAAGAATGATTGCACAGTAAGGAAAACAACCCATACTGCCTATTCCGTTTTCATATAAACATGAACAAAGAAAGAAAATACCTATTTCAAATTCTCCATACTGTCAACAACCAATACAGTAAGTTCATATTCCAGCTTGATTCATGCAAGGACAAATCAAAGCATAACAACCAGAAGTGATTTTCCTTATCATTTAAAAAAAGACAGCAAAAATCGACTAGATCCAAATCGTGTCAACTCGACAACAATCACATAAACCCAAAACCCAAAATCAGGGTTGTTTTAATGAGACGTTTAAACAAAGCAAGTATTTTTAAAGAGAAGGGATTAACATGCCTGAAATTTCTTTTCCAAAACTCGAAGAAAACTACGTTTTCTGAAGATATTTCCTTCCACGGCGACAGCAGGAACTTCTCAAAAATCCTTTCCTCTTCAGGCTCAGCAACAACCTCCAATTTCCCAAAGAAGAGTGATAAATCCAAAGAATTGGTTCGACTGAACCAAACAAAAAACCAAATGCAAAGCAACTTCACAAAGTCTGAATCGACACAATGAAAAATCAAATTTCCCTCATACACTTTCCAAGGCGAGCTGGTCGTGAGGACCGAGAACGTTTAATGCATTAAAGGCTCTGCCTTTTTCCAAATTTCCACGCCATTGCCAACTTGAGTTGGCAAACTCCAAATTTCAAATTTCCCATGCAAAACCAAATTTGGTTCCATCTCCAAATAGATACCTCCGCCACTTACCTACCCCGCCAAACTAGCGTTGTCCACGTATGGACTCCCCAATAAATTCCATTGAATACCCCTTCATCCTTATCCTCTCCCTCTAAGGGTCTGCGCATCCCCTTTAGGTTAGGATTAGTTTAGGTTGTATATTAGTGTTCACCTAGGTCATAGTTTAGTTTTAGGTTATTAGGACTTAGGTTTATTTCTCTCTTTTTTTTTGTAATTTAAAAATCCATTAGGATAGTAGTTTAGGATGCATGTTAGAACTTAGGATTAGCTTAGGCTTTAATTCCTACTAACCACTAGCACTAATCAACCTCCATCCAGTCTTCCAACTGACACTCATGTTAATGCTGTGCAGGACGTTCAGTCCTTTGTTTCACATGCCAAGGCCATCCATGTCTAGGCATTTCCTGCCCCACGAGGTCTCAAGTTCGACAGTACAGGGTTCAAGAATCAAACCTTTGTCGTTGGCATTTACGTGCCGGCTGCTCATACCTGCAATCAGGCGCTGCACATTCATATCAACCTCTAGTTCGGTTCAAGAGTAAATTGACACAGAAATCAAAAGAAGACCACAGCATACATTGGATCAATGAAATTGATTCAAGGTGTTTTGTCAATCAGCAAAGAGAGTTTAGCAAGTATACGACAATTCGTCGTCACATCAGCAAACACACAAGCACAATAACTGTTGTCC
The DNA here is from genome assembly GCA_019776745.2 of Taxus chinensis. Classification (NCBI taxonomy): domain Eukaryota; kingdom Viridiplantae; phylum Streptophyta; class Pinopsida; order Cupressales; family Taxaceae; genus Taxus; species Taxus chinensis. The sequence goes on from CM034155.1 coordinate 677,376,097, forward strand.
TATGCAATAAATTACAGCATGCAAGAATCCAAGTTAGCAACTTATTCTCTTAAGATCAGAACATATCTTAACATGTTTGCCTTCATTTTAGCAATTATAATAGTATGAAAAATATTCACCAAGATAACTTACAAAATCAGAGTGTTACAGCACAGGAGCTCATCGAGAAGCTCGCATGGAAACTCGCCTGGGAGCTCACCTTGCCAACTCACCTTGAGCTCGTTTGGTCGCTCACCTCAGAGTTCGTCGAGCAGCTCACCTAGCAACTCGAAACGCAGCTCACTCAGGAGCTCACCCTGATAGCTCACCTTGCCAACTTGTCTGGCAGCTCCCCTGTAACATTGCTGAAAAGCTCACCCTATAGCAGCTTACCTCAGAACTTTCATTGGTGCTCACCAAACAGCTTACCTGGGATCTCACCGAGTAGCTCGCATGGGAGCTCAGGGTCCAGCTCGCAGAGCAGCTTGGCCGAGAGCTCACCAAATAGCTCCCATGGGAGCTCACCGAGAAGCTCACCTAGGAGCTCACCGAGCAGCTCACCTAGGAGCTCGGCATGGAGCTTGGCAAGCAGCTCGCCAAGGAGCTCACCGAGAAGCTCGACTTGAGCTTGCCCGGAAACTCACCTGGGAGCTTACCGACAGCTCACCTTATCAGCTCACTGAGCAGCTCGACTTGAGCTCGCCCAGGAGCTCATCAAGCAGCTCACCTGAAAACTCGAATGGGAGCTTGCCTCTCAGCTCACCTTTCCAGCTCACCTTACCAACTCACCTTGAGCTCGTTTGCTACCTTACCTCGGAGTTCGTCGAGCAGCTCGCCGAGTAGGCTAACTTGAGCTCGCGAGCAGCTCACCGAGTAACATCTGGCCTGGGAGCTTGCCAAGTAGCTCACTTGGGAGCTCACCGAATAGCTCGCCAAGTAGCTTACCTGGGAGCTCACTGATCAGCTTGACTCAAGCCCACCCGGGAGTTCGTCGGGCAGCTCGCCTGGGAGCTCGCCTTGAGCTCGTTTGGTAGCTCACCTGTAAGCTTTCCTCAGAGTTCTTCGAGTAGCTCACCTAGTAGCTTGCCATGTAGCTCGCAACGCAGCTCACTCAGGAGCTCACCTTACAAACTCGTCTGGCAGCTCACCTTGTAAACTTGTCTGGCAGCTCACCTGTAAGATTGCTAACACGTTCACCCTATAGCAGCTTGCCGCGGAGCTTGCCTTGGTGCTCGCATTATAGCTTGCCTGGGATCTCACTGAGTAGCTCACATGGGAGATCGTGGTTCAGCTTACACGGGAGCTCGCGGAGCAGCTCGACTGAGAGCTTACCGAGTAGCTCGCCAAACAGCTCCATAGGAGCTCACCGAGCAGCTCACCTGGGAGCTCACAGACTAGCTCACCTAGGAGCTTGGCAAGCAGCTCACCAAGCAGCTCGAATTGAGATTTCCTAGAAACTCACCTGCGGGCTTGCCAACAGCTCACCTTGCCAGCTCACCGAGCAGCTTGACTTGAGCTCACCTAGGAGCTCATCAAGCAGCTCACCCGAAAACTCGCATGGGAGCTCACCTATCAGCTCGCCTTTCCAGCTCACCTTTTTAACTCACCTTGAGCTCATCTGGTAGCTCACCTCAGAGTTCGTCGAGAAGCTCGTCAAGTAGCTCACCCGGGAGCTCACTGAGCAGCTCGCCAAGTAGGCTAACTTGAGCTCGCGAGCAGCTCACCGAGTAACATCTAGCCAAGGAGCTCGCCATGTAGCTCGACTCGAGCTCACCCAGGAGCTCGTCGGGCAACTCACCTGGGAGCTCACTTAACAGCTCACCTTGCCAACTCGCATTGAGCTCGCCTTGCCAACTCGCCTTGGGAGTTCACCTTGCCAACTCACCAAGTAGCTCACGTCTGGGAGCTCACATGTAAGCACACTGCAGAGATTGACTGATAAGCTCACCTCAGAGCTTTGTTGAGCTGCTCGACCTAGAGCAACTTGTCAGGGAGCTCACCGAACAGCTGGCTCACCTGGGAGGTCACCGAGCAGCTCACCTTACCAAGCTCACCTGGGAGCTCGTGGAGTAGCTCCGCTGGGAGCTCTTTTAGGAGCTTGCCAAGTAGCTCGACTTGAGCTTACTTGGGAGCTCATCGAGAAGCTCACCTGGAAACTCACCTGGGAGCTCGCCTTGCTAACTCACCTTGAGCTTGTTGACGGTAGCTTGCATGTAAGGTTGCCTCAGAGTTCGTCAAGTACCTCACCACGTAGCTCGTAAAGAAGCTCACTCGGGAGCTCGCTGAGTAACTCGTTTGGGAGCTCTCCTTGCCAACTCGTCTGAGTAGCTCACCTGTAAGATTACTAACACGCTGGGACCCTATAGTGGCTTGCCTAGGAGCTTGCCTTGGTGCTCACCGTACAGCTTCGCCATACAACTTGCTTGGGATCTCACCTTAGCAGCTTGCCTTGCTAGCTCAAGGTTGAGCTTGTACATAGGAGCTCACCGAAGCAACTCGGCTTGAGAGTTCACCTCGAGTTTGAGTAGCTCGCCAAACAACTCACATGGGAGATCACCGAGTAGCTCACCTAGGAGCTCACCGAGTAGCTCACCTAAGAGTTCGGTAAGGAGGTCACCTTGCAGCTCGAATTGAGCTTTCCTGAGAAGCTCACCTAGGAGCTTGCCGACAGCTCACCTTGCCAGCTCACCGAGCAGCTCGACCTTGAGCTCTTGCAAGAGCTTGTCAAGTAGCTCGCCCTAAAACACGCATGGGAGCTCACCTTTCCAGCTCACCTCTGCCAACTAGGTTGACTTGAGCTCGTCTTGTGAGCTCACCTCAGAGTTTGTCAAGGAGCTCACCAAGTAGCATCTGACCGGGGAGCTCACCAAGTAGCTCACTTGGGAGCTCACCGAATAGCTCACCAAGTAGCTTTCCTTTCTTCTGGGAGCTCACCGATCAGCTCGAGTTGAGCTCACCCGAGAGCTCGTCATTGAGTAACTCACCTGGGAGCTCGCCTGACAGCTCACCTTTCCAACTCACCTTGAGCTCACCTTACCGACTTACCTTGTAGCTCGCATGTAAGACTCACCTAAGAGATCTACCGAAAAGTTCACCTCGGAGCTCATCGAGCTGTTCGACCTAGAGCAGCTTGTCAGGGAGCTCACCGAAAAGCTCACTTGGGAGCTCACCGAGAAGCTCACCTTTGAGCTCGCCTGGGAGCTCATAAGAGCTTTCCTCTGCTTGGGAGCTCTTTTGGGAGCTCATTGTAGCTCACCAAGAAGCTCACCTGGGAGCTCGCCAGGTAGCTCGACTTGAGCTCGCATGGGAGCTCATCGAGTAGCTCACCTGAGAAACTCACCTGGGAGCTCACCTTCCCAGCTCGCCTTAAGCTCGCTAAGGATCTCACCTTGCCAACTCGCCTTGAGCTCGTTTGGTAGCTCACCATGTAAGCTCACCTCAGAGTTCATCGAGCAGCTCACCTGGCAGCTCACCTACGTAGCTCACTAGGGAGATCACTGAGTAACTCACCTGGGATCTCACCTTGCCAACTCGTCGGGGAGCTCACCTGTAAGATTGCTGATAAGCTCACCCTATAGTAGCTTGCCGCGGAGCTTGCACTTAGGAGCTCACCGTACAGAGCTTATGACTTGGGATCTCACCGAGCAGCTCACCATGGGAGCTCGCGGTTCAGCTCGCGCAGGAGCTCGTGGAGCAGCTCACCTGAGAGCTCATCGAGTAGCTCGCCAAACAGCTTCCCACAGGGAGCTCTCTGAGCAGCTCACCTAGGAGCTTACCATGGAGCTTGGAAAGCAGCTCTCCAAGGAGCTCGTCGGGTAGCTTCGAATTGAGCTCACCCAGAAACTCACCTGGTTGCTTTCCGAAAGCTCACATTGCCAGCTCATCAAGCAACTCAACTTAAGCTCACCCGAAAACTCACATGGGAGCTCACCTCTCAGCTCACCTTTCCAGCTTCACCTTTCCAAGCTCACCTTGAGCTCATCTGGTAGCTCACCTCGAAGTTCGTCGAGCAGCTCACCAAGTAGCTCGCCTGGGAGCTCACCTGAGTCAGCTCGCCAAGTAGGAGCTAACTTGAGCTCGCGTGTAGCTCGTCGAGGTAACATCTCACCGGTCCGGAGCTCGCTGAGCAGCTCGCCAAGTAGCTTGCCTAGGATCTCACCAATCAGCTCGACCTGAGCTTGCACCTGGGAGCTCATCGTGGCAACTCGACTAGGAGCTCACCTTACAGCTCGCCTTACCAACTCGCCTTGAGCTCGTATGGTAGCTCACATGTAAGATCACCTAAGAGATTACCGACAAGCTCACCTCGGAGTTCCTCGAGCTGCTCGACCTAGAGCAACTTATCAGGGAGCTCTCCGAATAGCTCGCTTGGGAGGTCACCGAGTAGCTCACCTTTGAGCTCGCCTGAGAGCTCTCCGTACTCACCAAGTAGCTCACATGGGAGCTTGCCGAGCAGCTCAACTTGAGCTCGCCCGGGAGCTCATTGAGTAGCTCACCTGAAAACTCACCTGGGAGCTCACCTATCAACTCACCTTGAGCTCACCTGAGGAGCTCACCTTACCAACTCACCTTAAGCTCATTCTAGTAACTCACCTGTAATGCTCACCTCAAGTAGCTCATCGAGTAGGTTAAGCCTTGCTGCTCACCATTGTGAGCTCGACCGAGTAGCTCACCTGAGGACCTCAGCCTAGACATCTCACCCTATTACAGCTAGCCTCGGAGCTTGCCTTGGAACTCACCATAGCAGCTCACCGTCAGAGCTTTCACTGGAATAACTCACTAAGTAGCTTACGCATAGAAGCTCTTCTGTTGAGCTCCCCAATGGGAGCTTGAGTTGCAGCTCAACTTAGGAGATCATTAAGTAACTCACCTAGGAACTTGCCATGGGAGCTCACCTGAGCAACTCAACTTACCAAATCACCTTGAGCTCACATTAGTAATCTCACCTAGGAGCTCATGGCTTGTAGCTCGGACATGTAAGCTCACCTAAGGAGATCGCCTGACAAGCTTGACCTTTAAGCTTACCTAAGAGCTCACCAAGTAGCTCACTTAGGAGCTAGGCTGGGAGCTCCAAAAGTAGCTCACCCAAGAGCTCATCGAGTAGCTTGACTTGAGCTCGCCCAAAAACTCGCATGGGAGTTCACCTGACAGATCACCCTTGAGCTCACATAGGAGCTCACCAAGTCAGCTTGACCAATGAGCTTGTCTTTCCAGCTCGTAAGACATCTCGGCATCGAAAAATCACATGGGAGCTCACCTGACATCTCACCTAGAGCAACTTGCACATAGGAGCTCAGCGTATTAGCTTGCCTGTAGCAGCTCACCTTGATCAGTTCACCTGAGGATCTCACCTTCAGCAACATCACCTAGGAGCTTGTAAGAGTAGCTCACCTTGGGAGTTCACTCGAGTAGCTCACCAGGGAACCTCGGTTGGGAGCTCACCTGAGAGCCCACCTAATAGTTCGACCTGGGAGCGTCACCTGAATGAGCTCAGTCAAGTAGGTTGAGCTTTGTAACATCACCATTTTAAGATACTAGAACAAGGGAATTTTTTTATTTTTTTTTGTATAATGTTCTCTGTTATGAATTATATAATTCAAACACACATTCAAGTTTTAATAATTGTTCTCTACCCAAACAACATGCAGTTTGGAACACACAATTTCCTTTTAAAACTAATGTTCCCTGTTCGCATATTTACAATATGGAACACACATGTCAATGCCATTCAATCTTATAACAAATTCTATATGCTACTGTAAATGACTTGAAGAACTATTGATCTCCCATTTTCATGGCTCGGAGTTTCAACGATCTCTCATTTCATGACTCGGCAACAACCGATCCTTCATGTTCGTTCATGCATAGTATATTATATATACAAGGTTCTCTTAACCGTTACCGGTTATCGAAGTGATCCATTTAAGAAGCCTATCTAAATATCTGTTACTGATATTCATTTGACATCCTACATCTTAAATTAAGTGATTAGGACAACGCAACCAGCACTTGCGATACTTTGGCCAAAGATTTTCACATGCTTTGCATGATCATATTCCTGGATGTTATACACATCAATGGAATACATCCTTCACTTCACTTCACCTATTATCTAGAATGGTCTTTCCTGGTTCCTACCAGTCCTTTCAAATTAAGGTCAGATTCTAAACTTCCAATTTCCAACTAGCAATATGAACGAGTATAGTAAGGCACTCCTGGTAACTAAAGATACACAGACATATGATGTCATTCCCCATGACTCCGTGTGTCTAGTTATCTTTAGTCCTCTGGAGTCACTCCGTATACGTGATCATACTCCTATCCCCATCCAAGAACTTCACATTTAGCCTATGTATTCTCGATGTTTTAATTCGGAAGGGCATTGTAATATGTCAGCTATAACATTGTGTCACCATGAAGACCTCGTCTTCATGAAGACACCTTGCTGTAGCTAGCGTATGTCAATTTCCTACTGAATACTCCCATCGAGAGTACACATCTTGCTCAAGTGATTGGGATATGATCTTAATATTTAATATCATCTTTCAGCAACCATGCTAATCCTTTATCCTCATTCCCGTTACAGTTGTATGTAGATAAGAGAGACCAAATCAGTCCTCTAGCTTGCTATGCACCCTCTCCTTCGTATCGAAGGGATGCATTTTCTCTACTTGGTTCTCTTCTCAATCATTGGATTAAGCAGCCCGTTACCGACGGATGTGATAAGTTTAACCTATTAAACTTAACCAAGATTTTCCACAACTGTAACTAAATTTAGAATTCCAGCTTATTAGACGTCATTTAAACGAGGTCTAATTTCTCAATGAATATGTATTCATTTATTCTCCTTAACCTTACATAGTTAAGGTCCATTAGCTATAGGATATATTTATCCCATATCCTTTCTTTCTGAATTTAACATATCGAGGTTATTAACGGAGTTCGAAAATGAAGTTCGATTACTCCTAAGTTAATTGATATTCCTTAGCTTCCAAGCTAATCCTGAATACTTATCAGTTATGGAGATCATATTCTTCCTAATCCTTTTTAATGTCAATTAAAAATTCATCTTTACCCCAAGTATGAACTAATTGCACATTTCAACTTAAAAGTTGCATTGGGGTAAGAATAGATATCAATTCCCTTTTTAACATCCATCCAAGGACAAGTAAATAAATCCAAATCAAGAAATAACATTATATTTCCAATTTAATCAACAATATCAAACTGATATACTTATTAAAATATCACACTTGTATTTGTATTCATCAATCCATTTCATAATCCACACATTTGCCAATCCAACTAACTAGACTTTGTTTACATAAAACATCATTACAACTCGTAAGATAGAAGAATGTACTTTCTTCTTTTCCAAGATTCCTCATAGAGGAATAACAACTAACAAATACAATTCAACTTCTGATAATCAAAAGAAGCAACAAAAAATAGCCATGTCTTCGTTCTAATCAATTTCCATCTATAAAATTACTTGCACGGGTATCAGTTCAACGAACTGAGCATATTAAGCACTTGTCATTAAAATGAGGTGCTTCTAATTAACTGTCTCAATAAAATAACACCCTGCTTTTATGAAAGCGTTACAGTAAGAACATCAATCAAAAATCAAGCATCATAACGAATGGACAGCCTAACAACTGAACCATCAAAATACCATCCCAATCAGCCAAAGAATTGCTTTCCTATTTTCCAGCATAACCATTACAAGATGTAATTTCCTTCAACAGTTCCAAATTACAATATTTGTAAAGAACTAGAAATACAAGTAAGTATACTGCTTGTTATAACATAACTGTTATCCTTTCCATTCCTTTCATTAGTGATAAATGCAAAGGATAAAATCTAACTAAAATGTAAACCAATTACTTTCCTTTCAGTTCATGCAATCATATTGGATTCCAAGCAATCCAGCACAGACAAGGAAAAGCAAACAACAATGCATATAGTTGCTCTAAACCCAAGCACTACAAAAATTCGTTCTTAAACGATTAAAAATTTCCAACTGAATGAAAGAAGAAAATGATCATTTTTTTTGAGCTATCCATCCACATTCCTATTTATTTTCTCATGACTGTCCTAAAAATTGAATCCAAATGAGACATCAAATCAAGATAACAGTTCAGAGTGAAACTTACAAAATCCATTCGGAATTCACTTTCCAGCAACAAAGAATAATTTCATTCATAATCATCTTTAAATGAAAACAACGAAGAATTTATCGTCCTTATCAATATTTCATTTAAATCAGGCTCATATGAATACCCAAAAATAGGTTAGTACAACATCATGTATCCATCATAGAACAAGATAGTATAAGGATGCCATACTATGTACTTACTATACTAGAAGACTCCATACTTCTTTCACTGTATTTTTAACCAAATTAACAATTATGCAATCACATAATCAATTATTCACATGGACCTTCATTTCCTATGAATGCATACAGTTCATAAATAACAATTTACACATTGCTGTTACCTATAGCAAGACCAACTTATTATTATGCACAGTAAGGCTTCCAATGCTATTTCCAGAATCCAAACAGCAAAAAGAGAAGAATTTGTTCCTATAATTATTTCAAATAAGAAAATAACCATCTTTCCTTTAACTCAACAAGAATTATTCAAATGCCGAGTTCATCATTTCTTCTAAATGACTGTGCAAAATCAGAGACCACAAGAAACATTCAATTATTTCATTTGTATAGCAAAACTCAGCACTCAGGAAACAATTTAAATGCCACTGTCACTCTCTATCAAGACTGAACTTGTAAAGTTCAATAAATTCCACCTGACTACTGATTTCTATCAAAATTTCAAACAGCAGAAAGAAGAAGAACTACGTTTCCCCATAATTTTAAGTCCAGAAAAAGAAACGATATCATTTTCAAATCGCACAGAATGCACAATTTTATTCAATACACCATATGAAAAGAATGCCAAGCTCGAGTTCTATCTCGAACAAACATTTCTACCCCGAAATCAACATTTTTCAAGTTCATGATGAGGTATGCAGAACTTCAGAATGCAATAGTCAGTATATCATTACCTCTATCAAAGTAAACCCGTATAGGGTGTTAAATGCATAAGTCTAGGTATAGTCAAGACAAACCCACACAACAAGACAAAATTTCCATGCATTTATTCTTTTGCACAACAATCCAAAGCTCAAGTGCGTATTCACAAAGACAGTCCAAACTAGAAGATCAAACAACATCAATAAAACACAACAAAATCATCTAACCCCCTCAGCAAGCAGATCAACATAATTCATTTAATGCATCAGAAATACAAAGCCAAGCTCATTTTCACAACTACTGTCCGAAACTGTAAGATCAAGTCATTTCCATAAAACACAACCAAAAATCAACCTTTCCATCCCAGTAAGGAAAGAATGTAATCATTTATAAGTTCAAGAAGAAAAACAATTACCTTTTCTAGCTCCCACGAATACCCAAATTGTATTCGTCCCATTTCTTATACAAAGAAGATAGCACAACAATGCAAAACATTACTATCACTTTCCTTCTAACCGAGCTCATAATGCTCAGATAAAACTCTAGTGCCAATTCCTTTAAAATCAAAAAATGCTATTTCCTTCTAATCCCAAAATAGCAGAAGGAAAAGAAAAGTCTTATTTCTCTTTAAGAGAAATTTTAGTATAGAAACGAGTGTCGAAGTAACTCGTACATCCTGTACATACGTTCCATCATTGCAAAATATCATATTGGACAAAAGAACAATCGCACAGCAATGAAAAACAAACTCCTACTACTTCTTGCACAGTTTCATCATTATAATCATTTAATCAGAGAAAAACCCATTTCGAGTTCCCAAATACCGTCAAATCAATATAACACAACATAGTTCTGTATTTCTAACTCAATAATCATGCAAAGAAAGATCAAATCAACATAGCAAGGAAATGATTTCTACCCATATCATTTCAAACAATGACAGCAAGAATCGACTAAGCCCAAATCATCTCAGTCATGACAACAATCAGATAAACCCAAAACCCCCTTCATCAGAAGAGTAGGGTTGTTTTAATGATACGCTTAAGACAAAGCAAGTGTTTTAAAGAGAAGGGCTTAACATGCCTATAATTTCTTTTCTCAAAACTCAAAGAAAACCGCGTCTACCGAAGGTATTTCCTTCCACGGTGACAGTAACGAGCTTTCCAAACAATCACTTTCCTCTTTAGGCTCAGACAACAGCCTCCAAATTTCCAAAGAAACAGTGATAATCAACCCAAATGACAACTGGTTCGACAGAACCAAGAAAAAAACAAATGCAGAGCAACTTCTCCAAAAATCCAAATCAAACACAAATAAACAATCAACATTTCCTCCATACACTTTCCAAGGTGGTCTGGTCACGAAGACCAAAAAAAAGTAAATGCATTAAAGGCTCAGCCTTTTTCCTATTTTCTCACACCACCGCTGAATTGGGTTGGCAAACTCACCAAGCTCAAATTTTGCATGTAAAACCAAATCTAGTGTCCCATGACCAACTAGCTACCTCCATCTTTCTCCCTGTTCACGCCAAACTTGGCGCTGTCCACATAAGGACTAACATTAACTACCAGTTAAATTCCCTTTCATCCTTATCCCTTCCTTCCCCCAAGGGTCTGCGCATCCCCTTCTTAGGTTAGGATTAGTTTAGGATTAACATATTAGTGTTCGACCTAGATCATAGCCTGGTCTTTAGGTTAATAGAACTTAGGTTTATGTTCCACCCTTTTTTTTTAGAATTTAAAAATCCACTTAGGATAGTAGTTTAGGATGTAAGGTAGAGCTTAAGGATTAGATTAGGATCTAATTCCCTCTAACACCTAACACTAACCATCTTCCAATCCTATCAAGTCCTTCTCGACTAACTTCAAAATTCCAACACTGTGCAAGACATTCCATCCTTTGTTATACATGCCTGAGCCACCCGCATCCAGGCATTTATCACCTTACGAGGTCTCACGTTACGACAATGTATGGTTCGTGAATTGAACCTTTTCCGTTGGCATCTACGTGTCAGCTGTTCATACCTGAAATCAGGTGCTGCACATTTATATCAACCATCAGTCCGGTTTAAAAATTAAATCGACAAAGTGATCACAAGAAGGCCACAGCATACTTTGGATCAATGGAATTGATTCAAGGTGTGCTGTCAATCAGCGAATAGAGTTCAGCAAGCATACGACAAATTTGTTGTCACATCAGCAAACATACAAGCAATATTAACTGTTGTCCCATGTAAATAAATTATAGTATGCAAGAATCCAGATTAGCAACACATTCCTTTAAGATCAAAATATACATCTTAACATGTTTTCCTTCATTTCAGCAGTTACAACATTATGAAAAATAATCACCAAGATAACTTACAAAAATCAGGGCGTTACAGAGCGCGCCAAACAACCTGCCTTCGAGCTCACCTTGAGATCGCCAAGCAACCTGCGAGGGAGCTCACCGAGTAGCTCACCTGGGAGCTCAGATAACAGCTCACCTAGGAGCTCATTGAGAAGCACGACTTCAGCTCACCCAGGAGCTCGTCGAGCAGCTCGATTGAGAACTTGCCTTTCCAACTCACCTTGAGCTCGCTAAGGATCTCACCTTGGCAACTCGCCTTGAGCTCATCTGGTAGCTCACATGTAAGCCACCTCAGAGATTAACGACAAGCTCGCCTTGGAGTTCATCGAGGCTGCTCAACCTAAAGCAGCTTGTCGGGGAGCTCGCCGAACAGCTCGTTTGGCAAGTCACCGAGCAGCTCGCCTGGGAGCTCAGGGAACAGCTCCGCTGGGAGCTCTTTTAGGAGCTCACCATACTCACCAAGTAGCTCACCTGGGAGCTCACCGATTTAGCTCACCTAGGAGCTCCCCAAGCAGCTCGACTTGAGCTCACCCGAGAGCTCATCGAGAAGCTCGCCTTACCCACTCACCTTGATCTCGTTGAGGAGCTCACCTTGCCAACTCACCTTGAGCTCGTTTATAAGCTTACCTCAGATTTCGTCAAACATCTCACCTAGCAGCTTTCCACATAGCTCTCAACGCAACTCGCTCGGGAGCTCACGCGAGAGCTCATCAAGTAGCTCACCCGGGAGCTCGTCGAGTAGCTTGCCTGACAGCTCGCCTTGCCAACTCGCATGGCAGCTCGCCTGTAAGCTTTCCTCGAAGATTGCTGACAATCTCACCCTAGAGCAGCTTCCTGGGGAGCTCATCGAGAGCTCGCCTCGGAGCTCACGGAGCAGCTCGCATGGGAGCTCGGGGAACAGCTCACCCAGGAGCTCGTCTAAGAGCTCACCGAGTAGCTCGATTGGGAGCTCACCTGGGAGCTCGTGGAGCAGCTCGACTTGACCTCACTTGTGATCTCGTCGAGTAGCCCGTCGGGGAGTTCACTGAGGAACTCACCAAGTAGCTTTCTTGGGAGCATGCTGAGCAGCTCACTTGGGAGCTAACCAAGTAGCTCGCCTTTGAGCTCGCCAAGCAGCTTGCAAGGGAGCTCAGTAAATAGCTCACCTAGGATGCACGTCGAGTAGCTCGGACTTCAGCTCGGCCGGGAGCTCGCATGACAACTTTCCTTGCCAACTCACCTTGATCTCACTGAGGAGCTCACCTTGCCAACTCGCCTTGAGCTCGTCTGGTAGCTCACCTCGGAGTTCATCAAGCAGCTTTCCTGGAAGCTCACGTAACAGCTTGCCCAGGAGCTCCCTGCCCATCTCTCTCAGGAGCTCACCCAGTAGCTTGCCTAGAAACTCGCCTGGGAGCTCACGTGACAGCTCACCCTAGAGTAGCTTGCCAGGGAACTCACCTTGGTTCTCTCCGAACAACTTTCCTGGGAGCTCGCGAAGCAGCTCGGCTGGGAGCTCACCGAGCAGCTCGCCTGGGAGCTCACAGAGCAGCTCGGTTGGGAGCTCACATGGGAGCTCGCAGATCAGCTCAACTTGAGCGCGCTTGTGAGCTCGTCGGGGAGCTCGCCGAATAACTTGCCAAGTAGCTCGCTTGGGAGCTCGCCGAGCAACTCACCTTCGAGCTCTCCAAGCAGCCTACAAGGGAGGTCACCTGGGAGATCGGCTAATAGCTCACCCAGGAGCTCATCGAGCAGCTCGACTTCAACTCACCCGAGAGCTCATCGAGCAACTCGCATGGGAGCTCACCTGAAAACTTGCCTTTCCAAGTCTCCTTGAGCTCGCTAAGGAGGTCACCTTGCCAACTTGTCAAGAGCTCATCTGGTAGCTCGCCTCAGAGTTCGTTGAGCAGCTTTCCTGGGAGCTCGCGTAACAGCTCATCCGGGAGCATGTGCTTAAGGACTAAATTGGTTGAGTGGGTGTTAGCACATGACCCGGAGGAGACTTAATGTCATCCAGATTGTGAACATGTGTAGCTTGTAGAGCTACCAAGTTTGGGGTGACTTAGTGTGAAGGGCGCATCGCAATGAGTAGGTGAGTCAAGAACATTGGACATAGCGAGCTCGTCGTAGAGCTCACCGTCGAGCTGCTCTGTGAGTTTAGAAATAATAAATGTTTTTTGTCATTTGATTCCTTATCCATCATGTGGCAGCCCTTTTTACTTATAACTACTATGGGTAGATGTTGCTCATCTGATGATTTAGCTTGTACGGAATGTTGGCTCATCGATCAGTGAGCCGTATGGCTATCTTTGCGGTGAACCATCACCGTGTCGAGCTACATTAAAATTCAACGTTTTCAATATAACGTTGTTCAAAATCTTACGAGGTGAGAGGTTGGAAACAAGAAAATATCGGTTAGGTTGGACTTTGCTGAGCGCCGCCATGGATCAGCTCTTGCATTCCCAAATCGGGAACATTGGACATAGGTAGCTCGTCAAAGAGCCGGCCGTCGAGTTGCCATGCGAGCTAAAAAAAATGAATGTTTTTCTCGTTCGATTCCTTTATCCATCGTGGTGAGAGCCCTTTTTACTTATAACTACTATGGGTAGAGGTTGTTCGTCGGATGATTTTGCTTGTACCCAATGTTGGCGAGTTGGTCAGTGAGCCGTATGTCTATCTTTGCGGCGAGCAACGTTTAAAATTCAATGTTGTGAATACAACGTTGTGCAAAATCTTGTGAGGTGAGATGTGGGAAACGTGAAAATATCGGTTCGGTTGGGGCTTTGTTGAGTGCACCATGGCTCAGCTCTTGCATTCTAAAATTATGAACATTGGACATAGCGAGCTCGTCGCAGAGCTCGTCGTCGAGCTAAAAAAAATGAAGGTTTTTTTCGTTCGATTCCTTATCCGTCGTGTGAGAGCCCTTTTTAATTTTAACTACTATGGGTAGAGGTTGTTCATCGGATGATTTTGCTTTTACCCAATGTTGGCGAGTTGATCAGTGAGCCGTACGGCTATCTTTACGGTGAGAAATCGCCGCATCGAGCTACATTAAAATTTAAAGTTTTGAATATAATGTTGTGAAAAATATTGCGAGGTGACATGTTGGAAACATGAAAATATCAGTCTAGTTGGGGCTTTGCTGAGCGCGCCATGGCTCAGCTCTTGCATTCCAAAATCGGGAACATTGGACATAGCGAGCTCATCGCAGAGCTCGGCATCGAGTTGCCCTCAGAGCTAAAAAAAAGAATGTTTTTCTCATTCGATTCCTTATCCGTCATGTGAGAGCCCTTTTTAGTTATAACTACTATGGATAGAGTTTGTTCGTCGGATGATTTTGGTTGTACCCAATGCTAGAGAGTCAGTCGATGAGCTGTATGGCTATATTTGCGGCGAGCTACGTTAAAATTCAACATTGTGAATACAATGTTGTGAAAAATATTGCGAGGTGAGATGTGGGAAATGTGAAAACATCGGTTTGGTTGGGGCTTTACTGAGCGTGCCATGGCTTAGCTCTTGCATTCCAAAACTATGAACATTGGAAATAGCGAGCTTGTTGTAGAGCTCGCCGTTGAGCTGCTCTACGAGGTAGAAAAAAAATGAATATTTTTTTTCATTCGATTCCTTATCCATCATGTGAGAGCCCTTTCTACTTATAACTACTATGGGTAGAGGTTGTTCGTCAGACAATTTTGCTTCTACCCAATGTTGGCGAGTCTTTCAGTGAGCTGTATGGCTGTCTTTACGGTGAGCTACATTAAAATTCAACATTTTGAATATAACATTGTGCAAAATAATGCGAGGTGAGATGTTGGAAACGTGAAAATATCAGTTTATTTGGGGGTTTGCTGAGCGCGCCATGGCTTAGCTCTTGCATTCCAAAACTGGGAACATTGGACATAGCGAGCTCGTCGCAGAGCTCGCCATCGAGTTGCCCTCAGAGCTAAAAAAAATGAATGTTTTTCTCGTTCGATTCCTTATCCTTCATGTGAGATCCCTTTTTACTTAGAACTACTATGGGTAGAGGTTGTTCGTTGGATGATTTTGGTTGTACCCAATGCTGGCGAGTCGGTCAGTGAGCCGTATGGCTATATTTACGGCGAGCTACGTTAAAATTCAACATTGTGAATACAACGTTGTTCAAAATATTGCGAGGTGAAATGTTGTAAACGTGAAAATATTGGTTCAGTTGGGGCTTTGCTGAGTGCACCATGGCTCAGCTCTTGCATTCCAAAACTGCGAACATTGGACATAGCGAGCTTGTCGCAGAGCTCGCTGTCGAGCTGCTCTACGAGCTAAAAAAAATGAATGTTTTTTTCGTTCGATTCCTTATTCGTCGTGTGAGAGCCCTTTTTACTTATAACTACTATGGGTAGAGGTTGTTCGTCAGATGATTTTGCTTGTACCCAATGTTGGTGAGTCGATCAGTGAGCTGTGTATGGCTATCTTTGCGGCAAGCAGTTGCCGCGGCAAGCTACGTTAAAATTCAACGTTGTGAATATAACATTGTGAAAAATCTTGCGAGGTGAGATGTTGGAAACGTGAAAATATCATTTTGGTTGGGGCTTTGCTGAGCACGCCATTGCTCAACTCTTGCATTCCAAAATTGCGAACATTGGACATAACGACCTTGTCGCAGAGCTCGTCATCGAGCTGCCCTGCGAGCTAAAAAAATGAATGTTTTTCTCGTTCGATTCCTTATTCGTTGTGTGAGAGCCATTTTTACTTATAACTACTATAAGGGGGGCGTGTCTCCATGCTCACAGAGCGACTACCTCCCCCAAGATGGGCAGACCCCATCCGCGCAGGGTAGTGCACGAGGCGCTATCCAGGGAGCTAGAGGGACACTCGACCGAGGAAAATGGTTGGCAAGCCATGGGTTGGGGTTGACGACCTCACATGCATGTGCCTACAAAAGATCTGGGTGAGTTAAGCGCATAGGCTGAAAATGGGTGACCTCCCGGGAAGTTCCCAGTGGCGCACCAATGTAACTCCTGTTGGGCAAGTTAAGCGCGTAGGGAAAAAATGGGTGACCTCCCGGGAAGTTCCCGATGGTGCACCAATGCAACTCTTGAGGGCTATGGAGTGAGTAAGAGTTGTGCATGGGGAATATGAAAGGACCATGCTATGAGCCCAAGGATGTCTCAGAATCATGGTTTAGCTGAGGCGGGTTGGTGAGCAAAGTTGGTTGCACTTAGGAACAGTGTAGGGTGTCTTGGAGTGAAGAACATACCCAATGTACGCGGAGCGAGTTGGGAAACTCATGTGGGCGATACAGAGGTAGAGCGGAAGTTGGTTTGAAGCATGAAGACCTTGTACGATAGAGGCGTTTTGTTGAGAGTGCAGCGCATGCCTAAAGAGCCAGGTGAGTATGGCAGACAATAAGACCAACAGGGGGAACTTACAACCCCACCAAGTGGAGTGTGGAACACTTGGTGCACTGGACATTCAGAGGATGGGGTGTTCAGCAGACCTTGGAGATATACTCTACCCTTGCGGAGTATGTCCATGCAATGATGTGCATCGTGGATCAGCAGTGGGACTCCAGTGTTAAGTGACAGTGGACTTGGGGAGACCTTTGAGGTGGCAACGTCCTTAGAAGCAGAGTACATGTGGGAAACAACCAAGAGGTGTGGAGTAAGACTGGGATCCGGAGGTCAAAATAGAGGAGAAGTAACTCGGATGCGAGCGAGCTAAGTGTGGTGAGCTCCTCAACCTTGCAAAGGTTAAAACAACGCAGATGAGTCAAGTGCTCACATAGATGTATCGGAGTGCGCCGGAAGCACGGATGCGGAGTGGGTGCGGTAGCAGAGGCTGAGACTCAGTGAAGTGGATAGAGGATGGTTCACATGGTGATGCGCAACATGGTGGGCTGAGTCAAGGACATCATGGATACCGTTGCAGTGTGGTGAGCTGACAACGAAGGTAGAGGCTTGAGAAGTCAATGTGGTCTGGACGCAGACAGGTGTCTCGAAGAGTAGGCACACCGATGTCAGTGGCCATGGCATCAGGGCGAGATCAGAGGTTGGATCAAGCTGAGGGAAGAAGAGTACCTCACCCGCATGTGATGCGTTCTACTAGGATGGCGAGCTAGCAGTGCTCCCCACAGGGATCCTTGATGTTGTGGACTTGGGTGACAATTGGTCAGTAGGTCGGGGTGAGTGGAGGCTCACACCCGGGAAGGAATCAGAGGAGGACTTCCCCCGTCGGTGCACGCATAGGTGACTGGCGCGGTAATTCAGGTAGACTCATGGATGGATGACAGATAGGGGCATGTGATGTTCCTCAGTGGCCTTGTGCAGAACAGTGGGATGTTCAACAGTGAGCCGGCCAGCGGCCTAGAGCTGGGTCAGTGATGAGTCAGGAGGCATGAGTTGTGCATTCCCTCAAGTGGACTAAGAAGGCATATTAAGAGCTCTCGGCGGTTGTATAGGCATCCGTGGTATTCGGCGAGTGGTCTTCTAGAGCAATTGTATGGGCAGCTGTGAAGGGTGTTGGAAGGGTTCACGTTTGCATAGTTACAGATGCAGTTGGGAATGGTTGGTGGATGAAAATGGAGAAAGGTGTAGTCTGGGACTACTGGAGTAGCTTGATCCTCTAAGGTGAGTGAAAAAAGTAGTGTCTCAGTGCCGCACGTTGGCTAGTTAATTCCGCTTCAAAGCTAGCCCCGTGACAACTGGTATCAGAGCTTCATCAGAGTGAGAGAGTTAAAGTGTGCCTGATATGTAGTGTGACAGCTGGTATTAGAGCTTTGGAGAGTTAATGTTGTACCTGATACGTAGAGTGACAACTGGTGTCAGTGCATTTGAAGTGATGCTCTCTTTAGTACCTAGAGCACAATGAGCATCGGTGCTGGAGTTGGGAACAAAGTGTAAACCAGTGGGAGTAGTTGGCGAAAGAGCTCTCAACTTCAGGCGTGTGGGATGTTGATTGAAGAATAGGGTGGCAGACTAGGGAGCCAATGCAATCAACATCATTGGTGATCGGATGGGCGGGACACCAACACGGTTAGGCGGAGTAGAAGTAGACTGGTGTGTGCTTGTGAAGCGACGTCAGATTGAAGTGCCCAACCTAATGTGTGGCTGAGAAAAGTCGTGCATGTTTGTGGGAGTTGGTTATTGGACGAATCGGATCAAAGATTGGCAATCAATGGTGTTGGCGATCGGAAGGTGGGACACCAACACAACTGGATCAAGAGGAGAAGTTATGTTCCAGATAAGAAGAAGAATGGTGTGGGCCTGGGAAACATCAGATCAGAGTGATCCAACGGAGTATCAAGGCTAGTTGAGCCTTATTGATGTCACAGTGAAATGAATGAAAGACAGTGAACTTTCTCAGCTGTAGACCAGAGGGTTGATGAGGAAGGATTCATGCAGTTGCGATGGTGTTCGGCATGGCGTTTAGTGATCAGGGTATTGTAGACCCATGCAGGTGTCAAGAGTTGGTGCTTGTGCAATGCAAGTAAGCCAGTGTAGGTTGTTAGAGACTTTGTGGGAGAAGAAGGCCAGTGTTTTGAACAGATCTCAGTTGTAGAGGAGGCGAAAGGGAAGCATACAGTGTGGGCTGGGTAAGTCACTTTAGTGGGCAGTTCATGTGGAGGCTGGTCCAGAACTTACTCCTAGCAGTTTTTGGTGAAGGGATAACACTTGGTAGAGACCAGGGGCAGTGGAAGAGTGACTCAAAAACTCGGTAGTTGCGAAAGCATTGAGTAGCGCGACGACTCCCCAGAAGTTGTTGACAGAACTTGTACATTATGGATGGCTGAATTACAGTGTTTGTGATATGATATCAAGTTGGTACTTGAGCCATGAAGTGGAAAAAATGGCTCTCCCTTGGCAGAATCACGGTGGTGAATTTTGTGAAACCTCAAAATTTCAGGTTGGCAACAGTGGCAGTGGCTACATTCCAGAGTAAAGCAAGAGTTGCATTTTCAGAAGGGCTGGTTAGTTGAAAGTGGTGGTTAGTAGATTAGTCAAGTTGCAGTGAAATGAGGTATTCCTGCTGAAGAGTTTTCCAGAAGATCAGCATCAGAGACACAGTGGTGGTATGGTGTTGGTAGAAGTGCTGAACAAGGGCAGCATTTGTGGTGAAGTAGGCCCCTAGATCAGGTGGAGAATTTCATGTGTTGCGTGTGGAAGCGTGGTGTGACTAGTTTCAGCAACAGTGAAAGCTTGCGTGGTTCGTCAATCGGCATGGAGGTTGGCGGTTCTCTAGGTTATGCAGTGAATGTTGTGTAAGAAGGGCTCAGAGCTTGGCAGGGCAGCTTATACATCATGCAAAATTCCTAAGAGGTAGTGGGAATTGCAGAAGGGGTATCCCATCAAGCATTGTGTTGGATGTTTGGTGAAGTGTAGTTTCAGTGGAAGGGAGCTACAGTGACAAAAGTGTTGAGTGATTTAGCAGTTTTTGTCCCGAGCACAGGGAGTTAGCACAATGAGATGTTGAAGAGACTGAGTTGTGTTATGTCAGCGTGACCGAAGTGTTCCGTGTGTATTTGCATGTGAGTAGTGCATTTACATTTTGTCCAAGTGTTGCGAACACTTGCATCCTTTGCACAGGCTTGTGAAGTCTAGCATCAGCGCCGTGGGCGTCACCACTTTAAGTGGGGGAGAATATAAGGGGGGCACGTCTCCATTCTCACAGAGCGACCACCTCCCCCAGGATGGGCAAACCCCATCCGCGCAGGGTAGTGCACGAGGCGCTATCTAGGGAGCTAGAGGTACTCCCGGCCGAGGCAAATGGTTGGCCAGGCATGGGTTGGGGTTGACAACCTCACATGCATGTGCCTAAAAAAGATCTGGGTGAGTTAAGCGCGTAGGCTGAAAATGGGTTACCTCCCGAGAAGTTCCCAGTGGCGCACCAATGTAACTCCTGTTGGGCAAGTTAAGCGCATAGGGAAAAAATGGGTGACCTCCCGGGAAGTTCCCGGTGGCACACCAATGCAAATCTTGAGGGCTATGGAGTGAGTAAGAGCTGTGCATGGTGAATATGAAAGTACCATGATATGAGCCCAAGGATGTCTCAGAATCATGGTTTAGCTGAGGTGGGTTGGTGAGCAAAGTTGGTTGCACTTAGGAACAGTATAGGGTGTCTTGGAGCGAAGAACATACGCAATGTACGCGGAGCGAGTTGGGTAAATCATGTGGACGATGCAGAGGTAGAGCAGGAGTTGGTTTGAAGCATAAAGACCTTATACGATGGAGGCCTTGTGTTGAGAGTGCAGCGCATGCCTAAAGAGCCAGGTGAGCATGGAAGACAATAAGACCAATAGGGGGAACTCACAACCCCACCAAGTGGAGTGTGGAACACTTGGTGCACTGGAAATTTAGAGGATGGGGTGTTCAGCAAACCTTGGAGATATACTCTACCCTTGCGGAGTATGTCCATGCAGCGATGTGCATCGTGGATCAGCAGTGGGACTCAAGTGTTAAGTGACAGTGGACTTGGGGAGACCTTTGAGGTGGCAACGTCCTTAGAAGAAGAGTTCATGTGGGAAACAGCCAAGAGGCGTGATGGAGTAAGGCTGGGATCTGGAGGTTGAAATAGAGGAGAAGTAACTTGAACGCGATCGAGCCAAGTGTGGCAAGCTCCTCAATCTTGCAGAGGTTAAAACAACGTAGATGAGTCGAGTGCTCACATAGATGTATCAGAGTGCGCCGGAAGCACGGATGCGGAGTGGGTGCGGTAGCAGAGGCTGAGACTCAGTGAAGTGGATAGAGGATGGTTCACATGGTGATGCGTGACATGGTGGGCTGAGTCAAGGACATCATGGATACCGTTGCAGTGTGGTGAGCTGACAGCGAAGGCAGAGGCTTGAAGAGTCAATGCGGTCTAGACGCAGACAGGTGTCTCGAAGAGTAGGCACGCCGATGTCAGTGGCCATGGCATCGGGGTGAGATCAAAGGTTGGATCAAGCCGAGGGAAGAAGAGTACCTCACCCACATGTGATGCGGTCTACCAGGATGGTGAGCTAGTAGTGCTCCCCACAGGGATCCTTGGTGTTGTGGACTTGGGTGACAGTTAGTCTGCAGGTCGGGGTGAGTAGAGGCTCACACCCGGGAAGGACTCAGAGGAGGACTTCCCCCGTCGGTGCACGCGTAGGTGACCGGCTCAGAAACTCAGGAAGACTCATGGATGGATGATAGATAGGGGCATGTGATGTTCCTCAGTGGCCTTGTGCAGAACAGTGGGATGTTCAACAGTGAGTCGGACCAGCGGCCTAGAGCTGGGTCAGTGATGAGTCAGGAGGCATGAGTTGTGCATTCCCTCAAGTGGACTAAGAAGGCATTTAAGAGCTCCCGGTGGTTGTATGGGCAGCCATGGTATTCGGCAGAGTGGTCTTCTGGAGTAGTTGTATGGGCAGCTGTGAAGGGTGTTGGAAGGGTTCACTTGTGCATAGTTGCAGATGCAGTTGGGAATGGTTGGTGGATGAAAATGGAGAAAGGCGTAGTCTGGGACTACTGGAGTAGCTTGATCCTCTAAGGCGAGTGAAAAAAAGTAGTGTCTCAGTGCCGCATGTTGGCTAGTTAATTCCACTTCAAAGCTATCCCTGTGACAACTACTATGGGTAGAGGTTGTTTGTCGGATGATTTTTCTTTTACCCAATGTTGGCGAGTCGGTTGGTGAGCCATATGGCTATCTTTTCCCATGAGAAATATGCGTTGCGAGCTACATTAAGATTCAACGTTTTGAATATAACGTTGTGTAAAATATTACGAGGTGAGATGTTGGAAACGTGAAAATATAGGTTCAGTTGGGGCTTTTGCTGAGTGCGTCATGGCTCAACTCTTGCATTCCAAAATTGTGAGCATTGGACATAGCGAGCTCGCCGCAGCGCTGGCCATCGAGCTGACCTGCGAGCTTAAAAAAAATGAATGTTTTTCTCGTTCGATTCCTTATCCGTCATGTGAGAACCCTTTTTACTTATAACTTCTATGGGTAGAGGTTGTTCATCAGATGATTTTGCTTGTACCCAATGTTGGCGAGTCGGTCGGTGAGCCGTATGGCTATCTTTTGCCGCGAGAAATATGCGCTGCGAGCTACATTAAGATTCAACATTTTGAATATAACGTTGCGCAAAATCATGCGAGGTGAGAAGTTGGAAACATGAAAATATCAGTTCGGTTGGGGATTTTGCTGAGCGCACCATGGATCAACTCTAGCATTCCAAAATCATGAGCATTGGACATAGCGAGCTCGCCGCAGCGCTGGCCATCGAGCTGACTTGCGAGCTAAAAAAAATGAATGTTTTTCTCGTTTGATTCCTTATCCGTCATGTGAGAGCCATTTTTACCTATAACTATTATGGGTAGAGGTTGTCCATCGGATGATTTTTCTTGTACCCTCTGTTGGCGAGTCGGTCGGTGAGCCATATGGCTATGTTTGCGGCGAGCTAATCTATGTTGGCGAAATAACTTTGTGCAAAATCTTACATGGTGAGATGTTGGAAAAGATAAAATATCGTTTCGGTTGGGGCTATACTGACCATGCCATGACTCACCTCTTCCTTTCCAAATTCACCAACATTGGACACAGCGAGTCGGTCCATGAGCCGTATGGCTATCTATGCGGCGAGCAATCGTTGCGGAGATCTAAATTAGAATTCAACATTTTGAATATAACGTTGTGCAAAATATTGCGAGGTGAGAGGCTGGAAACATTAAAATACTGATTTGGTTTTAGTGTTAGTGAGTGCGCCATGGGTCAACACTTGCATTCAAAAATCACCCACATTGGGACATACCGAGCGCTTGGTCTGGCTAGTTTACGAACTAAAAAGACAAATGTTTTTCTCGTTCGGATCCTTATCCGTTGCTTGACAGGCCTATTTACGTATAACTACTATGGGTGGATGTTGCTCTTATGATGTTTTTTTCTTGTACCTTATGTTGGCGAGTCCGATAGTGAGGTGAATGGGAATATTTTCATTGAGCAATGTCCTTTGCGGGGTACATTAAAACTGAACGTTTTGAATATAATCTTGTGCAAAAATCTTATGAAGCGACACGAGAATATTATTTTTGATTGGAGGTTTTTTGAGTGCGCCATGGCTCAACCTATGCAATCCGCAATCGTGAACATTTGACAAAATGAGATCGTCACCGAGCGTGCCGGCGAGCTAATGTAGTTGCTACAAAAAAATGAATGTTTTTGTCATCCATATCCTTATCCGTCGCGCGACAGGTCCTTTTACTTAGAACTACTATGGATAGAGGTTGGTCATTCGATGTTTTTGCCACTACGCTATGTTGTGGACTCTCAGAAAATCTTTCTCAGCTCGCATTTTTTCTTATCGTCTGCCAAGAGTGGATTGAGTTAAATTGACATGGTCTTTCGGCTCAGTCTGAGCTTTGGCCTTGGGCCATTGTTAGGGCTGTTGAAATTTCTGTCTAACCCACATCCACCTAGTAATGGACGTGACATGTATTATGCAAATATCCCACCGTTCTTGAAGTTTTCTTCAGAACACGTGGGTTTTGCCTCTCATTAGCATGCCTAATTTATTGGGTGTTGTTGGTTGTGCTTGTGTTGATTCCTTCATGGTATATACGGTTCGATGATAATGCGGGCATCCCTCTATTGGCCAAGTTGTCAACGGATGGGTTTTCCTCCTCTAATAGAGTGACAACCGATTCATAGGTGAATGGGAGAATTCTGTCCCATCTTGTGTATCGGTGTCATTTTCAAAGATTATGCAGGCTATGAGTGCATGTTCGTTGCGTTGAATTCTCCTTTGAGCTCATGTGATTGCAATGGGAAGGGGACGTTGATTTCCGTATGGATGCCTTTATTGTGCTCACTTCATTTTGTTGGCTCTCGATCGGAAGCGTCATGTTCTTCACGGATGTAACCATTCATGGATGGCCCAAATGATTGTAGGCAGTAGAGCGGAATGTTTCAGATTCTGATCAGATCCGCTTTGCCTAGGGTCATCCGTGTTGGTTATGGAAGTGATTTGCAGGACGTTTCTAGAGAGTAGGGGCGGCGACAACGCTCGGTAATTTGCACGTTTCGTTGTGATCCCGCTTCTCTCCTCAAAGCATATTACGCTTTACGGATGTAACCTTCGGTGGGATGGACCCATATGCGTGTAGGCCGCAGAGTGGAACGTTTCAGATTCTGATAGGATCCACTTGGCCTAGGGTCCTCCATCAGTGTTATGGAAGTGATTTGCAAGACATTGCTAGAGGCCTCCTGTATATAGCTTGATTCTTTGTGTTCTCTCTTTAAAGCGTGTTTCACTTTACGGATGTAACCTTTGGTGGCTGACCCATATCCGAGTGGGTGTTGACGAGTGATTTTTAGGCCACAAAGTGGATTGTTTCAGATTCTGATCGTATCCACTTGGCCTAGGGTCCTCCATCGGGGTTATGGAAGTTATTTGCAAGACATTGCTAGAGGGGAGGCACTGCGGAGTCCCCCTGTATATAGCTCGAATCTTTGTGTTCTCTCCTCAAATCCTATCATGCTTTACAGAAGTAACCTCTAGTGGTAGACCCATTTTCTGAGTGGGCGCTGACGTGTGAGTTTTTAGGCCACAGAGTGGAACATTTCAGATTATGATCGTGTCCACTTGGCCTCGGGTCCTCCATCGGGGTTACGGAAGTGATTTGCAAGACATTGCTAGAGGGGAGGCGCTGCACAAGCCCCCTACATATAGTTCTGGTTCGTTGTGTTCTCTCTTCGAAGCTCGTCACGCTTTACAGAAGTAACCTTTGGTGGTTAACCCATATCCATGTGGGCACCGATGAGTGAGTTTTTAGGCCTCAGAGTGGAATGTTTCAGATTCTAATCGTATCCACTTGGCCTTGAGTCCTCCATCAGGGTTATGGAAGTGATTTGTAAGACATTGCTAGAGGGGAGGCGCTATGGAAGCCCCCTGTATATAGCTCTAGTTTGTTGTGTTCTCCCTTCGAAGCCTGCCACGCTTTACAGATGTAACCTCCGGTGGTTGACCCATATCCGAGTGGATGCCGACGAGTGAGCTTTTAGGCCGCAGAGTGGAACGTTTCAGATTCTGATCGTATCCACTTGGCCTGGGGTCCTCCATCGGGGTTACAGAAGTGCTTTGCAAGACATTGATAGAGGGGAGGCACTGTGGGAGCCCCGTGTATATAGCTCTGGTTCGTTGTGTTCTCCCTTTGAAGCCTGTCATGCTTTACGGATGTAACCTCCAGTGGTTGACCCATATTCGAGTGGGTGCCGACGAGTGAGTTTTTAGGCCGCAGAGTGGAACGTTTCAGATTATAATCATATCCACTTGGCCTAGGGTCCTCCATCGGGGTTACAGAAGTGATTTGTAAGGTATTGATAGAGGAGAGGCACTGTGCAAGCCCCCTGCATATAGCTCTGGTTCGTTGTGTTCTCTCTTCGAAGCTTGTCACGCTCTACAGAAGTAACCTCTGTTGGTTGATCCACATCTGAGTGGGCGCCGATGAGTGAGTTTTTAGGCCACAGAGTGGAACGTTTTAGATTATGATCGTATCCACTTGGCCTAGGGTCCTCCATCGGGGTTATGGAAGTGATTTGTAAGACATTGCTAGAGGGAGGGCAGGCGCGCTCATTTTACTTATGTTCTTTTTGATGTTCCCCTTCTACTTTTGTTTTACCTCTCTCGTCGGAGGCTTTTACGTTGCGCGGAAATATCCTTTGGAGATCCATATGTGCCCTTTTATGGCAATGATGTGGAATGTTTCAGATTCTGATCGGATCTCACGTTGCCAGGGTCCTCCGTTGGTCTTATTTTACATGTTTTGTAAATGCCTCAAGGAGAAGGGTAGTAATCAAATCGGGTCGAGGTTGGCTAGTCTAGACAGTTTGCACCCTTTGAACATGCGTAGGGGGCTATCCTAGGTAAGGATGTCCCTGAGCAGTATTATAATTGAGGTGGATGCGTGCACAGTGCATTCTATGTGGCCTATGTTTATCATGAGAAATTTTACTTTGAGGCTTATGGAAAAGGGCTTCGTATGGGACGCGCTTCCCAGATGCCTATGAACTTAATCTCGTTGTCGATGTGCTTCGGCCCTATGCAGTCTATCTACCCCCAAAAATGTGAAGTTTTACGAGGTTCTTGATGCCCCCGTCATGTTTTTTCCGCAACATTTGATGTGCCAACGGGTTCATTGGAAAATCTCTAATGCTTTTCGGTGTTGAAAATGCTGGAAGCACTTAGAGATCTTCAATGGTTTCCTACCTTTCCACATCGACATCTGAGCTCGAGGTGTGGGTTGATTCGATGTTTTCTGCAAGAGAGGAGGAATTTGATATTTTTCTTTCACATTTGTGCGGGTCTCGTTGCGCCTTTTGAAGGCCTCCGACATCCCATGCGTGGAAGGGAGCTACCTGGTTGATCCTGCCAGTAGTCATATGCTTGTCTCAAATATTAAGCCACGCATGTCTAAGTATGAACTATTTCAGAATGTGAAACTGCGGATGGCTCATTAAATAATTTATAGTTTCTTTGATGGTACCTTTACTACTCGAATAACCATAGTAATTCTAGAGCTAATACATGTAAAAAATCCCAACTATTGGAAGGGACGCATTTATTAGATAAAAGGTCGGCACGGGCTTTCCCATTACTCCGGTGATTCATGATAACTCGACGGATCGCACGGCCTTTGTGTTGGTGACGCTTCATTCAAATTTCTTCCCTATCAAATTTCGATGGTAGGATAGAGGCCTACCAGGGTGGTGACGGGTGACAAAGAATTAGGGTTCGATTCCAGAGAGGGAGCCTGAGAAACGGCTACCACATCTAAGGAAGGCAGCAGGCACGCAAATTACCCAATCTTGACACAGGGAGGTAGTGACAATAAATAACAATACTGGGCTCATCGAATCTGGTAATTGGAATGAGTACAATCTAAATCCCTTAACGAGGATCCATTGGAGGGCAAGTCTTGTGCCAGCACCTGTGGTAATTCCAGCTCCAATAGCGTATATTTAAGTTGTTGCAGTTAAAAAGCTCGTAGTTGGATCTTGGGTCGTCACGGTTGGTCTGCCTACTCGGTGTGCACTGGCCCTCACGTCCCTTCTGCTGGCAGTGTGCTCCTGGCCTTAATTGTCTAGGTCGCGGTTCCGGTGTCGTTAATTTGAAAAAATTAGAGTGCTCAAAGCAAGCCTACGCTTTGAATACATTAGCATGGAATAACGTGATAGGAGTCTGGTCCTGTTCCGTTGGCCTTCGGGACCGGAGTAATGATTAATAGGGATTGTCGGGGGCATTTGTATTTCATTGTTAGAGGTGAAATTCTTGGATTTATGGAAGATGAACCACTGCGAAAGCATTTGCCAAGGATGTTTTCATTAATCAAGAATGAAAGTTGGGGGCTCGAAGATGATCAGATACCATCCTAGTCTCAACCATAAATGATGCCAACCAGGGATCGGTGGATGTTGCTCTAAGGACTCCGCCAGCACCTTCTGAGAAATAAGAGTGTTTGGGTTCTGGGGGTAGTATGGTCGCAAGGCTGAAACTTAAAGGAATTGATGGAAGGGCACCACCAGGAGTGGAGCCTGCGGCTTAATTTGACTCAACATGGGAAAACTTACCAGGTCAAGACATAGTAAGGATTGATAGATTGAGAGCTCTTTCTTGATTCTATGGGTGGTGGTGCATGGCCATTCTTAGTTGGTGGAGTGATTTGTCTAGTTAATTCCGTTAACAAACGAGACCTCAGCCTGCTAACTAGTTACGCGGAGGTTTCCCTTCGTGGCCAGCTTCTTAGAGGGACTATGGCCGTTTAGGCCATGGAAGTTTGAGGCAATAACAGGTCTGTAATGACCTTAGATGTTCTGGGCCGCACGTGTGCTACACTGATGCAACCAACGAGTTTTTCTCCCTGGTCTGAAAGGTTTGGGAAATCTTTCCAAATTGCATCGTGATGGGGATAGACCATTGCAATTATTTATCTTCAACAAGGAATTCCTAGTAAGCGCAAGTCATCAGCTCGTGTTGACTACGTCCCTGCCCTTTGTACACACCGCCCATCGCTCCTACCGATTGAATGATCCGGTGAAGTGTTCGGATTGCAACGATGGCAGTGGTTTCCATAACCGATGTTACAAGAAGTTCATTGAACCTTATCATTTAGAGGAAGGAGAAGTCGTAACAAGGTTTGTAACACCCTGAACTGTTGTTACTTTCTCCTAAGCATACAAGCGTTGATATGTGATTTCTTGTATAAGGATGTGTTCCTCGATTTTGAAATCATGCTTGATATGTACTGTAATTTCTTTGCAGATTGCAGATCTTGACTGAGTCACAATATGATTAGACTCTTTTATCTATTTCATTTTGTATCTAAGTATTAATCTGATCTCGGAATAAATTATAGAGATATCTATCTATAATACTTAGTCTTGGATCAGTGGAATTGATCCAAGTATTGCTTTAAATTGTTCGTGATGAATTGAATCACAGACCTTGAACAGGTTGCAAGGTATGGAAGCATTGATTAAGCTGGTCAGGAGTATGACTCAGGCTGAACTTGTGAAATAAAATTGGTTCCCGATATGGAAGTATATCTGGAAGGTCTCGATTGTGGACCAGGTAATAATTCGTTACATATGATTCTGCAGTAGAACAGGAGCTAACCCTGTTCAAGAAGGTATGAAACAGGTCTTTTCTAAGTGTACAGAACTAAGACCTAACTGGAATTATTAATGGTTAGTAACCTAAAACAAAAACCTAACCTAGGAGTTATATTATTGTTAATCTAACCTAGACCTAGGCTATGTGTTAATATCCTAAGTTAGTATCTATGTGTAATTTGGTTAGTATGGGTGTTACCCTAAATTCTAACCTAAGATACTAACCTAACTAATGAGGAGAATGAAAAGGGGCCTATGGAAGGGGGGTGCGAACCATGGGCGGTGTTTTCCATGACATTTAATTCTTGGGATAAGGATGAGGGACAGGTCATGGCGGAGGTTTAAGCAGCAGCTAACCTGTTCTGACGTGGCAGGTCGCTAAGTTTGGAAATGAACTTGAGTTTTAGTTGGACTGTCGCCAACTCTGGTGGTCGGTGGAAGTGGAGTCTTAGCGGGAAAGTTGGTTTAATGGACATTCAATATTCTCGGTAAACGAGCTCGGAACTCGCGAGAAGGCATGCAAACGGGAAGTTTGTGGGTTTGTTTGGCTTGTCGCGATTTTCAGTTTTCTCTCTGCTTGTTTACTGGTATCTTTCGCACCAGTTCTCCTTGTGTTGATAGGCTCCGACATCCATCGTGGAGGGAAGCTACTGGTTGATCCTGCCAAGTCGTCATATGCGTGTCTCAAATATTAAGCATGCATGTCTAAGTAATGAACTATGTCAGAATGTGAAACTGCGGATGGCTCATTAAATAATTTATAGTTTCTTGATGGGTAACCTCATCTCGAATAACCGTAGTAATTCTAGAGCTAATACATGCACAAAATCCCAACTCTTGGAAGGGACGCATTATTAGATAAAGGTCGGCACGGGCTTTCCCATTACTCCGGTGATTCATGATAACTCGACGGATCGCACGGCCTTTGTGTTGGTGACGCTTCATTCAAATTTCTTCCCTATCAATTTCGATGGCTAGGATAGAGGCCTACCAGGGTGTGACGGGTGACAAAGAAATTAGGGTTCGATTCCAGAGAGGGAGCCTGAGAAACGGCTACCACATCCAAGGAAGGCAGCAGGCACGCAAATTACCCAATCCTGACACAGGGAGGTGGTAGTGACAATAAATAACAATACTGGGCTCATCGAGTCTGGTAATTGGAATGAGTACAATCTAAATCCTTAACGAGGATCCATGGAGGGCAAGTCTTGTGCCAGCACCTGTCGGTAATTCCAGCTCCAATAGCGTATATTTAGTTGTTGCAGTTTAAAAGCTCGTAGTTGGATCTTGGGTCGTCACGGTTGGTCTGCCTACTCGGTGTGCACTGGCCCTCACGTCCCTTCTGCTGGCAGTGTGCTCCTGGCCTTAATTTGTCTGGTGTGGAGGGACGTACAAGTCAGGTTGTCGTTATTTGAAAAAAATTAGGAGGTGCTCAAAGCAAGCCACGCTTTTGAATCCAGTAGCATGGAATAACTGACGGAGTCTGGTCCTCGAACGCACGGCCTTCGGGCCCGGGGAGTCAAGTATGATTAATAGGGATGTCGGGGGCATTTTGTTATTTCATTGTTAGAGGTTGCAAATTCTTGGATTTATGGAAGATGAACCACTGCGAAAGCATTTGCCAAGGATGTTTTTCATTAATCAAGAATGAAAGTTGGGGGCTCGAAGATGATCAGATACCATCCTAGTCTCAACCATAACTGATGCAACGGATCGGTGGATGTTGCTCTAAGGACTCCGCCAGCACCTTCTGAGAAATAGAGTGTTTGGGTTCTGGGTGGGTAGGGTTGATGGTCGCAAGGCCTGAAACTTAAAGGAATTGATGGAAGGGCACCACCAGGAGTGGAGCCTGCGGCTTAATTGACTCAACATGGGAAAACTTACCAGGTCAAGACATAGTAAGGATTGACAGACTTGAGAGCTCTTCTTGATTCTATGGGTGGTGGTGCATGGCCATCTTAGTTGGTGGAGTGATTTGTCTAGTTAATTCCGTTAACGAACGAGACCTCAGCCTGCTAACTAGTTACGCGGAGGTTTCCCTTCGTGGCCAGCTTCTTAGAGGGACTATGGCCGTTTAGGCCATGGAAGTTTTGAGGCAATAACAGGTCTTGTAATGACCTTAGATGTTCTGGGCCGCACGTGTGCTACACTGATGCAACCAACGAGTTTTTCTCCCTGGTCTGAAAGGTTTGGGAAATCTTTCCAAATTGCATCGTGATGGGGATAGACCATTGCAATTATTTATCTTCAACAAGGAATTCCTAGTAAGCGCAAGTCATCAGCTCGTGTTGACTACGTCCCTGCCCTTTGTACACACCGCCCATCGCTCCTACCGATTGAATGATCCGGTGAAGTGTTCGGATTGCAACGATGGCAGTGGTTTCCATAACCGATGTTACAAGAAGTTCATTGAACCTTATCATTTAGAGGAAGGAGAAGTCGTAACAAGGTTTGTAACACCCTGAACTGTTGTTACTTTCTCCTAAGCATACAAGCGTTGATATGTGATTTCTTGTATAAGGATGTGTTCCTCGATTTTGAAATCATGCTTGATATGTACTGTAATTTCTTTGCAGATTGCAGATCTTGACTGAGTCAGAATATGATTAGACTCTTTTATCTATTTCATTTTGTATCTGAGTATTAATCTGATCTCGGAATAAATTATAGAGATATCTATCTATAATACTTAGTCTTGGATCAGTGGAATTGATCCAAGTATTGCTTTAAATTGTTCGTGATGAATTAAATCACAGACCTTGAACAGGTTGCAAGGTATGGAAGCATTGATTAAGCTGGTCAGGAGTATGACTCAGGCTGAACTTGTGAAATAAAATTGGTTCCCGATATGGAAGTATATCTGGAAGGTCTCGATTGTGGACCAGGTAATAATTCGTTACATACGATTCTGCAGTAGAACAGGAGCTAACCCTGTTCAAGAAGGTATGAAACAGGTCTTTTCTGAGTGTACAGAACGAAGACCTAACTGGAATTATTAATGGTTAGTAACCTAAAACAAAAACCTAACCTAGGAGTTAGATTATTGTTAATCTAACCTAGACCTAGGCTATGTGTTAATATCCTAAGTTAGTATCTATGTGTAATTTGGTTAGTATGGGTGTTACCCTAAATTCTAACCTAAGATACTAACCTAACTAATGAGGAGAATGAAAAGGGGCCTATGGAAGGGGGGTGCGAACCATGGGCGGCGTTTTCCATGACATTTAATGCTTGGGATAAGGATGAGGGACAGGTCATGGCGGAGGTTTAAGCAGCAGCTAACCTGTTCTGACGTGGCAGGTCGCTAAGTTTGGAAATGAACTTGAGTTTTAGTTGGACTGTCGCCAACTCTGGCGGTCGGTGGAAGTGGAGTCTTAGCGGGAAAGTTGGTTTAATGGCATTCAATATTCTCGGTAAACGAGCTCGGAACTCGCGAGAAGGCATGCAAACGGGAAGTTTGTGGGTTTGTTTGGCTTGTCGCGATTTTCGGTTTTCTCTCTGCTTGTTTACTGGTTCTTCGCACCAGTTCTCCTTGTGTTGCATGGCAAGTATGAACTTCTCTAGCTCTTTTCTCTGTCATGGAGAATATATATGTGATGGAGATAGCGAAATTTTGTTGGTCGCTTTATCTTGGAAAAAGAAAAGGAAGTTTGAGCTCTTCCAGTGGTCTGCTTCGGAAATTTGATCAAAAATCCAGGCATGTTAGGCCCTAACCTTTAAATATCTTGCTGTCTTTCAAGTGATTTCATTAGAACAACTCTGTTCAATGTTTTGAGAAAATAGAGGATTTTCTATGGAGATCTTGTTTGATTTTTGATACTGTATCTCTTCTGGTTCGATTTTTCAATTTCCTCTTGATGGGTGTTTGTTAAATTCGAATTGTGGCTCTATTTCTTTGAGTATTCATTCTGGCTTAAATATGTGAGATATTTATTTATAAATGAGTATGAATGCTCGGCCTGTTCGGCGTGAGCCCATAGAATATACCTGTGTTGGGTATAGACCACTGTTATGTAGTTGATTTGTGGTCACCGTTTCTTGTTGTGGGAACTGTATGAAGGGATACTGATGGATATCGTATGATGGATCAGTTTTATTGATCCTTTTGTAACTCTGTCGTGGTTTTTGGGTGACAGTGACTAATGATACTTTTTGGGTTTCATTTGTCTTCTAATTTTTGCTTGTGAACGGGTAACTGTTGTGTTACCGTAGTCTATACGACCCAGTGGAAGTTGTTCTTCCTTGTTATTGTGGTAACGGGATTATTGTTGACTGTGTACAATATTGATACATCTATACTTTATTTGGACGACTCAGAGGAGTCCTTGATTGAATCGTATATTGCTGTCCACTGCTGAGAATGTAGATTCATCCATGAGTTTTGTTATTTGTCTTCGTGGAAGCCTTGTAGAGGTAACAGGTCTTTTGTTCACTGCTATTTGTAATGATTAATGGATATAGATTTCCTGGGCATGCATTTGCATTTCTTTTGTGTAAGCTGTTCGAAAGTTTTGAAGAGGCTCAGTTGTTTTCCTTGTTTTGAAATGGGTATTCGATTTGCTTACATTTGTTTTATTCTGAATGATTGCCATGAATGGCATAGAAGGATTTATCAGCTAATTTCATATTACGCTGCTGTAGGGATTCAGCGGTTATGAGTATCGTTATTTGTCTTCATGAAGCCTTGTAGAGGATTTCACTGCTATTTGTAATGATTACATGGATATAGCCATTAACCCATTAGGGATTCAGCGGTTATGAGTATAAACCCATTAACAGTATACAGTGTGAATATATATAGATTTATAAATGTTGTGATTTGGACGACTCTGAGGAGTCGATTGAATGATTTATATTATATTTGAGCCGAATATAATTAAGTAGTTGGTGAATGATGAACCAGTGGCTTGAAGGAATAACATGTACTAAGACCTCTGTTATTTTCTGGAATTACTTTTGTGTTGCATGGATTTTTGTTGAACAGATTCTTGGGTGTATTTTTATGTTCATTCCTTGTAATCTTGTGCGAAAATTTGGCATGACTTAGTCGGGTTTCTTGAATTGAAATCGGTAATTAAAAGTTCTGCCTGAGTTTTAATATGTACACTATTTACTTGTCCAGAGGGAAACATTGGCAATCATTTGTCATTCCACTGTTGTTCGGGTTTAGAGAATTGTGGAAGTCAACCTGTATCTTCTATTGTCCTAGTTGAAACTTGACTTGATATACTGTTGTTGATATTGGACATTTTGTCTGAGTAATGGTCTGTATCAGGTAACGTGACTCTGTATAAGTGAATCGTGAGTACTTTTGACCAACTCCGATTTAGTACAGATGTATATACAGGGTGATGTGTTCCTTTCTGATAGGATGCGGTACTGTGTTTAAAAAGGACCTAGTATTGGGCTTAAGGTTGATACATGGATTGTTGATGTGATAGTTGCTGTACAGGAGTTTTGCTGTGTTTCTATTTCTTGATTTAGAACAGCGATCTTTCTTGTGGCTTGTCTGACTTGTTCATATACAAACTGGTTGAAAGTTTTCATATGTGAAAGCGGTACAGTAATGAACTAATGTGAATGAAACGATCTGACCAATGTTGTGATTTTGGATTCAATGCTTGTTGTGTATATTCGTTCCTTGATTTTTAATATTTGATGAAGTATTAGAAAGTGATTAAGACTATTTTGTAACAATGTTAGAGTTACATATTTGTAATCATTTTGTATTACAAGGGCATAGTCTGAATATGTTTACTTATGTGAATATCTGACCTCATTTTAACAGGGTGTTTAATGAAAACAATTGATGGATTGCAATTGTTTTAAAAGTTAGTGCTTATCATGCTCAGTTCATTGAACTGACTCATGTTGACTATTTTGCAGATGGTTGCCGTAAGAGGTAAAAGCAATGCAGATCTGACAGGCTGATCAGATTGTTTAATTGATTTATAATGAATTACAGCTTGATTTTATAAATGTACTATATGTGAAAAGATGTTTCTTTTCCGTTGAGCATTGTATCAAGTATGTTGTTTGCATAAAATGTAATCGTATAGTATTGAAAGGAATGGAAATAAGTGTTTGATACTTATGTGTCGTATTCTATTTTTGATAGTTGACCTTCTTCGGTTTGTGTAACGAAGGGGCATTGTTATCATTGTATAATATGGATGCTTTTGTGATTGACAATGAAAGCTTACAAAAAAAAAAATGAGATTGAATTCTTATGAGTGTTTTGTAGTTCTAATTTGTTCTAGCAAAAGCAATATTGGATTTAAATAATTGTCTTTCTTGAAGATAGGTTAAAAAAAAAATGAGCCTAAAGAGAACGCTAAACAAGCTGGATTAAATTACTAATCCCTAGTCCTAAGTATGACAGGACAATATTAAATTGGATTCTTAATCATTTATATCTTTATACTAATAAGTATGATATAAATTCAGTTAAGAGAACTGATATACAATCAAATGGAGTTCAGATGGCAATCTCAAGTAAAGGTTATGAGATATTGTCCAATTCTGTTGCTTTAGAATCAGATGTATTCTAATGACTCCTTGATGAGAACTTGACCTTAATACCTCTACCATGTAATGGGTTTTATAGAGGAGGGTCGTCTTAAGACGAAGAATCCAGGGATCGGGAAAGGCTAACCTTAGGGAAAAGTCTTTAAAGTAATTTAAACTACAGTGCGTAACGCACGTTATTAAGTAGATCTTTTCGAGGCGGATTTAAAGGTTGACGACACAAGTCAACTGCAGGGTTGTACCTCCGAGAAGATTAGGATCTTCTCGAAGTTACAACAATGCAGATGACTTATGGCGACACCCTTTGCATTGATCGCTAAGATTTACACTTGATTTCGCACGAGTTACTCAGGGTCCGATTAAGAACGTGGTCATGTTATAAGGCTGCCTAGGAGATTCGGGGTATCATGACACACTGGTTGAACTGCAAGGTTGGACCAGTATGTCACCATATCCCTAACCCTCGTGGGCATCCATATAACATTATCACCTTGTTAATCTGCCTCCGAGTGATTCAGTTGTGAAAGGAAGGACTGACAGTAGTCAGTGTAGGACATTCTATATAACATATGAATGGGGTGAAGGACGTATTCCAGATTGACGAGTATGCCGTTAAGGAATACGAGACAAAAACAGTATGTTTCAAATCTTTGGCCAAAGTATCGCAAGCTGCTGATTGCGTTGTCCTAATTCACCTAGTCTAAGGGATGAGATGCCGATGAATAATAGTAACAATTATTCAGTTAGATTCCTTGGACAGAGCATTCTGAATCCCAGATTAGGGAAGAGAACCGCAAGAGTAATGTGTTAAATAAAAACACCGACTCTTATTACTCATGAATAGATCGGTAGATTACCGAGTCATGGAATGAATAGATCGGAGGTACTCCGAGTCATTACAGCTGCATATGGTTGTCTGTTATATGAATGGTTATTTGAATTGTGAGTTCTAAATTATGTATTTAGAACCAGGATGCAATTATCAAAAAAAAAAAAAAAAAAAATTCACTTGTTCTAAAGTTTAAAATGAGGATGTTACATCTTGGTATCAGAGCTGAAGGTTGCAGCTCTTGGACCTATTGAGTCCATAATCTGATAAAAACCTGAATTTTCTTGTAACAGAAAATGGTTAGAACAAGGGGGAACGTTGCGAGTAATGCTCCACCTGAAGGAGGAGCGGCAACAACCCAGAAACTTGATGAGATCCTTGCTGCCCTGTTGGACACGAGAGATCGCTTAGCTGTACTTGAACAGCAGGTGATGGGAAATGAGGAGGATGAAGAAGCTGATAATAATAATCAGCAACCTCCTGAGGACAACCCCGAAATGGGTGTTGATGTTAATGCTGGAAATGCACCTGTCCAACCAGAAAACAAAAAGGCCAGATTGGCAGCAGAACTCACTAATGATATAAAAAGGATAAGTCCACCTAAGTATGATGGCACCACATTAGGAGATGGAGCTGAGAACTGGCTCAGCGAAATGGAGAAGTACTTTGCAATAAGGAACTTCTCAGAGGAAACCAAAGCTATTTGGGGAGCCTATCAGCTTTCTCACGAAGCATCTTCGTGGTGGGATAGCCGAAAAGCTGAGCTAAACATTGATGAGACCAATATTACTTGGGATCAATTTAAAGGCTATTTTAGGCAACGTTGGCTGCCACAACTTTTCTATGATCAGAAAATGACAGAATTTCAGAACTTAGCTCAAGGGAAGCTAACGGTAACTGAATATTGGGAGCGGTTTACAAAACTCCTCAAGTATGTACCGCAGTATCAAACTGACGAAAAGTTCAGGATACGGAAATTCATCATGGGATTGAATCCTGTGATAGGGGGAGAGGTCGATGTTCACAGTCCAACCACTATGGAAGGAGTTGTTGAAAAGGCCATAAGGCAAGAACAGAAATTAAAGGCTATTTCTGCTCATAAGGAGGAAGTGCGGAAGAAGACTGCAAACCCTTCTTCAACCTCTCTTGCACCCAGAAAAGGACCATGGAAAAAGTTTGGAAACAAAAGTAAGTTTCCAGGAGATAATAATAAGAAAGCAGCAGTAAATAAGCCTGCTGGAAACGTAAAGGATAATTTTGCTAAAAATTATAATAATGGACAGAAGTCCTATGGAGGACAGCGTGACAATTATAAAACTGGAGGCAACTTTGAGCCTAAAAAGGGACCTGTAGGAGGCTGCTACAATTGTGGTAAAGATCACTACGCAAATCAGTGCCCTTTGAAGAAGGATGATCGTAATCAGCAGCATAAGATACATGCTGCAGTAGCGGACAAGCAAGCTGAAAAGCAAGTGACACCTATAGAAGTTCCGGGTAAGTTATTCGGCATACCTGTCACTATTCTTTTTGATACAGGCGCTACTGAATGTTTTATATCTAATAAACTAGCTTCTAAACTTAAAAGAAAAGCTGGAAAAATGGATAAATCTTGGACTGTACAGTATGGTAATAATTCTGTTCATACAGTGAGTATGTGTCTTTTTGGGGCAGTCCTTGACTTACCTGACTTTTCCACGGAAGTTGATCTCTATGTTGCACCTTTGGGATCGTATGACATTGTCATCGGTGTCAATTGGTTAGCTGACCATAAAGCAAAGGTAGATTGCTATGAAAAGAACATAAAATGTTTAGATGATCAGCTGGAATCAGCAGAGATTCAAGGTGTGAAACGGGAAATTTCAGTTAGAAAACTGTCAGCTATGCAGCTTAAAAAGGCTAAAAATAAAGGATGTACCCTTTATGCGGTAAAAATATCTGAATCTTCTGAAGGAGATGATGATTTCATGAAACAATTCCCTCTGCTACAAGGTTTCAGGGATGTTTTTCCTGAGGAATTACCAGGGTTACCACCCAAGAGAGAATTTGATTTTTCTATTGAAATCAAGCCTGGAACGGAACCTATTTCCAAAGCGCCTTATCGGATGACTACTACTGAGTTAGTTGAGCTTAAGGCACAGTTACAAGAGATTTTGTCCAAAGGATTGATTAGACCAAGTGTTTCACCTTGGGGAGCACCTGTGATATTTGTGAAAAAGAAGGATGGAACACTAAGGCTGTGTATTGATTATCGGATGTTGAACAAAGCAACAGTCAAGAACCGATATCCACTTCCTAGGATCGATGATCTGTTTGATCAGATGCGTGGAGCAGCGGTTTATTCTAAGATAGACCTTCGATCTGGTTATCATCAGTTAAGAATTAAAGAGGAAGATATTCATAAAACAGCTTTCCGAACAAGGTACGGACATTATGAATTTACAGTTCTACCCTTTGGGTTAACTAATGCACCCGCAGCCTTTATGAATTTAATGAACAATATTTTTCAAGAATACCTGGACAAGTTTGTACTTGTATTCTTGGACGATATTCTCATTTATTCTAAAAGTGTTGAGGAGCACAATGAGCATTTGAAGATAGTTTTGGGAATTTTGAGAAAGAGAAAGTTGTATGGTAAGTTATCCAAATGTTCTTTCTTTGATTCAGAGGTTCACTATTTGGGTCATGTCATAAGTAAAGAAGGAATCGCTGTAGATCCTTCAAAAATAGTGGCAATAACTGAGTGGCCTGCACCAAAGAATGTGCACGAAGTAAGAAGCTTCATGGGTCTTGCTGGTTACTATAGAAAATTTGTAAAGGATTTTTCTAAGGTAGCTGCACCAATAACTTCATTGCAAAAGAAGGATAAGAAATTCATGTGGAATGACAAGTGCGAAGCGGCTTTCAAAAGTCTGAAAGACCAGTTGACTTCTGCACCTATATTGGTTGTACCAGACCCTAATGGGAATTTTACTGTTGTAACGGATGCTTCTGGGGAAGGCCTTGGAGGTGTTTTGTTACAAAATGATCAGGTCATAGCTTATGAAAGTAGAAAACTTAAGTTACATGAGCTGAATTATGCCCCTCATGATTTGGAACTTGCTGCCATTGTTCATGCGCTTCAAGTCTGGAGACACTATTTACTTGGGAAACCTTTTGAGTTGAAAACTGATCACTTAGGACTGAAATATATTTTTACTCAGCCCAATCTGAATGCCAGACAAAGAAGGTGGTTAGAATTTTTATCACAATATGACTTTGATATCAGCTATATCAAAGGGAAGGAGAATAGAGTAGCTGATGCTCTAAGTCGTAGGAGGCACATTTCTGCTCTTATAACATTAAGAACTCAGTTTAAAGACGAGGTAAAAAGTGCCTCAGAATCAGATGCATATTTTCAGCAAGTAAAAGCAGCGCTTGCTGCAGAACCTAAGGATATAAGGTATAAAGGTTTTCATTTTGATAATGAAGGAATCTTGCGTTATGAAAACAGGGTATATGTACCTGTGCTGAACGATTTGAGAAAGAAGTTGTTAGTAGAATTTCATAATTCACCTTTCTCAGGACACCCTGGTATCACAAAAATGCTTGCTGATATGAAACAACAATACTTTTGGAAAGGTATGAAAAAGGATGTGATAAATTTTGTGACTCATTGTCTGGAATGTCAACGGGTGAAGGCAGAACATATGCACCCTGCTGGACTGTTATATCCTCATAGCATACCGCAGTACAAATGGCAAGTAATAACCATGGATTTTGTACAAGGACTACCTATGTCCAGGAATAAGCATGATGTTATCCTGGTAGTTGTAGATAAACTGACTAAGGTAGCTCATTTCATCGCTGGAAATCTAAAGGATGATTCACCAGTGCTGGCCAAGAGGTTCGTACACGAAATTTTCAGATTGCATGGTGTACCAGAACTGATTATATCTGACAGGGATCCTAGAATGACGTCAAGGTTTTGGCAAACGCTTAACGCAGCCCTAGGAACAAAACTAAACTTCAGTTCTGCATATCATCCAGAAACGGATGGGCAAACTGAGAGGGTAAATCAAGTGTTGGAGGACATGTTGCGAATGTATTGCATGGATCAACAGTATAAATGGGAAGAGTATCTTCCATTAGTTGAGTTCGCATACAACAACACTTATCACTCATCTCTTAAGATGGCACCATTTGAAGCACTTTATGGAAGAAAGTGCAGAACCCCTGTTAGTTGGGACAATGTTGAGGATAGAGTGGTAATTGGACCTGAGATTCTCACAGAAATGGAACAGCAAGTTAAGCTGATTCGTGAACGATTAAAGGAAGCAGCGGATAGACAGAAGAGCTATGCTGACCTTAAGCGGGTTGATAGAAGGTTTGAGCTTGGTGATAAGGTTTTCCTGCGTGTTAAACCCAGAAAGAGCTCTATAACTTTTGGCAAAGCTGCCAAGTTGTCACCTCGATTTGTGGGACCTTTCGAAATTGTCGAAATAATCAATCCTGTAGCTTATCGTTTAGCATTGCCACCTGCTTTATCTCGCATGCATGATGTTTTCCATATTTCTTTGCTTAAGAAATACGTTTCAGATCTGTCACATGTTTTAAATTGGAATTCCTTGCAGGTCCAAGACCCAGGAATAATCGTGGTTAAACCCACACGAGTGCTGGAAACTCGCCAATTGCATTTAAGAAATCGTGATATACAGCAATGTAAGGTCCAGTGGGACCAGTTTAGCGAAGAAAGTGCAACTTGGGAAAATCTGGAAGAGATGAAAATTGCTTTTCCTTCTCTTTTTGCAACAGAATGAAATCTGTTGATAAAATATACTTTTATGAACTGATTGTTTTTAAGTATCTATGAAAGCCAGATGAAGGCAGACTTTATTCAGGTTGAATAAATGTGTTGTGACATTGATTTCTGGAACTATTTAATATGGAAGTAGTCACAGTGTTTGTGTACTAATAAATTGATTGACCTGAAGGTTAATTTAATATGTAATTCATCGGGACGATGAATCTTTTTAGGAGGGAAGCATGTAACACCCTGAACTGTTGTTACTTTCTCCTAAGCATACAAGCGTTGATATGTGATTTCTTGTATAAGGATGTGTTCCTCGATTTTGAAATCATGCTTGATATGTACTGTAATTTCTTTGCAGATTGCAGATCTTGACTGAGTCAGAATATGATTAGACTCTTTTATCTATTTCATTTTGTATCTGAGTATTAATCTGATCTCGGAATAAATTATAGAGATATCTATCTATAATACTTAGTCTTGGATCAGTGGAATTGATCCAAGTATTGCTTTAAATTGTTCGTGATGAATTGAATCACAGACCTTGAACAGGTTGCAAGGTATGGAAGCATTGATTAAGCTGGTCAGGAGTATGACTCAGGCTGAACTTGTGAAATAAAATTGGTTCCCGATATGGAAGTATATCTGGAAGGTCTCGATTGTGGACCAGGTAATAATTCGTTACATACGATTCTGCAGTAGAACAGGAGCTAACCCTGTTCAAGAAGGTATGAAACAGGTCTTTTCTGAGTGTACAGAACGAAGACCTAACTGGAATTATTAATGGTTAGTAACCTAAAACAAAAACCTAACCTAGGAGTTAGATTATTGTTAATCTAACCTAGACCTAGGCTATGTGTTAATATCCTAAGTTAGTATCTATGTGTAATTTGGTTAGTATGGGTGTTACCCTAAATTCTAACCTAAGATACTAACCTAACTAATGAGGAGAATGAAAAGGGGCCTATGGAAGGGGGGTGCGAACCATGGGCGGCGTTTTCCATGACATTTAATGCTTGGGATAAGGATGAGGGACAGGTCATGGCGGAGGTTTAAGCAGCAGCTAACCTGTTCTGACGTGGCAGGTCGCTAAGTTTGGAAATGAACTTGAGTTTTAGTTGGACTGTCGCCAACTCTGGCGGTCGGTGGAAGTGGAGTCTTAGCGGGAAAGTTGGTTTAATGGCATTCAATATTCTCGGTAAACGAGCTCGGAACTCGCGAGAAGGCATGCAAACGGGAAGTTTGTGGGTTTGTTTGGCTTGTCGCGATTTTCAGTTTTCTCTCTGCTTGTTTACTGGTTCTTCGCACCAGTTCTCCTTGTGTTGCATGGCAAGTATGAACTTCTCTAGCTCTTTTCTCTGTCATGGAGAATATATATGTGATGGAGATAGCGAAATTTTGTTGGTCGCTTTATCTTGGAAAAAGAAAAGGAAGTTTGAGCTCTTCCAGTGGTCTGCTTCGGAAATTTGATCAAAAATCCAGGCATGTTAGGCCCTAACCTTTAAATATCTTGCTGTCTTTCAAGTGATTTCATTAGAACAACTCTGTTCAATGTTTTGAGAAAATAGAGGATTTTCTATGGAGATCTTGTTTGATTTTTGATACTGTATCTCTTCTGGTTCGATTTTTCAATTTCCTCTTGATGGGTGTTTGTTAAATTCGAATTGTGGCTCTATTTCTTTGAGTATTCATTCTGGCTTAAATATGTGAGATATTTATTTATAAATGAGTATGAATGCTCGGCCTGTTCGGCGTGAGCCCATAGAATATACCTGTGTTGGGTATAGACCACTGTTATGTAGTTGATTTGTGGTCACCGTTTCTTGTTGTGGGAACTGTATGAAGGGATACTGATGGATATCGTATGATGGATCAGTTTTATTGATCCTTTTGTAACTCTGTCGTGGTTTTTGGGTGACAGTGACTAATGATACTTTTTGGGTTTCATTTGTCTTCTAATTTTTGCTTGTGAACGGGTAACTGTTGTGTTACCGTAGTCTATACGACCCAGTGGAAGTTGTTCTTCCTTGTTATTGTGGTAACGGGATTATTGTTGACTGTGTACAATATTGATACATCTATACTTTATTTGGACGACTCAGAGGAGTCCTTGATTGAATCGTATATTGCTGTCCACTGCTGAGAATGTAGATTCATCCATGAGTTTTGTTATTTGTCTTCGTGGAAGCCTTGTAGAGGTAACAGGTCTTTTGTTCACTGCTATTTGTAATGATTAATGGATATAGATTTCCTGGGCATGCATTTGCA
Organism: Taxus chinensis; assembly: GCA_019776745.2. Lineage (NCBI taxonomy): Eukaryota > Viridiplantae > Streptophyta > Pinopsida > Cupressales > Taxaceae > Taxus > Taxus chinensis. Next base: position 677,419,450 of record CM034155.1, read on the forward strand.
TTTCTTTTGTGTAAGCTGTTCGAAAGTTTTGAAGAGGCTCAGTTGTTTTCCTTGTTTTGAAATGGGTATTCGATTTGCTTACATTTGTTTTATTCTGAATGATTGCCATGAATGGCATAGAAGGATTTATCAGCTAATTTCATATTACGCTGCTGTAGGGATTCAGCGGTTATGAGTATAAACCCATTAACAGTATACAGTGTGAATATATATAGATTTATAAATGTTGTGATTTGGACGACTCTGAGGAGTCGATTGAATGATTTATATTATATTTGAGCCGAATATAATTAAGTAGTTGGTGAATGATGAACCAGTGGCTTGAAGGAATAACATGTACTAAGACCTCTGTTATTTTCTGGAATTACTTTTGTGTTGCATGGATTTTTGTTGAACAGATTCTTGGGTGTATTTTTATGTTCATTCCTTGTAATCTTGTGCGAAAATTTGGCATGACTTAGTCGGGTTTCTTGAATTGAAATCGGTAATTAAAAGTTCTGCCTGAGTGAACATATATAGATTTTAATATGTACACTATTTACTTGTCCAGAGGGAAACATTGGCAATCATTTGTCATTCCACTGTTGTTCGGGTTTAGAGAATTGTGGAAGTCAACCTGTATCTTCTATTGTCCTAGTTGAAACTTGACTTGATATACTGTTGTTGATATTGGACATTTTGTCTGAGTAATGGTCTGTATCAGGTAACGTGACTCTGTATAAGTGAATCGTGAGTACTTTTGACCAACTCCGATTTAGTACAGATGTATATACAGGGTGATGTGTTCCTTTCTGATAGGATGCGGTACTGTGTTTAAAAAGGACCTAGTATTGGGCTTAAGGTTGATACATGGATTGTTGATGTGATAGTTGCTGTACAGGAGTTTTGCTGTGTTTCTATTTCTTGATTTAGAACAGCGATCTTTCTTGTGGCTTGTCTGACTTGTTCATATACAAACTGGTTGAAAGTTTTCATATGTGAAAGCGGTACAGTAATGAACTAATGTGAATGAAACGATCTGACCAATGTTGTGATTTTGGATTCAATGCTTGTTGTGTATATTCGTTCCTTGATTTTTAATATTTGATGAAGTATTAGAAAGTGATTAAGACTATTTTGTAACAATGTTAGAGTTACATATTTGTAATCATTTTGTATTACAAGGGCATAGTCTGAATATGTTTACTTATGTGAATATCTGACCTCATTTTAACAGGGTGTTTAATGAAAACAATTGATGGATTGCAATTGTTTTAAAAGTTAGTGCTTATCATGCTCAGTTCATTGAACTGACTCATGTTGACTATTTTGCAGATGGTTGCCGTAAGAGGTAAAAGCAATGCAGATCTGACAGGCTGATCAGATTGTTTAATTGATTTATAATGAATTACAGCTTGATTTTATAAATGTACTATATGTGAAAAGATGTTTCTTTTCCGTTGAGCATTGTATCAAGTATGTTGTTTGCATAAAATGTAATCGTATAGTATTGAAAGGAATGGAAATAAGTGTTTGATACTTATGTGTCGTATTCTATTTTTGATAGTTGACCTTCTTCGGTTTGTGTAACGAAGGGGCATTGTTATCATTGTATAATATGGATGCTTTTGTGATTGACAATGAAAGCTTACAAAAAAAAATGAGATTGAATTCTTATGAGTGTTTTGTAGTTCTAATTTGTTCTAGCAAAAGCAATATTGGATTTAAATAATTGTCTTTCTTGAAGATAGGTTAAAAAAAAATGAGCCTAAAGAGAACGCTAAACAAGCTGGATTAAATTACTAATCCCTAGTCCTAAGTATGACAGGACAATATTAAATTGGATTCTTAATCATTTATATCTTTATACTAATAAGTATGATATAAATTCAGTTAAGAGAACTGATATACAATCAAATGGAGTTCAGATGGCAATCTCAAGTAAAGGTTATGAGATATTGTCCAATTCTGTTGCTTTAGAATCAGATGTATTCTAATGACTCCTTGATGAGAACTTGACCTTAATACCTCTACCATGTAATGGGTTTTATAGAGGAGGGTCGTCTTAAGACGAAGAATCCAGGGATCGGGAAAGGCTAACCTTAGGGAAAAGTCTTTAAAGTAATTTAAACTACAGTGCGTAACGCACGTTATTAAGTAGATCTTTTCGAGGCGGATTTAAAGGTTGACGACACAAGTCAACTGCAGGGTTGTACCTCCGAGAAGATTAGGATCTTCTCGAAGTTACAACAATGCAGATGACTTATGGCGACACCCTTTGCATTGATCGCTAAGATTTACACTTGATTTCGCACGAGTTACTCAGGGTCCGATTAAGAACGTGGTCATGTTATAAGGCTGCCTAGGAGATTCGGGGTATCATGACACACTGGTTGAACTGCAAGGTTGGACCAGTATGTCACCATATCCCTAACCCTCGTGGGCATCCATATAACATTATCACCTTGTTAATCTGCCTCCGAGTGATTCAGTTGTGAAAGGAAGGACTGACAGTAGTCAGTGTAGGACATTCTATATAACATATGAATGGGGTGAAGGACGTATTCCAGATTGACGAGTATGCCGTTAAGGAATACGAGACAAAAACAGTATGTTTCAAATCTTTGGCCAAAGTATCGCAAGCTGCTGATTGCGTTGTCCTAATTCACCTAGTCTAAGGGATGAGATGCCGATGAATAATAGTAACAATTATTCAGTTAGATTCCTTGGACAGAGCATTCTGAATCCCAGATTAGGGAAGAGAACCGCAAGAGTAATGTGTTAAATAAAAACACCGACTCTTATTACTCATGAATAGATCGGTAGATTACCGAGTCATGGAATGAATAGATCGGAGGTACTCCGAGTCATTACAGCTGCATATGGTTGTCTGTTATATGAATGGTTATTTGAATTGTGAGTTCTAAATTATGTATTTAGAACCAGGATGCAATTATCAAAAAAAAAAAAAAAATTCACTTGTTCTAAAGTTTAAAATGAGGATGTAGTAGTCTTGTTCCTTTGCAGTTGAAGGGTCCCAGCAATTTCCACCTGCTAGGCGGTTCCTTGCAAACGCCCGTGGCTGCTTTGCAGACCGTTAAACATTTGTTAGTCTGTAAAGAAGTTGTAACCCCCCGAAGTGTCGCCGGGTAGGTTATGCCATACAGATTATTTTGATCCTTTGGATGGGTGCACCTGCATACGTCGTCGGGTGGGACGACCTTCCACTGGTTCCGTTCTCATCTGTTCAGTCTCCGACCTTTCGACACTCTGGGGCGGGGACACCCTTTCTCTGATTTCCCCCACGGGGCATCGCCTCTTGTTGCGGGGGGCATCGAGTGGAGGTGCGTGTCATAACACTCAACGCATCGGTGCGGATTACACCAAGGATCTGATAAATAGCTATGCAGGCTGCGCACCATGCGCGTGTCAGACTCATGGTGCCAATTAAACACGACTCGCGGTAATGGATATCTCAGCTCTCGCCACGATGAAGAATGTAGTGAAATGTGATACTTAGTGTGAATTGTAGAATCCCATGAATCATCGAGTCTTTGAACGCAAGTTACACCTGAGGCCTCGGCCGAGGGCATGTCTGCTTGGGCGTCGCACTCTAAAATAGACTTCCCCCATTCCTCGACGGGAGGATCAGAGATGGCTTTCTGTGCCCACCAACAATGTGGTCAGCTTAAATGGGCACAAGATTTTTGGCCGATGTCACGATGAGTGGTGGCAATGTTGGTCGGCGTTGGATTATGGCATGAGGTCACGGATTTGTGCGGAACTTTACTTGTTGTTAGTCGTGACTCTTCCGCAAAAGGGTGCGTCCAAACTTTCGTGGCCCCAGGTCAGGCGTGAGTACCTGTTGAATTTAAGCATATCATAAGTGGAGGAAAAGAAACTTACCAGGATTTCCCTAGTAACGGGGAGCGAACCGAAAATCAGCCGATCTACATGCCGAATTGTAGTCTGTAGAAGCGT
>CM034155.1:677425909-677488409 GCA_019776745.2 Taxus chinensis
AGATGAGCTCAATGAGAACATAAATCTCGTGTGGAACAAAAGGGTAAAATAGCATTTGATTTTGATTTTCAGTAGGAATACAAACCGTGAAAGCGTGGCCTATCAATCCTTTAGACTTTTGAAATTTGAAGCTAGAGGTGTCAGAAAAGTTACCACAGGGATAACTGGCTTGTGGCAGCCAAGCGTTCATAGGGACGTTTCTTGTTTATCCTTCGATGTCAGCTCTTCCTATCATTATGAAGTAGAATCCACCAAGTGTTGGATTGTTCACCCACCAATAGGGAACATGAGTTGGGTTTAGACCGTCGTGAGACAGGTTAGTTTTACCCTACTGATGATCCGCGCTGTGATAGTAATTCATCTTAGTACGAGAGGAACCGTTGATTCACACATTTGGTCATCGCGCTTGGTTGAAAATCCAGTGGCGCGAAGCTAACGTGTGTTAGATTATGACTAAACGCCTCGAAGTCATAATCCACGATAGATGCGGTGCATCTCTCTCTCTGATTGCATCGTGACCCGCAGTAGGGGTGCTCTTGTGCCCCCAGGGGCCCATGTCATTGGCGACCTCCGGTCGGTGCAACAACCTGTCTGGGGAAACCTTGTATAACAATTTCAAGTGGTTGGTGAGAAGAATCCTTTGCAGACGACTTAAATAAGCGATGGGGTATTGTAAGTGACAGAGTGGGCTTGTTACCACGATCCACTGAGATTCAGCCCTTTGTCACCCCGATTCATACAACCCAAGACTGGTTGAAGAGTGGGGTTTCCACACTCAGTAGATGCGACCTTCTTCTTCTTTTTCCCAAGTATAGGAGGAGGAGGAGTGGGGTTTCTGAAGAAGAGATGCGATTCTTTTTTTTTTTTACCCAAGTATAGAAGAAGAAGAAGAAGTGGGGTTTTCGGCGAAGAGATGTGATCTTCTGCTCTCTCTGTTTTTTTTTTCCCAAGTATAAAAGAGGAAGAGGTGGGGTTTCCAGCGAAGAGATGCGATCTCCTCCTCTCTTTTTTTCTCCCCAAGTATAGAAGAAGAAGAGGTGGGGTTTCCTATGAAGAGATGCGATCTCCTCCTCTCTCTTTTTTTTTCCCAAGTATAGAAGAAGAAGAAGTGGGGTTTCCGGTGAAGAGATGCGATATCCTCCTCTCTCTTTTTTTTTTACCCAAGTATAGAAGAAGAAGAGGTGGGGTTTCCGGCGAAGAGATGCGATCTCCTCCTCTCTCTTTTTCTTTTTCCCAAGTATAAAATAAGAAGAAGAGTTGGGGTTTCCGGTGAAGAGGTGCAATCTCCTCCTTCTTTTTTGCCTAAGCATAGAAAAGTGGGGTTTCTGGAGAAGAGATGCGGTCTCCTCTTCTTATTTTTTACCTAAGCATAGAAGAAGTGGGGTTTCCAGAGAAGAGATGCGATCCCCTCTTCTTCTTTTTTACCTAAGCATAGAAGAAGTGGGGTTTCCAGAGAAGAGGTGTGATCTCCTTTCTTCTTTTTTTTTCCTAAGCATAGAAGAAAGTGGGGTTTCCAGAGAAGAGATGCGATCTCCTTTATTCCCCAAGTATAAAGTGGGGTTTCCAGAGAAGAGATGTGTTTTTTTTTCCCAAGTATAAAGTGGGGTTTCCAGAGACGAGATGTGTTTTTTTTTTTTCAAACTATAAAGTGGGGTTTCCAAAGAGGAGAGGTGCTTTTCTTCCAGAGGTGTTTCTTTTTCCAAGTACAAAGTGGGGTTTCCACGAAGGAGATGTGCTTTTTTTTTCCAAAGTATAAAAGTGGGGTTTCCACAGAGCAGAGGTAGTTTTCTTCCTGGGTATAAAGTGCGGTTTCCACAGAGCAGAGGTGTTTTTCTGTCCAAGTATAAAGTGGGGTTTCCACGGAGGAGACGTGTTTCTTTTTCCAAGTAAAAAGTGGGGTTTCCACGGAAACTTTTGTGTGCGTGTGTTTTTTTTTTTTCAAATTATACAGTGGGGTTTCCACCCTGACGCTGAGCTGCAGTGGCGAATAGGGGATTATGCCCCAAGATGCCCAAGCTAATGACACATTCAGTGAGAAAATTTTGGCGAGTTAATCCCTGGGAAGCTCACCTAGGAGCCCGCTAAGCAGCACACCCACGAACTCACCTGACAGCTCTCCTATGAGCTCATCGAGTAGCACGGCCATGAGCAGCTCACTGGGTAGCTCACGTAGCAGCTCACTCGGGAGCTCTCCTAGAAGCCCGCCCTGCAGCTCACCTTGGAGCTCGCCTTGCCAACTCATCTATAAGCTCACCTCGGATTTTGTCAACCAACTCGCTTGGGAGCTCACCTCAAAGCTTTCTGGGGAGCTCACCTTAGAGCATCTTGCCGGGGAGTTCACCGAACAACTTGCCTAGGAGCTCACCGAGTGGCTCACCTAGGAGCTCGCGGAGAAGCTCGGTTGGGAAATCTTCTGGGAGTAGCTCAGTTGGGAGATCTTCTCTGAGCTTGCCGAGCAACTCGACTTGAGCTTGCTTGTGAACTCGTCGAGTAGCTCTTCTAGTAGTAGCTCGCAAGTGAGCAGCTCGTCGGGGATCTTGCCAAACAACTCGCCACATAGCTCGGCTAGGAGCTCACCAGGGAGCTCGGCAAGCAGGTCGCCCTGGAGCTCATCGAGTAACTCGCCTGGGAGCTCGCCTTGCCAACTCACCTGGGACGCTGCCTTGCCAACTCACCTTGAGCTCGCTGAGGATATCACCTTGCCAACTCACCTGTAAGCTTGCCTGCAAGCTCACCTCGGAGTTCGTCTAGCAGCTTACCTGGGAGCTCGCAGCGCAGCTCACTCGAGAGCTCACTGAGCAGCTCTCTTGGGAGATCACCCTGTAGCTCGCCCAGTAGCTCGCCCGGGAGGTCGTCAAGTAGTTCACCTTGGAGCTCACCTGACAACTCACCTTGCCAACTTGCCTGTAGCTCGTTGGGTAACTCCCCTTGGCAACTCGTCTGGCAGCTCACCTGTAAGATTGCCGACAGCTCGCATTGCCAGCTCACCGAGCAGCTCGACTTGAGCTCACCTGAAAACTTGCATGGGAGCTCGCCTTTCCAGATCACCTTGCCAACTCACCTTAAGCTCATCTGGTAGCTCGCCTCGGAGTTCGTCGAGTAGCTCACCAAGTAGCTCGCCGAGTAGGCTAACTTGAGCTCACGAGTAGCTCGTCGAGTAACATCTCGCTGGGGAGCTCACCAAGTAGCTCGCTAGGGAGCTCGCCAAGTAGCTTTCCTAGGAGCTCACTGAGAAACTCGCCTGACATCTCACCTTGCCAACTTGTCTGACAACTCACCTGTAAGATTGCTGATAAGCTCACCCTATAGCAGCTTGCCGTACAGCTCGCCAAATAGCTTGCCTGGGATCTCATTCAGGGTTCTCGTTGAAAAGCTTTCTTGGGAGGTCACCGAGCAGCTTGCCTTTGAGCTCGCCTAGGAGCTCACAGAGTAGCTCCGCTGGGAGCTCTTTGGGGAGCTCGACTTGAGCTCATTTGGTGGCTCACCTCAGATTTTTTCAAGTAGCTCGCCTAGCATCTCACCTAATAGCTCACAACGCAGCTCACTCGGGAGCTCACCCTGACAGCTCACCTTGCCAACTCGTCTAGCAGCTCGCCTATAAGATTGCTGACAAGTTCGCCCTATAGCAGCTTGCCTCGGAGCTTGCCTTGGTACTCACCGTACAGCTCACCAAACAGCTTGCTTGGGATCTCACCGAGCAGCTCGCATGGGAGCTCACGGTCTAGCTCGCAGAGTAGCTCGGCCGAGAGCTCACCAAATAGCTCCCATGGGAGCTCACCGAGCAGCTCACCTAGGAGCTTGGCATGGAGCTCGGCAAGCAGCTCGCCAAGGAGCTCACCGAGCAGCTCGACTTGAGCTTGCCCAAAAACTCACCTGGGAGCTTGCCGACAACTCGCCTTACCAGCTCACCGAGCAGCTCGACTTGAGCTTGCCCAGGAGCTCATCAAGCAACTTGCTCGAAAACTCGCATGGGAGCTCACCTCTCAGCTCGCCTTTCTAGCTCACCTTGCTAACTCGCCTTGAGCTCATCTGCTACCCCACCTCGGAGTTCATCTAGCATCTCGCCGGGGAGCTCACCGATCAACTCACCGAGTAGGCTAACTTGAGCTCGCGAGTAGCTCACCGAGTAACATCTGGCCAGGGAGCTCGCCAAGTAGCTCGCTTGGGAGCTCACTAAACAGCTCACCAAGTAGCTTGCATGGGAGCTCACCGATCAGCTCGACTCGAGCCCACCTGGGAGCTCGCCTGGGAGCTCACCTTGAGCTCATTTGGTAGCTCACCTGTAAGCTCACCTCGGAGTTCATCCAGTAGCTTGCCTAACAGCTCGCCACGTAGCTTGCAACGTAGCTCACTCGGGAGCTCACCTTGCAAACTCGTCTGGCAACTCACCTTACAAACTCATCTGGCAGCTCACCTATAAGATTGCTGACACGCTCACCTTATAGCAGCTTGTTGTAGAGCTTTCCTTGGTGGTCACCATACAGCTTTCCTGGGATCTCACCGAGCAGCTTGCACGGGAGCTCACGGAGCAGCTCGGCTGAGAGCTCGCCGAGTAGCTCACCAAATAGCTCCCATGGGAGCTCACCGAGTAGCTCACTTGGGATCTCACCGACCAGCTCACCTAGGAGCTCGGAAAGTAGCTTGCCAAGGAGCTCACCGAGCAGATCAAATTGAGCTTACTCGGAAACTCACTTGGGAGCTTGTTGACAGCTCACCTTGCCAGCTCACCGAGCAGCTCGACTTGAGCATGCCCAGGAGCTCGTCAAGAAGCTCACCCAAAAACTCACATGGGAGCTCACCTCTCAGCTCGTCTTTCCATCTCACCTTGCCAACTCTCCTTGAGCTTTTTTAGTAGCTCGCCTCGGAGTTTGTCGAGCAGCTCGCCAAGTAGCTCGCCTGGGAACTCACCTAACAACTCACCGAGTAGGCTAACTTGAGCTCGCGAGTAGCTCGCCGTGTAAAATCTGGCCAGGGAGCTCGCCAATTAGCTCGCTTGGGAGCTCGCCAAGTAGCTCGACTCGAGCTCACTATGTAGCTCGACTCGAGCTCGCCCGGGAGCTCGTCAGGCAACTCGCCTGGGAGCTTGCTTGAAAGCTCGCCTTGCCAACTCGCCTTGAACTCGTCTAGTAGCTCGCATGTAAGCACACCTCAGAGATTACCGACAAGCTCACCTCAGAGTTCGTCGAGCTGCTGGACCTAGAGCAGCTTGTCAGGGAGCTCGCCGAACAACTCGCTTCGGAGGTCACCAAGTAGCTCACTTTTGAGCTCGCCTGGGATATTACAGAGCAGCTCTACTGGGAGCTCTTTTGGGAGCTCGCCAAGCAGCTCAACTTGAGCTCACAAGGAAGCTCATCGAGCAGCTTGCATGGAAACTCACCTAGGAGCTTGCCTTGCCAACTATCCTTAAGCTCATTTGGTAGCTCACCTGTAAGCTCGCCTCAGAGTTCGTCGAGCAGCTCGCCACATAGCTCGCAACGCAGCTCACTCGGGAGCTCACCGAGAAACTCGCTTGGAATCTCACCTTGCCAACTCATCTAGTAGCTCGCTTGTAAGATTGTTGACACGCTCACCCTATATCAGATTACCGCGGAGCTTGCCTTGGTGCTCGCAGTACAGCTCACTGTACAGCTTGCCTGGGATCTCACCGAGCAGCTCGCATGGGAGCTCGCGGTTCAGCTCGCACGGTAGCTCGTGGAGCAGCTCAGCTTAGAGATCACTGAGTAGCTCACCAAACATCTCCCATGGGAGCTCACTGAGTAGCTCGCCTGGGAGCTCACTGACCAGCTTACCTAAAAGCTCGGTAAGGAGCTCGCCGAGGAGCTCGAATTGAGCTTGCCTGGAAACTCACCTGGGAGCTTGCTGACAGCTCACCTTACCAGCTCACCAAGTAGCTCGACTTGAGCTCACCCAGGAGCTCGTCAAGTAACTCACCCGATAACTCACATGGCAGCTTGCCTTTCCAGCTCACCTTGCCAACTCACCTTGAGCTTGTCTGGTAGCTCACCTCGGAGTTCGTCAAGCAGCTCACCAAGTAGCTCACCCAGGAGCTCACCGAGCAGCTCACCGAGTAGGCTAACTTGAGCTCGCAAGTAGCTCGCCGACGTAAACATCTGGCGGGGGAGCTTTGCCAAGTAGCTCGACTCGAGCTCGCTCGGGAGCTCGTCGGGCAACTCACTTGGGAGCTCACTTGACAGCTCGCCTTGCCAACTTGCCTTGAGCTCTTTTGGTAGCTTGCATGTAAGCACACCTCAAAAATTACAGACAAGCTTTCCTCGGAGTTCGTCGAGCTACTCGACCTAGAGCAGCTTGTCGGGGAGCTCAGTAAACAGCTTGCTTGGGAGGTCACCGAGCAGCTCACCTTTGAGCTCACCTAAGAGTTCACGGAGTAGCTTTGCTGGGAGCTCTTTTGGGAGCTCACCAAGCAGCTTGACTTGAGCTCACACGGGAGCTCATCGAGCAGCTCGCATGGAAACTCACCTGGGAGCTCACCTTGCCAACTCACCTTGAGCTCTTTTGGTAGCTCACCTATAAGCTTGCCTCGAAGTTCGTCGAGCAGCTCACCACGTAGCTTGCAATGCAACTCACTCGGGAGCTTACCGAGCAAACTCACCTGGGGAGTTTGCCTTGCCAACTCGTCTGGCAGCTCACCTGTAAGATTGCTGACACGCTCACCCTATAGAAGCTTTCCGCAGAGCTTACCTTGATGCTTGCCGTACAGTTTCACCGTACAGCTTGCCTAAGATCTCACCGAGCATCTCGCAAGGGAGCTCATGGTTCAGCTCACACGGGAGCTCATAAAGGAGCTTGGCTGAGAGCTCATTGACTAGCTCGCCTGGGAGCTCACCGAGTAGCTCACCTAGGAGCTAGCCGAGTAGCTCACCTAGGAGCTAGGCAAGTAGCTCACCAAGAAGCTCGGCTTGAGCTTGCCTGGAAACTCACCTGGGAGCTTTCCAATAGCTCACCTTGCTAGCTCACCGAGCAGCTCGACTTGAGCTCTCGCAAGAGCTCGTCAAGTAGCTCGCCCGAAAACTCGCATGGGAGCTCACCTTTTCAGTTCACCTTGCTAACTCACCTTGAGCTCGTCTGGTAGCTTCACCTCAGAGTTCGTCAAGCAGTTCACTGAGTAACATCTCATCAGGGAGCTCACCAAGTAGCTCGCTTGGGAGCTCACCGAGCAGCTCGCCAAGTAGCTTGCCTGGGAGCTCACCGATCAGCTTGACTTGCGCTCACCCGGGAGCTCGTTGGGAAACTCACCTGGGAGCTCACCTTGTCAACTCAACTTGAGCTCATCTGGTAGCTCACATGTAAGATCACCTAAGAGATTACTGACAAGCTCGCCTTAGAGTTCATCGAGCTGCTCAACCTAGAGTAGCTTGTCGGGGAGCTCTCCGGAAAACTCGCTTGGGAGGTCACCGAGTAGCTCACCTTTGAGCTCACCTGGAAGCTTGCAGAGTAGCTCTGCTTGGAGCTCTTTTGGGAGCTCGCCATACTCACCAAGTAGCTCACATGGGATCTCGCCAGGTAGCTCGACTTGAGCTCACACGGGAGGTCATCGAGTAGCTCACCTGGAAACTTGCCTAGGAGCTCACCTTCCTAACTCGCCTTGAGCTCGCTAAGGATCTCAACATACCAACTCAACTCGAGCTTGTTTGGTAGCTCACCTGTAAGCTCTCCTCAGAGTTCATCAAGCAGCTCGCAACGCAGCTCACTTGGGAGCTCGCCGAGCAACGTGCCTAGGAGGTCGCCTTGCCAACTCGTCGGGGAGCTCGGTTGTAAGATTGCTGATAAGCTCACCCTATAGTAGCTTGTCGCAGAGCTTGCCTTGGTGCTCACTGTACAGCTTTCCTGGGATCTCACTGAGTAGCTCGCATGGGAGCTCGCGGTTCAGCTCGCGTGGGAACTCACGGAGCAGCTCGGCTGAAAGCTCGCCGAGTAGCTCGGCAAACAGCTCCCATGGGAGCTCACCGAGCAGCTCACCTAGGAGCTCGGCATGGAGCTCAGCAATCAGCACGCCAAGGAGCTCGGCGGGCAGCTCCACTTGAGCTTGCCCAGAAACTCACCTGGGAGCTTGCCGACAGCTCGTATTACCAGGTCACTGAGCAGCTTGACTTGAGCTCACCTGAAAACTCGCATGGGAGCTCACCTCTCAGCTCTCCTTTCCAGCTCACCTTGCCAACTCACGTTGAGCTCGTCTGGTAGCTCACCTCGGAGTTCGTCGAGCAACTCGCCAAGTACCTTGCTTGGGAGCTCACTAAGTAGCTCACCGAGTAGGCTAACTTGAGCTAGCAAGTAGCTCGCTGAGTAACATCTCACTGGGGAGCTCGCTAAGTAGCTCGCTGAGCAGCTCACCAAGTAGCTTGCTTGGGAGCTCACCGGTCATCTTGACTTGAGCTCACCCGAGAGCTCGTCGGGCAACTCGACTGGGAGCTCACCTTGCCAACTCGCCTTGAGCTTGTCTGGTAGCTCGCATGTAAGATCACCTAAGAGATTACCGAAAAGATCACCTCAGAGTTCGTCGAGCTACTCGACCTAGAGCAGCTTCTCGAGGAGCTCGCCGAACAGCTCGCTTAGGAGGTCACCGAGCAGCTCACCTTTGAGCTCTCCTGGGAGCTCGTGGAGCAACTCCACTTGGCAGCTCACCAAGTAGCTCTCTCCTCAGAAGTCGTCAAGTAGCTTACCTCGGAGGTCGTCAAGTAGCTCACCTCGGAGCTCGCCTGACAGCTCACCTTTCCAACTCGCCCCTAGCTCGCTGGGTAACTCACCTTGCCAACTCGTCTGACAGCTCGCCTGTAAGATTACCGACAAGCTCACCCTATAACAGCTTACCGCAGAGCTTGCCTTGGTGCTCGCTGAACAACTCGCCAAACAGCTTACCTAGGATCTCATCGAGCAGCTCACATGGGAGCTTCCAGAGAAGCTCGGCTGAGAGCTCGCCGAGTAGCTCACCAAACAACTCCCATGGGAGCTCACCGAGTAGCTCACCTAGAAGCTCGGCATGGATCTCGCCAAGGAGCTCACCAAGTAGCTTGACTTGAGATTTCCCAGAAACTCACCTGGGAGCTTGCTGACAGCTCACCTTGCCAGCTTGACAAGCAGCTTGACTTGAGCTCGCCCAAAAGCTTGTCAAACAGCTTGCCTAAAAACTCGCATGGGAGCTCGCCTTTCCAACTCACCTTGCCAACTCGCCTTGAGCTCGTCTGGTAGCTCACCTCGGAGTTTGTCAAGCAGCTCACCAAGTAGCTCACCTCGGAGCTCGCTAAGTGGGCTAACTTGAGCTTGCGAGTAGCTCGCCGAGTAACATCTCGCCGGGAAGCTCACCAAGTAGCTCGCTTGGGAGATCTCCAAGTAGCTTGCCTGGGAGCTCACCAAGAAACTCACCTGACAGCTTGCCTTGCCAACTCATCTGGACGCTTGCCTATAAGATTGCTGAAAAGCTCACCCTATAGCAGCTTGCCATGGAGCTTTCCATACAGCTCGCCAAACAACTTGCCTGGGATCTCATTCGGGGAGCTTGCCGAAAAACTCACTTGGGAGGTCATCGAGCAGCTCACCTTTGAGCTCGCCTGGGAGCTCGCAGAGTAGCTCTGATGGGAGCTCTTTGGGAAGCTCAACTTGAGCTCGCACGGGAGCTCATCAAGCAGCTCGCATGGAAACTCGCCTTGTCAACTCACCTTGAGCTCGTTTGGTGGCTCGCCTCAGAGTTTGTCGAGCAGCTCGCAACGCAGCTCACTCGGGAGCTCACCCTAACAGCTTGCCTTGCCAACTCGTCTGGCAGCTCACCTATAAGATTGCTGACAAGCTCACCCTATAGCAGCTTGCCTCAGAGCTTTCCTTGGTGCTCGCCATATAGCTCGCCAAACAACTTGCCTGGGATCTCACCGAGCAGCTCACATGGGAGCTCACGGTCTAACTCGCAGAGCAGCTCAGCCGAGAGCTCGCCAAACAGCTCCCATGGGAGCTCATCGAGCAGCTCGCCTCGGAGCTCACCGAGCAGCTGACCTAGGAGCTCGGCATGGAGCTTGGCAAGTAGCTTGCCAAGGAGCTCTTCGAGTAGCTCAACTTGAGCTTGCCCGGAAACTCACCTGGGAGCTTGCCGACACCGAGTAACTCGACTTGAGCTTGCCCAGGAGCTCGTCAAGTAGCTCACCCAAAAACTCGCATGGGAGCTCACCTCTCAGCTCACCTTTCCAGCTCACCTTGCCAACTCGTCTTGAGCTCGTCTGCTACCTCGCCTCGGAGTTCGTCGAGCAGCTCACCCGAGAGCTCACCGAGTAGCTCACCGAGTAGGCTAACTTGAGCTCGTGAGCAGCTCACCAAGTAACATCTGGCTGGGGAGCTCACCAAGTAGCTCACTTGGGAGCTCACTGAATAGCTCGCCAAGTAGCTTACCTGGGAGCTCACCGATCAGCTCGACTCGAGCCCACCCGAGAGCTCATCGGGTAGCTCACCTGGGAGCTCACCTTGAGCTTGTTTGGTAGCTCTCCTGTAAGCTCACCTCAGAGTTTGTTGAGCAGCTCACCTAGTATCTTGCCATGTAGCTAACAACGTAGCTCACTCGGGAGCTCGCCTTACAAACTCGTATAGCAGCTCACCTTGCAAACTCGTCTGACAGCTCACCTGTAAGATTGCTGACACGCTCACCCTATAGCAGCTTGCCATGGAGCTTGCCTTGGTGCTCACCTACAGCTCGCCGTACAGCTTTCCTGGGATCTCACAGAGAAGCTCGCATGGGAGCTCACGGAGCAGCTCGGCTGAGAGCTCGCCAAGTAGTTCACCAAACAACTCCCATGGGAGCTCACCAAGCAGCTCACCTAGGAGCTCGGTGTGGAGCTCGGCAAGCAGCTCGCCAAGGAGCTCGCCGGGAATCTCGACTTGAGCTTTCCCGGAAACTCACTTGGGAGCTTACCGATATCTCGCATTGCCAGCTCACCGAGCAGCTCGACTTGAGCTCGCCCGAAAACTCACATGGGAGCTCACCTCTCAGCTCGCCTTTCTAGCTCACCTTGCCAACTCACCTTGAGCTCATCTGCTACCTCGCCTCGGAGTTCGTCGAGTAGCTCACCCGGGAGCTCACCGAGTAGCTCACTGAGTAGGCTAACTTGAGCTCGCGAGTAGCTCACCGAGTAACATCTAGTCGGGGAGCTCGCCAAGTAGCTCACTTGGGAGCTCGCCGAATAACTCACCAAGTAGCTTGTCTGAGAGCTCACCGATTAGCTCGACTCGAGCCCACCCAGGAGCTCGTTCGGCAGCTCACCTGGGAGCTCACCTTGAGCTCATTTGGTAGTTCACCTGTAAGCTTGCCTCAGAGTTCGTCGAGCAGCTCGCCACGTAGCTCGGAAAGCAGCTCACTCGGGAGCTCACCGAGAAACTTGCCTTGCCAACTCGTCTAGCAACTCACCTGTAACATTGCTGACACACTCACCCTATAGCAGCTTGCTGCAGAGCTTGCCTTGGTGCTCGCCGTATAGCTTACCTGGGATCTCACCGAGCAGCTCACATGGGAGCTTACGGTTCAGCTCGCACGGGAGCTCACGGAGCAGCTCGGCTGAGAGGTCGTTGAGTAGCTCGCCCAACAGCTCCCATGGGAGCTCAGCAGAGCAGCTCGCTTGGGAGCTCACCGACCAGCTCACCTAGGAGCTCGACAGCAGCTCGCCAAGGAAGCTCGACGAGTAACTCGAATTCAGCTTGCTCGAAAACTCACTTGGGAGCTTACCGACAGCTCGCCTTGCCAGCTCACCTTGAGCAACTCAATTTGCAAGCTCACCTCGGAGTTCATCGAGAAGCTCGACCTGAAAACTCGCATGCGCAGCTCACTCTGGGAGCTCGCCTTTCGAGCATCTCTCTCGGGAGATCACCCTGTGAGCTCGCCCAGTAGCTCACCTCAGGAGGTCGCCAAGTAGCTCGCCTTACCAACTCAACCCTAGCTCACTGGGCAACTCACCTTGCTAACTCGTCTGGCAGCTCACCTGTAAGATTGCCGCCAAGCTCACCCTATAGCAGCTTGCCGCAGAGCTTGCCTTAGTGCTCGCCAAACAACTCACCTGGGAGCTCGCTTGATAGCTCGCCTTGCCAACTCACCTTGAGCTCGCCTTGCCAACTCGCCTTGAGCTCGTCTGGTAGCTCGCATATAAGCACACCTCAAAGATTACCGACAAGCTCACCTCATAGTTCGTCGAGCTGCTCGACCTAGAGCAGCTTGTCTGGAGCTCACCAAACAGCTCGCTTGGGAGGTCACTGAGTAGCTCACCTTTGAGCTCTCCTGGGAGCTTGCGGAGTAGCTCCACTGGGAGCTCATGGAGCAGCTCTGCAGGGAGCTCTCGGAGCAGCTCCACTAGGAGCTTACCTTGCCAACTCGTCTTGCAACTCACCTGTAAGATTGCTGACATGCTCACCCTATAACATCTTGCCGCAGAGCTTACATTAGTGCTCGCCATACAGCTTGCCTAGGATCTCACCAAGCAGCTAGCATGGGAGCTCACGGTTCAGCTCACATGGGAGCTCGCAGAGCAGCTCGATTGAGAGCTCACCGACTAGCTCGCCAAACAGCTCCCATGGGAGCTCACCGAGCAACTCGCCTGGGAGCTCACCGAGCAGCTCACCTAGGAGCTTGGCAAGAAGCTCGCCGAGAAGCTCGGCTTGAGCTTGCCCAGAAACTCACCTAGGAGCTTTCTGATAGCTCGCCTTGTCAGCTCACCGAGCAGCTCGAGTTGAGCTCTCGCAGGAGCTTGTCAAGCAGCTCGCCTGAAAACTCGCATAGGAGCCTGCCTTTCCAGCTCACCTTGCCAACTCACCTTGAGCTCGTCTGGTAGCTCGCCTCAGAGTTCGTCGAGCAGCTCTCTGAGTAACATCTCACCGGGGAGCTCGCCAAGTAGCTCGCTTGGGAGCTCACCAAGTAGCTCACCAAGTAGCTTTCCTGGGAGCTCACCGATCAGCTCAACTTGAGCTCGCCCGGGAGCTCGTTGGGAAACTTGCCTGGGAGCTCACCTGACAGTTCACCTTGTTAACTCACCGTGAGCTCGTCTAGCAGCTCACATGTAAGATCACCTAAGAGATTACTGACAAGCTCGCCTTGGAGTTTGTCGAGTTGCTTGACCTAGAGAAGCTTGTCAGGGAGCTCGCCAAATAGTTCACTTGGGAGGTCACTGAGCATCTCACCTTTGAGCTCACCTTGGAGCTCGCAGAGAAGCTCTGCTGGGAGCTCTTTTGGGAGCTCATCGTACTCACCAAGTAGCTCACATGAGAGCTCTCTAGGTAGCTCAACTTAAGCTCACACGGGAGGTCATCGAGTAGCTCACCTGGAAACTCACCTGGGAGCTCACCTTCCCAACTCGCCTTGAGCTCGCTAAGGAGATCAACATGCCAACTTGCCTCAAGCTCATTTGGTAGCTCACATGTAAGCTCACCTCGGAGTTTTTCAAGTAGCTAGCCTGGCAGCTCGCAACGTAGCTCACTCGGGAGCTCACCGAGTAACGTGCTTGGGAGCTCACCTTGCCAACTCATCAGGGAGCTCACCTGTAAGATTACTGATAAGCTCACCCTATAGCAGCTTGCTGCAGAGCTTTCCTTGGTGATCGCCATACAACTTTCCTGGGATCTCACCGAGCATCTCACATGAGAGCTCGCGTGGGAGCTCGCGGAGCAGCTCGGCTAAGAGCTCGCCAAGTAGCTCGCCAAACAGCTCCCATGGGAGCTCACCGAGCAGCTCACTTAGGAGCTTGGCATGGACCTCAGAAAGAAACTCACCAAGGAGCTCGCTAGGCAGCTCGCCAAGGAGCTCACCGGGTAGCTCGACTTGAGCTTTCCCAGAAACTAACCTGGGAGCTTGCTGACAGCTCGCATTGCCGGCTCACCGAGCAGCTCGACTTGAGCTCACCTAAAAACTTGCATGGGAGCTCACCTATCAGCTCTCTTTTCTAGCTCACCTTGCCAAATCACATTGAGCTCATCTGGTAGCTTGCCTCAGAGTTCGTTGAGTAGCTCGCCAAGTAGCTCACCTGGAAGCTCACCGAGTAGCGCGCTGAGTAGGCTAATTTGAGCTCGCGAGTAGCTCGCTGGGGAGCTCGCCAAGTAGCTCACTTGGGAGCTTGCCGAGCAGCTCGCCAAGTAGCTTGCCTGGGAGCTCACCGATTAGCTTGACCTGAGCTCACCTGGGAGCTCATCGGGTAAATCAACTGGGAGCTCACCTTGCCAAATCACCTTGAGCTCGTCTGGTAGCTCGCATGTAAGATCACCTAAGATATTACCGACAAGATCACCTTGGAGTTCGTCAAGCTGCTCGACCTAGAGCAGCTTGTCGGGGAGCTCACCAAACAGCTCGCTTGGGAGGTCACCAAGCATCTCACCTTTGAGCTCTCCTGGGAGCTCGCGGAGTAGATCTGCTAGGAGCTCTTTTGGGAGCTCACCGTACTCACCAAGTAGCTCACATGGGAGCTCGCCAAGCAGGTCGACTTGAGCTCACACGGGAGTTCATCGAGCAGATCACCTGGAAACTCACCTTGCCAACTCACCTTGAGCTCGCTAAGGAGCTCACCTTGCCAACTCACCTTAAGCTTGTTTTGTAGCTCGCGTCGGAGTTCGTCGAGAAGCTCACCTAGCTACTCACCACGTAGCTCGCCTGACAGCTCACCCTATTACAGGTTACCTTGGAGCTTTCCTTGGTGCTCATTGTATAACTCGCTAAACATCTTACCTAGGAGCCCGGCATGGAGCTCGGCAAGTAGCTTGCCAAGGAGCTCGTCGGGCAACTCGACTTGAGCTTTCCCAGAAACTTACCTGGGAGCTTGCTGACAGCTCACCTTGCCATCTCACCGAGTAGCTTGACTTGAGCTCACCCGAAAACTCACGTGGGAGCTCTCCTGTCAGCTCACCGTACAACTCACCTTGCCAACTTGTCTAACAGCTCACCTCAAAGATTGCTGACAAGCTCGCCCTAGAGCAGCTTACTGGGGAGCTCACCAAACAACTTGCCTGCGAGCTCACAGAGCAGCTCACCTGGGAGCTTCCTGAGCAGCACGCCTGGGAGCTCACAGAGTAGCTCAGTTGGGGGCTCACCTAGGAGCTCGCAGGGAACCTCAGTTGGGAGCTCTTCTGTGAGCTCGCAGAGTAGCTCGACTTGAGCGTGCTTATGAGCTCATCTGGGAGCTCGCTAAACAACCCACCAAGTAGCTCACCTTCGAGCTTGCCAAGCAACCTGCAAGGGAGCTCACTGAGCAGCTCACCTGGGAGCTCGGATAATAGCTCACCTAGGAGCTCGTTGAGCAACTCGACTTCAGCTCACCCGGGAGCTCGTCGAGCAGCTCGATTGACAACTTACCTTGCCAACTCGCCTTGAGCTCGCTAAGGATCTCACCTTGCCAACTCACCTTGAGCTCGTCTGGTAGCTCACATGTAAGCCCACCTCAGAGATTACCGACAAGCTCGCCTTGGAGTTCGTCGAGCTACTCGACCTAGAGCAGCTTGTCGGGGAGCTCACCGAACAGCTCATTTGGCAAGTCACCGAGTAGCTCACTTAGGAGCTCAGGGAGCAGCTCCACTGGGAGCTCTTTTGGGAGCTCACCGTACTTGCCAAGTAGCTCACCTTAGAGCTCACAGAGCAGCTCACCTGGGAGCTCCCTAAGTAGCTCGACTTGAGCTCGCCCAGGAGCTCATCAAGCAGCTCGACTTGCCCAATCGCCTTGAGTTCCTTGAGGATCTCACCTTGCCAAATCACCTTGAGCTCGTTTGTAAGCTCGCCTTGGAGTTCGTCGAGCATCTCACCTAGAAGCTCGCCACGTAGCTCACAACACAACTTGCTCGGGAGATCGCATGACAGCTCATAGAGTAGCTCGCCCGGGAGCTCGTCGAGCAACTCACCTGACAGCTCGCCTTACCAACTCACATGGTAGCTCGCCTATAAGCTTTCCTCAAAGATTGCTGACAATCTCGCCCTAGAGTAGCTTGCTAAGGAGCTCACCAAGCAACTCGCCTCGGAGCTCAAGGAGCAGCTCGCATGTGAGCTCAAGGAGCAGCTCACCCGGGAGCTCGCCGAGTAGCTCACCTAAGAGCTCACCGAGCATCTCGATTGGGAGCTCACCTGGGAGCTCGCGGAGCAGCTCGACTTGAGCTCGCTTGTGAGCTCATCGAGTAGCCCGTCGGGGAGCTCACCGAACAACTCGCCAAGTAGCTCGCTTGGGAGCACGCCGAGTAGCTCGCCAAGCAGCTTGCTAAGCAGCCTGCAAGGGAGCTCGGCAAATAGCTCACTTAGGAGCACGTCGAGCAGCTCAACTTCAGCTGAGTTGGGAGCTTGCCTGACAACTTACCTTGCTAACTTGCCTTGAGCTCGTTGAGGAGCTCACCTTGCCAACTCACCTTGAACTCGTCTGGTAGCTCACCTTGGAGTTCATCGAGAAGCTTGCCTAGAAGCTCGCGTAACAGCTCAATCAGGAGCTCCCCGCCAAACTCTCTTGGGAGCTCACCCAGCAGCTTTCCTGGCAACTCACATGGGAGCTCACATGACAGCTCACCCTAGAGCAGCTTACCGGAGAACTCACCTTGGTTCTCGCCAAACAACTTGCCTGGGAGCTCACGGAGTAGCTCGGCTAGGAGCTCACCAAGCAGATCACCTGGGAGCTCACAGAGCAGCTCGGTTGGGAGCTCACCTAGGATCTCGCGGAGTAGCTTGGTTGGGAGCTCATGGAGCAGCTCGACTTGACCGCGCTTGAGGGATTTTCGTGGAGCTCGCCAAACAACTCACCAAGTAGCTCACTTGGGAGCTTACCGAGCAGCTCACGTTAGAGCTCACCAAGCAGCCTGCAAGGGAGCACACCTAGGAGCTCGGCTAATAGCTCACCCAGGAGCTCGTCGAGCAGCTCGAATTCAGCTCACCCGGGAGCTCGTCGAGCAACTCACATGGGAGCTCGCCTGACAACTTGCCTTTCCAAGTCACCTTGAGCTCGCTAAGGAGCTCACCTTGCCAACTCGTCTTGAGCTCATCTAGTAGCTCACCTCAGAGTTCATTGAGCAGCTTGCCTAGGAGCTCGTGTAACAGCTCGTCCGAGAGCATGTGCTTAAGGACTAAATCGGTTAAGTGGGTGTTGGTGCATGACGCGGAGGAGACTTAATGTCATCCAGATTGTTAACATGTGTAGCTTGCAGAGCTACCAAGTTTGGGGTGACTTGGTGTGAAGGGTGCATCGCAATGAGTAGGCGAGTCAAGAACATTAGACATAGTGAGCTCGTCGTAGAGCTCACCGTCGAGCTGCTCTGCGAGTTTAGAAATAATAAATGTTTTTTTCGTTTGATTCCTTATCCGTCGCATGGCAGCCCTTTTTACTTATAACTACTATGGGTAGATGTTGCTCATCTGATGATTTAGCTTGTACGTAATGTTGGCTCATCGGTCAGTGAGCCGTATGGCTATCTTTGCGGTGAGCAATCGCCGTGTCTAGCTACATTAAAATTCAACGTTTTCAATATAACGTTGTGCAAAATCTTGCGAGGTGAGAGGTTGGAAATGTGAAAATATCAGTTCGGTTGGGGCTTTGCTAAACGTGCCATGGCTCAGCTCTTGCATTCCAAAATCGGGAACATTGGACATAGGTAGCTCGTCAAAGAGCCGGCCGTCGAGTTGCCATGCGAGCTAAAAAAAAATGAATGTTTTTCTCGTTCGATTCCTTATCCTTCGTGTGAGAGCCCTTTTTACTTATAACTACTATGGGTAGAGGTTGTTCGTCGGATGATTTTTCTTGTACCCAATGTTGGCGAGTCGGTCAGTGAGCCGTATGGCTATCTTTGCAACGAGAAACGTTAAAATTCAACGTTTTGAATACAACATTGTGCAAAATGTTGCTAGGTGAGATGTCAGAAACGTGAAAATATCAGTTCGGTAGGGGCTTTGCTGAGCGCGCCATGGCTCAGCTCTTGCATTCCAAAATTGCGAACATTGGACATAGCAAGCTCATCGCAGAGCTCGCCGTCGAGCCAAAAAAAATAAATGTTTTTTTCGTTCGATTCCTTATCCGTCGTGTGAGAGCCCTTTTTATTTATAACTACTATGGGTAGAGTTTGTTCGTCAGACGATTTTGCTTTTACCCAATGTTGGCGAGTCGATCAGTGAGCTATACGGCTATCTTTGCAGTGAGCAATCGTCGCATCAAGCTACATTAAAATTTAAAGTTTTGAATATAACGTTGTGCAAAATCATGCGAGGTGACATGTTGGAAACATGAAAATATCGGTCCGGTTGGGGCTTTGCTGAGCGCGCCATGGCTCAGCTCTTGCATTCCAAAATAGGGAACATTGGACATAGCGAGCTAGTCGTAGAGCTCGCCATCGAGTTGCCCTCAGAGCTAAAAAAAAAAATTAATGTTTTTCTCATTTGATTCCTTATCCGTCGTGTGAGAGCCCTTTTTACTTATAACTACTATGGGTAGAGTTTGTTCGTCGGATGATTTTGTTTGTACCCAATGCTGGAGAGTTGGTCGATGAGCCGTATGGCTATATTTGTAGCGAGCTACGTTAAAATTCAGCATTGTGAATACAACGTTGTGCAAAATCTTGCAAGGTGAGATGTTGGAAACGTGAAAATATCAGTTCGGTTGGGGCTTTGCTGAGCGCACCATGGCTCAGCTCTTGCATTCCAAAACTGCGAACATTGGACATAGCGAGCTCATTGCAGAGCTCATCGCAGAGCTCGCCATCGAGCTGCTCTGTGAGGTAAAAAAAATGAATGTTTTTTTTGTTTGATTCCTTATCCGTCATGTGAGAGCCCTTTCTACTTACAAGTACTATGGGTAGAGGTTGTTCGTCGGACAATTTTGCTTCTACCCAATGTTGCCGAGTCTTTCAGTGAGCCGTATGGCTATCTTTGTGGCGAGCTACATTAAAATTAAACGTTTTGAATATAACGTTGTGAAAAATATTGCGAGGTGAGATGTTGGAAACGTGAAAATATCGGTTTGTTTGGGGGTTTTCTGAGCGCGCCATGGCTTCAGCTCTTGCATTCCAAAATCGGGAACATTGGACATAGCGAGCTCGTCGCAGAGCTCGCGGTCGAGTTGCCCATCAGGAGCTAAAAAAAAAATGAATGTTTTTCTCGTTCGATTCCTTATCCGTCATGTGAGAGCCCTTTTTACTTAGAACTACTATGTGTAGAGGTTGTTCGTTGGATGATTTTTCTTGTACCCAATGCTGGCGAGTCGGTCGGTGAGCCGTATGGCTATATTTGTAGTGAGCTACGTTAAAATTCAACGTTGTGTAAAATATTGTGAGGTGAGATGTTGGAAACTTGAAAATATCAGTCCGGTTGGGGATTTGCTGAACGTGCCATGGCTCAGCTCTTGCATTCCAAAATCAGGAACATTGGACAAAGTGAGCTCGCCGTCGAGTTGCCCTCGGAGCTAAAAAAAATGAATGTTTTTCTCGTTTGATTCCTTATCCTGTCATGTGAGAGCCCTTTTTACTTAGAACTACTATGGGTAGAGGTTGTTTGTCGGACGATTTTGCTAGTACCCAATGTTGGCGAGTCGATAAGTGAGCCATATGGCAATCTTTGCGGTGAGCAGTCGCCGCGGTGAGCTACGTTAAAATTCAACGTTGTGAATATAACTTTGTGCAAAATCTTGTGAGGTGAGATGTTTCAAATGTGAAAATATCATTTCGGTTGGGGCTTTGCTGAGCACGTCATGGCTCAGCTCTTGCATTCCAAAATTGTGAACATTGGACATAACGACCTCGTCGCAGAGCTCGCTGTCGAGCTGCCCTACGAGCTAAAAAAAAATTGAATGTTTTTCTCGTTCGATTCCTTATTCTTCATGTGAGAGCCCTTTTTACTTATAACTACTATGGGTAGAGGATGTTCGTTAGATGATTTTGCTTGTACCCAATGTTGGCGAGTCAGTCGGTGAGTCGTATGGTTATCTTTTTCCGCGAGAAATATGTGCTACGAGCTACATTAAGATTCAATGTTTTGAATATAACGTTGCGCAAAATCTTGCAAGGTGAGATGTTGCAAATGTGAAAATATCGTTTCAGTTGGGGCTTTGCTGAGCACACCATGGCTCAGCTATTGCATTCTAAAAATCGCGAACATTGGACATAACGACCTCGTCACAAAGCTCACCGTCGAGCTGCCCTGCGAGCTAAAAAAAATGAATGTTTTTCTCATTCGATTCCTTATCTGTCATGTGAGAGCCCTTTTTACTTATAACTACTATGGGTAGAGGTTATTCGTCAGATGATTTTTCTTGTACCCAATGTTGGCGAGTCAGTCGGTGAGCCGTATGGCTATCTTTTACCATGAGAAATATGCACTGCGAGCTACATTAAGATTCAACGTTTTGAATATAACGTTGTGCAAAATCTTGTGAGGTGAGATGTTAGAAACATGAAAATATCGGTTCGGTTGGGGCTTTGCTGAGTGCGCCATGGCTCAACTCTTGCATTCCAAAATCACGAGCGTTGGACATAGCGAGCTCGCCGCAGTGCTGGCCGTCTAGCTGACCTGCGAGCTAAAAAAAATGAATGTTTTTCTTGTTCGATTCCTTATCCGTCCTGTGAGAGCCCTTTTTACCTATAACTACTATTGGTAGAGGTTGTTTGTCAGATGATTTTTCTTTTACCCCATGTTGGTGAGTCGTTTGGTGAGCCGTATGGCTATGTTTGCGGCGAGCTAGTCTATGTTGGCGAAATAACTTTGTGCAAAATCTTGCGTGGTGAGATGTTGGAAACGTGAAAATATCATTTTGGTTGGAGCTATGCTGACCGTGCCATGGCTCACCTATTCCTTTCCAAATTCACCAACATTGGACACAGTGAGTCGGTCCGTGAGCCGTATGGCTATCTATGCAGTGAGCAATCGTCGTGGAGATCTAAATTAGAATTCAACATTTTGAATATAACGTTGTGTAAAATCTTGCGAGGTGAGAGGCTGGAAACATTAAAATACCAATTTAGTTTTAGCATTAGTGAGCGCGCCATTGGTCAACACTTGCATTCAAAAATTGCCCACATTGGGATATACCGAGCGCGTGGTCTGGCTAGTTTACGAACTAAAAAGATGAATGTTTTTCTCGTTCGGATCCTTATCCGTCACTTGACAGGCCTATTTACTTATAACTACTATGGGTGGACGTTGCTCTTATGATTTTTTTGCTTGTACCTTATGTTGGCGAGTCCGATAGTGAGGCGAATGGGAATATTTGCATCGAGCAATGTCCTTTGCGAGGTACATTAAAACTGAACGTTTTGAATATAATCTTGTGCAAAAATCTTGCGGAGCGACATGAGAATATTATTTTTGATTGGAGGTTTTTTTAGCACGCCATGGCTCAACCTATGCAATCCGCGATCGTGAACATTTGACAAAACGAGATCGTCGCCGAGCGTGCCGGCGAGCTAATCTAGCTGCTACAAAAAAAAGTGAATGTTTTTGTCATCCGTATCCTTATCCGTCGCGCGACAGGTCCTTTTACTTAGAACTACTATGGATAGAGGTTGGTCATTCGATGTTTTTGCCACTACGCTATGTAGCGGACTCTCGGAAAAGCTTGCTCAGCTCGCATTTGTTCTTATCGTCTGCCAAGAGTGGATTGAGTTAAATTGACGTGGTCTTTCGGGTCAGTCTGAGCTTTGGCCTCGGGCCATTGTTAGGGCTGTCGAAATTTCCGTCTAACCCACATCCACCTAGTAACGGACGTGACATGTATTACGCAAATATCCCACCGTTCTTGGAGTTTTCTTCGGAACACGTGGGTTTTGCCTCTCATTAGCACGCCTAATTTATTGGGTGCTGTCGGTTGTGCTTGTGTTGATTCCTTGATGGTATATACGGTTCGATGATAATGCGGGCAGCCCTCTATTGGCCAAGTTGTCAACGGATGGGTTTTCCTCCTCTAATAGAGTGACAACCGATTCATAGGTGAACGGGAGAATTCTGTCCCATCCTGTGTATCGGTGTCATTGCCGAAGATTATGCGGGCTATGAGTGCATGTTATAAAATTTTTGCCATTGGTGTTCTCCTTGGCTCTCCTTGTTCGTTGCGTTGAATTCTCCTTTGAGCTCATGTGATTGCAATGGGAAGGCGACGTTGATTTTCGTACGGATCTCTTTGTTGTGCTCGCTTCGTTTTGTTGGCTCTCGATTGGAAGCGTCATGTTCTTCACGGATGTAACCATTCGTGGATGGCCCAAATGATTGTAGGCAGTAGAGCGGAATGTTTCAGATTCTGATCGGATCCGCTTTGCCTAGGGTCGTCCGTGCTGGTTATGGAAGTGATTTGCAGGACGTTTCTAGAGAGTAGGGGCGGCGACAGCGCTCGGCAATTTGCACGTTTCGTTGTGATCCCGCTTCTCTCCTCGAAGCATCTTACTCTTTACGGATGTAACATTCGGTGGGATGTACCCATATGCGTGTAGGCCGCAGAGTGGAACGTTTCAGATTCTGATCGGATCCACTTGGCCTAGGGTCCTCCATCGGTGTTATGGAAGTGATTTGCAAGACATTGCTAGAGGCCCCCTGTATATAGCTCGATTCTTTGTGTTCTCTCTTCAAAGCGTGTTTCAATTTACAGATGTAATCTTTGGTGGTTGACCCATATCTGAGTGCGTGTCGACGAGTGAGTTTTTAGGCTGCAGAGTGGAACGTTCCAGATTCTGATCGTATCTGCTTGGCCTAGGGTCCTCCATCGGGGTTATGGAAGTGATTTGAAAGACATTGCTAGAGGGGAGGCGCTTCGCAAGCCCCCTGCGTATAGGTCCAATTCGTTCTGTTCTCTCTTCAAAGCCCGTCATGCTTTACGGAAGTAACCTTTGGTGGTTGACCCATATCTGTGTGGGCGCCGACGAGTGAGTTTTTAGGCCTCAGAGTGGAACGTTTCAGATTCTAATCATATCCACTTGGCCTTGGGTCCTCCATCAGGGTTATGGAAGTGATTTATAAGACATTGATAGAGGGGAAGCGTTGTGTAAGCCCCCTGTATATAGCTCCAGTTCATTGTGTTCTCCCTTCGAAGCCTGTCACGCTTTACGGATGTAACCTCCGGTGGTTGACCCATATCCGAGTGGGCGCCGACGAGTGAGTCTTTAGGCCTCGGAGTGGAACGTTTCAGATTCTGATCGTATCCGCTTGGCCTCGGGTCCTCCATCGGGGTTATGGAAGTGATTTGCAAGACATTGCTAGAGGGGAGGCGCCGCGGATGCCCCCCTGCGTATAGCTCCGGCTCGTTGTGTTCTCTCTTCGAAGCCCGTCACGCTTTACGGATGTAACCTCCGGTGGTTGACCCCATTTCCGAGTGGGCGCCGACGAGTGAGTCTTTAGGCCTCGGAGTGGAACGTTTCAGATTCTGATCGTATCCACTTGGCCTTGGGTCCTCCATCGGGGTTACGGAAGTGATTTGCGAGACATTGCTAGAGGGGAGGCGCCGCGGAAGCCCCCTTGTATATAGCTCCGGTTCGTTGTGTTCTCTCTTCAAAGCCTGTCATGCTCTATGGAAGTAACCTCTGGTGGTTGATCCACATCTGAGTGGGCGCTGACGAGTGAGTTTTTAGGCCGCAGAGAGGAATGTTTAGATTCTGATCGTATCCGCTTGGCCTAGGGTCCTCCATCGGGGTTATGGAAGTGATTTGCAAGACATTGCTATAGGGAGGGGAGGTGCGCTCATTCTACTTTTGTTTTACCTCTCTCGTCGAAGGCTTTTAATTTACACAGAAATATCCTTTGGAGGTCCATATGTGCCCTTTTTTGGCAATGATGTTGAATGTTTTAGATTCTGATCGGATCTCATGTTTCCTAGGGTCCTCCGTTGGTCTTATTTTACGCGCTTTGTAAATGCTTCGAGGAGAAGGGTAGTAATCAAATCGGGTCGAGGTTGGCTAGTCCAGATAGTTTGCGCACTTTGAACGTGCGTAGGGGGATATCCTGGGTAAGGACATCCCTGAGCAGTCTTATAATTGAGGTGGCTGCGTGCACGGTGCATTCTGTGTGGCCTATGTTTATTGCATGAGCAATTTTGCTTCAAAGCTTAGGGTAAAGGGCTTCGTACGGGATGCGTTCTTCCCAGATGCCTATGAACTGAATCTCGTTTTCGATGCACTTCTGGCCCTATGTAGTCTATCTACCCACTAAAGATGTGAAGTTTTACGAGGTTCTTGTTGCCCCCGTTCATGTTTTTGCCGTGAAATTTGATGCGCCAACGGGTTCATTGGAAAATCTCTAATGCTCGTCGGTGTTGAAAATTTTGGAAGCACGTGGAGATCTTCATATGGTTTCCTACCTTTTTGCGTCGACATCTGAGCTCGAGGTGTGGGTTGATTTGATGTTTTCTACAAGAGAGGAGGAATTTGATATTTTTCTTTCGCATTTGTGCAAGTCTCATCGCGCCTTTTGAAGGCCTCCAACGTCCCGTGCGTGGAAGGGAGCTACCTATTCGATCCTGCTGAGTAGTCATATGCTTGTCTCAAAGATTAAGCCATGCATGTCTAAGTATGAACTATTTTAAACTGTGAAACTGTGGATGGCTCATTAAATCAGTTATAGTTTCTTTGATGGTACCTTTACTACTCGGATAACCGTAGTAATTCTAGAGCTAATGCGTGAACAAAATCCCCTCTCTTGGAAGGGACACCTTTATTAGATAAAAGGTCGGCACGGGCTTGCCCACTACTCTGGTGATTCATGATAACTCGACGGATCACACGGCCTTTGTGCTGGCGACGCTTCATTTAAATTTCTTCCCTATAAAATTTTGATGGTAGGATACAGGCCTACCATGGTGGTGATGGGTGATAGAGAATTAGGGTTCTATTCCAGAGAGGGAACCTGAGAAATGGCTACCACATCCAAGGAAGGCAGCAGGCGCGTAAATTACCCAATCCTGACACGGGGAGTTAGTGACAATAAATAACAATACTAGGCTCATCGAGTCTGGTAATTGGAATGAGTAAAATCTATATCCCTTAACGAGGATCCATTGGAGGTAAAGTATGGTGCCAGCAGCCGCGGTAATTCTAGCTCCAATAGCGTATATTTAAGTTGTTGCAGTTAAAAAGCTTGTAGTTGGATCTTGGGTCATCACGGTTGGTCTGCCTACTCGGTGTGCACTGGCCCTCACGTCCCTTCTACTGGTGGCGTGCTCCTGGTCTTAATTGTCTGGGTCGCAGTTCCGGTGCCGTTACTTTGAAAAAATTAGAGTGCTCAAAGCAAGCCTACACTCTGAATACATTAGCATGGAATAACGTGATAGGAGTCGGGTCCTGTTCCGTTGGCCTTCGGGACCAGAGTAATGATTAATAGGGACTGTCGGGGGAATTCGTATTTCATTGTCAGAGGTGAAATTCTTGGATTTACGGAAGACGAACCACTATGAAAGCATTTTCCAAGGATGTTTTCGTTAATCAAGAACGAAATTTAGGGGCTCGAAGACGATCAGATACCATCCTAGTCTCAACCATAAAGGATACCAACTAGGGATCAGCGGATGTTGCTCTAAGGACTCCGCCAGCACCTTCTGAGAAATCAAAGTGTTTGGGTTCCAGGGGGAGTATGGTTGTATGGCTGAAACTTAAAGGAATTGACAGAAGGGCACCACCAGGAGTGGATCCTGCGGCTTAATTTGACTCAACACAGGGAAAATTACTAGGTCCAGACATAGTAAGGATTGACAGATTGCGAGCTCTTTCTTGATTCTGTGCTAAATTTTGATTTGTAGTACATGGCCGTTCTGGGAAGTGGGTGGATTGATTTCTCTGATTAATTTCGATTAACTAGCGAGACCCTCAAGCCGTGACAAGAGATAGTGCTTGTAAGCTAAAATACGTTTCGCTAGCCTTTTGGTTAGTGGGTCTGTCGTGGTTTACCACACAAAACGTTCTTAGCGGGACTACTTGTGCCATTTAGGCGAGTGGAAGTTCTGGGGCGATAGCAGGTCCGTGATGCTCTCAGACGTTCTGGGCCGCACGCATGCAATACACTGATTGCAACCAACGAGTGTTTTTGGCGTTATATGACGAGAGGTAACTTGAGTCATGTATACATCCCCTTGGCCGTGAGGTCTGGGCATTCTTTGCCAAATTAGCAATCGTGCTGGGGATCGACGTTTGGAATTATTCGATCTGTGAACGAGGAATATCCTAGTAAGTGCGTGTCACCAGCGCGCGTTGACTACGTTTCTGCTCTTTGTACACACCGCCCGTCGCTGTTACCGATTGAATGTTGCAATGAAGTTGTTCGGATCACGAAGACGGATGTGGTGTCCATCGCCAATGTTACTGCGTAGAAGTTCACTTCAAATTGTATTATTTAGAGGAAGCAAAAGTCGTAACAAGGTATACAGTAGGTGAACCTGCTGATAGGATCATTAGATGCATTTTAAAAACTGAACCGTAGCGCAGCGGAGTGGGCGTGTTCGGGACGTCTAGTCCGTCTCCTCCCCGTCCCCCGCTCTGTGTTCGTATTTTACACATTGTGTGAGTTTCGAAAGTGCTTCAAAACCACATGTATGTGATGATAGTTTTGTGTGTATGAAAGTGCACCAACGCTGGATTTCTCAACGAATGGGCGTTCCGGTCTTCGCAAGTTGTTCTCCCTGACGTGATGTCAGGTGAGTACATAGAGCAAGTCTTAGTGTCCCCCGCAGTGTCACTATGCCAGGGGATCATTATTACGGCTGAACAGTGAGTGCACCACCGACTCTGTAACAACTTGATAGTCTTGGCTCCTTCGCAACGATCGAAGGAACGCAGCAATTTTCACCTGCGAAACGGTTAATGTGCAAACGCAAAACTGTGGCTGCTTTGTAGATCGTTCAACATTTTTGAACGCCAGACGGCGATGTAGGATTCAGACGCCTACATCACACAGTGTCATTGAGCATCGTTATGCAATTCTATTCTATGTCGGGAGTGTAGACAGCTGCACGCATGCAGTAATGCATTGTGGGTTGGATGACCGTGGAATGGTCTACACATCCTCATCTATTAAATCTCCGAAGGCAATTTATTTGACACTTCGGGGCATGGTTATACCCTGAAGTGCAATTTCCGCCTTCACGAGGCATCACCTCTGGTTACGGGGTTCTGTCGTGTGGTGTTTCGTGCACATACCACGGATTCAACGCATCCAATTGGAGAGTACTACCGGGGATCGCTGAATATGATCGTCTGTGTTAGGTAAAACGCGTCGGACTTACGTGCGAGAGTGGACGCAGAGTATCGGTAACGGATACTCTACCCCCCTCTCTCCATTACCAACAGATCTCAGCGAACTGTGAGACTTACCTGCTGAACTTAAGCAGAATCATGTGAAGCATCGAGGAAAAGAAACGTAACAAGGATTGCACCTTAGGCCTAATGGCCGAATGCACAGCGGGAATAGCGTCAAGCACTGGTAATCGATATGACTGCCAACACATATCCTCGGCGGGAGGATCAGATATGTCTATCCGTGCCCACTAGTATCACGATCGAGCTGTAAATGGATACAAGATTTATTGGAAAATAACGTCACAAAGAGCGGTGATAGCCAATGTATAAATCGGCGTTGGATAACTGTCGTACGAGGTCTACGGATTCATCGAGTCGAACGTTGCTCGTGAGGAGTGCAGCGACTCTTCTGTGGGAGGGTACAGACCAAATTCTAAAGCCCTAAATCATGGGCGAGAGTACCCGATGAGTTTAAGCATAGTCACTAAGTGAGAGGAAAGATGAACTTACCAGGATTCACCTGGAAACGGCGAGCGAACCGGGATAGAGCTTGAGCATTGTTAAGAGGCAACAGCTGGGGAGACTTTACGTGCTGAATTGTAGTCTGTAGAAGCATCCTGGGTGGTGTGAGAATGCCTAAGTCCCATGCGAAGTTTGACACCGACAGTGCGGTTTAGAGCCCCATCAGGTAATAATAATAGTTGCACCACGAGGTGTTGTCGCCGATTCGGGTTGTTTGGTAATGTAAACCTAAACGGGTGGTAAATTCTGTCTACAAGGCTTTATAATACTGTGTTATTGATTCGATAGAGAACTTACGTTCAGCGAATTGTAAGGATGAAAAAGACCTTAAAAAGAGATTTATAGAGTGCTTGAAATTTTTGTGAGGTAAGCGGATGCGAGGCCGGAGATGCATCCCCAGTAAAGTTTTCAGAACTATGCTATAGCTTACCCGTATCCTTACCACTCGGCTCGAGCACTGCAATCAGTGTGGGTCGTCGCGGTGGCACATAGAAAGGCTTTTGGGCTGTTCAGTGTACCCGTCTTGAAACGGCGGACGTGGTACGAGGAGTCTACCATTTATGCAAGTGCCCTTTGGGACATGCGCACATAACGTGGCGCTGGCATACGGGCTTTCGAAGTGACCCGTCTTGAAGACATGGAACAATGACGTCTAATTTGTGGTGTGAGTCAATACGTTTGGAAACCCGTGCGTGTACATTGTGCAAGCTGACTGGCGAGAGCCGATCGTGTAAATTTCTACCTAGCGATCCGACCCTGATATGATCCGAAGGGTTTGAGTGCAGAGCACACATGCTGGTAGGACCCGAAATCTTGTGATCTACACCTGACCGACGACGAAGCCAAAGTCCAATAGCTGGTGGAGGCCGGGCGAGCAGATACTAACGTGCAAATTGTTTTGTTTGAGTTGGGTATAGGGGCGAAAGACTAATCGAACAAGGTAGTAGCTGGTTCCCTCCGAAGTGTTCCCTCCGAACAGCTGGCGCAGAAAAACGAAGAAAACGGTATCCAGTTTTGCCCTGGTAGAGCGAATGATTAGAGCGTTTTGGGGTCGTTGTATGACCCTGGGCGCTATTCTCAAACTTTCAATAGGTGCAGGCGAAATTTGGTGTTGCTTATTATAATGAACCGCAAATCCGTGTACGTATAGAATCACGAAAGCTGCTTAGTGGGCCAATTTTGGTAAGCAGAATTGGCGATGCGGGTTGAACCAAAAGTCGCGTGAGTTAAGGTATCAAACAACGCACTAATCTAGATACTGACAAAAGGTGTTGGTTCCATATAAGACAGTAGGACGGTGGTCATGGAAGTCGAAATCCGCTAAGGAGTGTGTAAAAACTCACCTGCCTAATGGAGTAGCCCTGAAAATGGAAGATGCTAAAGTGCGTGACCTAAACTCAGCCATTGTGTGAGCAATGTATGAAAACTGTATCATGACAATGTGTAGGAGGGCGTGGGGGTGTCGTAATAAACTGAACAAATGTAGTGAAGTATTATATGTGAACCTATATACGGAACTGGCCCCCAGTGCAGATCTTGGTGGTAGTAGCGAATGATTCAAACGAGAAGTATTACTTTGAAGACTGAAGTGGGGAAGGGTTCCACGGGAAACAGCACTTGTACAAGTGGTTGAGTCGATCCTAATCGTCAGCTACTAATGCGAGTATAAAAAGGTTGTGAATGTATGGGTGTTCAGTAGATATCATTATCTGGGCTGGGCACTGAAGTAATAAACCACCACAACAGACGAGAAAGGGAATCATGGTTAATATTCCATCGAACCTTGCCGCACATGAAAAAATTGTTTCGAAACCGGTAACGGAAGGAAATCTGGCCAAGACTTTCATCTGCGCCATACCCCGAAAGAAATATCTCTTTCTTTTTAACAGTTTAGTGCTTGTTTGCGGACAAGTGTTATGTATTTTATGATTATAACGGTATACATAGGGACACCATGGAAACGCATTGAGCGGAGATGTGGTTGCCTGACTGGTAAAGCGCTTGACTTTTGTATGACAATATAAATGGGTACGTCCACAGTGATGAACTGTGTGTGTATGACGGGCGTCGGGTGGCTATGTGCGAAGATCCTTGAAGATTGGTCTGACTACTTTGTGCCATGTGTTTTCGGCTGGTCGTACTCGATAACCGCATCAGGTCTCCAAGGTGAACAGCCTCTAGTCTCTGGGTGCAATGTAGGTTAGGGAAGTCGGCAAAATAGATCCGTACCTTCAGGAAAAAGGATTGGCTCAGAGGGCTGAGGCCTAGGGGTCCGCTCCTTAAACCTGTGGTGCTGTTGTAGGCCTACCTGAGCTACTTCTGTGGTGAGAACGGGCTGTCGAGTGCCTGTCGAGTGACAGGCGCAGGACACTCCCCTTGTGGGGGCTTTCCCTAGGCATCGAATCAGCCAACTTTGAACTGACGTACGGACAAGGGGAATCCGACTGTTTAATAAAAACATAGCATTGTGATGGTCCCTGAAAAGGTTGTTGACACAATGTGATTTCTGCCCAGTGCTCTGAATGTCAACGTGGAGAAATTCAATGAAGCGCAGGTCAACGGCGGGAGTAACTATGACTCTCTTAAGGTAGCCAAATGCCTCTTTATCTAATTAGTGACGCGCATGAATGGATTAATGAGATTCCCACTATCCCTATCTACTATGTAGCGAAACCACAGCCAAGGGAATGGGCTTGGTGGAATCAATGGGGAAAGAAGACCCTGTTGAGCTTGACTCTAGTCTGACTTTGTGAAATGACTTGAGAGGTGTAGAATAAGTGGAAGATGTTTCGGCGCAAGTGAAATACCACTACTTTTAATGTTATTTAACTTATTCCGTGAGGTGGGGATGGGGTAATGCCCCTGTTTTTGGCCTTAAGGTGTGTTAAGGCGTGCCGATCTAGGTGGAAGACATTGTCAGGTGGGGAGTTTGACCGAGGCGGCACATCTATTAAAAGATAACACAGGTGTCCTAAGATGAGCTCAACGAGAACAGAAATCTCGTGTGGAACAAAAGGATAAAAGCTCATTTGATTTTGATTTTCAGTACGAATACAAACCGTGAAAGCGTGGCCTATCGATCCTTTGGACTTTCAGAATTTGAAGCTAGAGGTGTCAGAAAAGTTACCACAGGGATAACTAGCTTGTGGCAGCCAAGCGTTCATAGTGACGTTTCTTTTTTATCCTTCGATGTTGGCTCTTCCTATCATTGTGAAGCAGAATTCAACAAGTGTTGGATTGTTCACCCACCAATAGGGAACGTGAGCTGGGTTTAGACTACCGTGAGACAGGTTAGTTTTACCCTACTGATGATCCGCGCTGCGATAGTAATTCAACTTAGTACGAGAGGAACCGTTGATTCACACATTTGTTCATCACACTTGGTTGAAAATCCAGTGGCGCGAAGCTACCGTGTGTTGGATTATGACTGAACGCCTCTAAGTCAGAATCCACGCTAGATGCGGCGCATCTCTCTCTCCGATTCGCATCGTGACCCGCAGTAGGGGTGCTCTTGCGCCCCCAGGGGCCCGTGTCATTGGCGACCTCCCGGTCGGTTTTGCCAACAACCTGTCCGGGGAAACCCTGTATAACAATTTCAAGTGGTCGGCGAGAGAATCCTTTGCAGACGACTCTTAAATAAGCGACGGGGTATTGTAAGTGGCAGAGTGGCCCTTGCATTGCCACGATCCACTGAGATTCAGCCACTTTGTCGCCCCGATTCGTACAACCCGAGACTGGTTTGAAGAGTGGGGTTTCCACACAGCAGATGCGACCTTCTTCTCCTTTGCCCAAGTATAGAGGAGGAGGAGTGGGGTTTCCGAGAAGAGATGCGATTCTTCTCTTTTTTGCCCCAAGCATATAGAAGGGAGAAGAAGGGGCGGGGTTTCGGCGAAGAGATGCGATCTCTCCTATCTCTTTTTTTTTTTGCCCAAGTATAGAAGAAGAAGAAGATGTGGGGTTTTAGACGAAGAGATGCGATCTTCTGCTCTCTCTGTTTTTTTTTCGCCCAAGTATAGAAGAGGAAGAGGTGGGGTTTCCAGCGAAGAGATGCGATCTCCTCCTCTCTTTTTTTTTTTCCCAAGTATAGAAGAAGAAGAGGTGGGGTTTCCTGCGAAGAGATGCGATCTCCTCCTCTCTCTTTTTTTTTCCCAAGTATAGAAGAAGAAGAGGTGGGGTTTCCAGTGAAGAGATGCGATCTCCTCCTCTCTCTCTTTTTTTTTCCCAAGTATAGAAGAAGAAGAGGTGGGGTTTCTGGCGAAGATATGCGATCTCCTCCTCTCTCTTTTTCTTTTGCCCAAGATGCGATCCCCTCTTCTTCTTTTTTTCCTAAGCATAGAATAAGTGGGGTTTCCAGAGAAGAGGTGCAATCTCCTTCTTTTTTTTGCCTAAGCATAGAAGAGAGTGGGGTTTCCAGAGAAGAGATGTGTTTTTTTTTCCCAAGTATAAAGTGGGGTTTCCAGAGACGAGATGTGTTTTTTTTTTTTCAAACTATAAATCGGGGTTTCCAAAGAGGAGAGGTGATTTTCTTCCTGAGGTGTTTCTTTTTCCAAGTACAAAGTGGGGTTTCCATGGAGGAGATGTGCTTTTTTTTTCCAAAGTATAAAAGTGGGGTTTCCATAGAGCAGAGGTAGTTTTCTTCCTGGGTATGAAGTGCGGTTTCCACAGAGCATAGGTGTTTTTATTTCCAAGTATAAAGTGGGGTTTCCACGGAGGAGACGTGTTTCTTTTTCCAAGTAAAAAGTGGGGTTTCCACGGAAACTTTTGTGTACATGTGTTTTTTTTTTTTTTCAAATTATATAGTGGGGTTTCCACCCAGATGCCAAGCTGCAGTGGCGAACAGGGGATTATGCCCCAAGATGCCTAAGCTAATGATGCATTCGGTGAGCCAAGTTTGGCGAGTTGATCCCTGGGAAGCTCGCCTGGGATCCCGCCGAGCAGCGCACCCACAAACTCACCCGACAGCTCTCCTGTGAGCTCACTGAGTAGCACGGTCGTGAGCAGCTCGCCGGGTAGCTCACATAGTAGCTCACTCGAGAGCTCGCCTGGAAGCCCGCCTTGCAGCTCACCTTGAAGATCACCTTGCCAACTCGCTGTAATCTCACCTCAGAGTTTGTCGACCAACTCAGTTGGGAGCTCGCCACGTAGCTCACCCGGGAGCTCTCGCAACAGCTCACCTTGCCAACTCGTCTGGCAGATCACCTCGAAGCTTGCCAGGAGCTCCCCTTAGAGTAGCTTGCTGGGGAGCTCGCCGAACAGCTCGCCAAGCAGCTTTCCTAGGAGCTCACCGAGTAGCTCACCTGGGAGCTTGCGGAGCAGCTCGGTTGGAAAATCTTCTGGGAGAAACTCGGTTGGGAGATCTTCTCTGAGCTCACCGATCAACTCAACTTGAGCTCACTTGTGAGCTCGTCGAGTAGCTCTTCTGGTAGTAGCTCGCCAGTGAGTAGCTCATCGGGGAGCTCGCCGAAATACTCGCCAAGTAGCTCACATGGGAGCTCACCAGGGAGCTCAAGAAGCAGCTCACCCTAGAGCTCGCCTTCCCAACTTGCCTAGGACGTCACCTAGCCAAATCACCTGGGATGTCACCTTGCCAACTCGCCTTGAGCTCGCTGAGGAGATCACCTTGCTAACTCACCTACAAGCTCACCTACAAGCTCACCTCGGAGTTCGTCGAGCAGCTTACCTGGGAGCTCGCAGCGCAGCTCACTCGGGAGCTCACCGAACAGATCTCTCGGGAGATCACCATGCAGATCACCTAGTAGCTCCCCCGGGAGGTCATCAAGCAGCTCGTCTCGGAGCTCTCCTGACAGCTCACCTTTCCAACTCACCCCTAGCTCGCTGGGTAACTCGCCTTGCCAACTCGTTTGGCAACTCACCTGTAAGATTGCCGACAAGCTCACCCTATAGCAGCTTGCCATGGAGCTTGCCTTGGTGCTCGTCGAACAGCTCGCCAAACAGCTTGCTTGGGATCTCACCGAGCAGCTCGCATGGGAGCTCGTGGAGCAGCTCGACTAAGAGCTCACCGAGTAGCTCGCCAAAAAGGTTCCATGGGAGCTCACCGAGCAGCTCGAATTGAGATTACCCGGAAACTCACCTGGGAGCTTGTCGATAGCTCGCCTTGCCAGCTCGACTAGCAGCTCGACATGAGCTCACCCAGGAGCTCGTCAAGCAGCTCACTTGAAAACTCGAATGGGAGCTCGCCTCTCAGCTCGCCTTTCAAGCTCACCTTGCCAACTCACCTTGAGCTCGTCTGGTAGCTCGCCTTGGAGTTCGTCGAGTAGCTCACCAAGTAACTTGCCTCGGAGCTCACTGAGTAGGCTAACTTGAGCTTGTGAGCAGCTCGCCGAGTAACATCTCAGTGGGGAGCTCGCCAAGTAGCTCGCTTGGGAGCTCGCCAAGTAGCTTGCCTGGGGGCTCACTGAGAAACTCACCTGATAGCTTGCCTTACCAACTCATCTGGCAGCTCACCTGTAAGATTGCTGACAAGCTCACCCTATAGCAGCTTGCCGTACATCTCGCCAAACAGCTTGCCTGGGATCTCATTCGTGGAGCTCACCGAAAAGCTCACTTCGGAGGTCACCGAGCAGCTCCGCTGGGAGCTCTTTGGGGAGATCGACTTGAGCTCGCACGGGATCTCATTGAGTAGCTCGTATGGAAACTCACCTAGGAGCTCGCCTTGCCAACTCGCCTTGAGCTCATTTGGTAGCTCACCTTGGAGTTCTTCGAGCAGCTCGGAACGCAGCTCACTCGGGAGCTCACCCTAACAGCTCACCTTGCCAACTCGTCTGGTAGCTCGCCTGTAAGATTGCTAACAAGCTCAAACTATAGCATCTTGCCTCAGAGCTTGCCTTGGTGCTAGCCATACAGATCGCCAAACAGCTTGCCTAGGATCTCACCGAGTAGCTCGCATGGGAGCTTACGGTCCAGCTCATAGAGCAGCTCGGCCAAGAGCTCTCTAAACAGCTCCCATGGGAACTCACCGAGCATCTTGCCTGGGAGCTCACCAAGCAGCTCACCCAGGAGCTCAGCAACCAGCTCGCCAATGATCTCGCCGAGCAGCTCGACTTGAGCTTACCCGGAAACTCACCTGGGAGCTTGCCGACAGCTCACCTTGCCAGCTCACTAAGCAGCTCGACTTGAGCTCACCCAGGAGCTTGTCAAGCAGCTCACCTGAAAACTTGCATGGGAGCTCGCCTCTCAGCTCGCCTTTCCAGCTCACCTTACCAACTCACCTTGAGCTTTTCTGCTACCTCGCCTCGGAGTTCATCGAGTAGCTCACCCGGGAGCTCACCGAGCAGCTCACCGAGTAGGCTAACTTGAGCTCGCAAAAAGCTCACTGAGTAACATCTGGCCAAGGAACTCGCCAAGTAGCTCACTTGGGATCTCACCTCGGAGTTTGTCGAGCATCTCACCTAACATCTCGCCACATAGCTCGCAACGCAGCTCACTCGGGAGCTCGCCTTGTAAATTTGTCTAGCAGCTCGTCTTGTAGACTTGTCTGGCAGCTCACCTGTAAGATTGCTGACACGTTCACCCTATAGCAGCTTGCTGCAAAGCTTTCCTTGGTGCTCGCCGTATAGCTCGTTGTATAGCTTACCTTGGATCTCACCGAGCAGCTCACATGGGAGCTTGCGGTTTAGCTCGCACAGGAGTTCGTGGAGCAGCTCGGCTGAGAGCTCGCTGAGTAGCTCACCAAATAGTTCCCATGGGAGCTCATCGAGCAGCTCTCCTGGGAGCTCACTGACCAGCTCACCTAGGAGCTCAGCAAGTAGATTGCCAAGGAGCTCACCAAGTAGCTCGAATTGAGCTTTCCCGGAAACTCACCTGGGAGCTTGCCGACAGCTCGCCTTTCCAGCTCACTAAGCAGCTCGACTTGAGCTCACCCAGGAGCTCGTCAAGTAGCTCACCCAAAAACTCACATGGGAGCTCGTCTATTAGCTCACCTTTCTAGCTCACCTTGCCAACTCGCCTTGAACTCGTCTAGTAGCTCACCTCAGAGTTCGTCGAGCAGCTCACCAAGTAGCTCACCTGGGAGCTCACCAATCAGCTCGCCGAGTAGGCTAACTTGAGCTCGTGAGCAACTCCCGAAGTAACATCTGGCCGGGGAGCTCACCAAGTAGCTCGCTTGGGAGCTCGCCAAGTAGCTCGACTCGAGCTCGCCTGAGAGCTTGTCAGGAAACTCGCCTGGGAGCTCGCTTGACAGCTCACCTTTCCAACTCACCTTGAGCTCGTCTGGTAGCTCGCATGTAAGCACACCTCAGAGATTACCAACAAGCTCGCCTCAGAGTTCGTCGAGCTACTCGACCTAGAGCAGCTTATCAGGGAGCTCACCGAACATCTCGCTTGGGAGGTCACCGAGCAACTCACATGGAAACTCACCTGGGAGCTTGCCTTGCCAACTCACCTTGAGCTTGTTTGGTAGCTCACCTGTAAGCTCACCTCGAAGTTCGTCGAGCAACTCGCCATGTAGCTCACAAGATAACTCACTCGGGAGCTCGCCGAGCAACTCGCTTGGGAGCTCACCTTGCCAACTCATCTGACAACTCGCCTGTAAGATTGCTGACACCGCTCACCCTATAGCAGCTTGCCATGGAGCTTACCTTGGTGCTCACCATACAGCTCACCATACAGCTTTCCTGGGATCTCACCGAGCAGCTCGCATGGGAGGTCGTGGTTCATCTCACATGGGAGCTCGCGGAGCAGCTCGGCTGAGAGCTCGCCGAACAGCTCCCATGGGAGCTCACCGAGTAGCTCGCGTGGGAGCTCACCGACCAGCTTACCTAAGAGCTCGGTAAGCAACCTCGCCAAGGAGCTTGCCGAGTAGCTCGAATTGAGCTTGCCCAGAAACTCACCTAGGAGCTTGCCGATAGCTCACCTTGCCAGTTCACAAAACATCTCGACTTGAGCTCACCCAGGAGCTCGTCAAGCAGCTCACCTGAAAACGTGTATGGGAGCTCACCTTTCCAACTCACCTTGCCAACTCACCTTAAGCTCGTCTGGTAGCTCACCTTGGAGTTCGTCGAGCAGCTCGCCAAGTAGCTCGCCTGGGAGCTCACCGAGTAGGCTAACTTGAGCTTGCGAGCAGCTCACCGAGTAACATCTGGCCAGGGAGCTCGCTAAGTACCTAGACTCGAGATCGCCTGGGAGCTCCTTGGGAAACTCACCTGGGAGCTCGCTTGACAGCTCACCTTTCCAACTCACCTTGAGCTCACCTCGCCAACTCGTATTGAGCTCATCTGGTAGCTCGCATGTAAGCACACCTCAAAGATTACTGACAAGGTCGCCTCGGAGTTCGTCGAGACTGCTCGACCTAGAGAAGATTGTCGGGGAGCTCGACGAACAACTCTCTTGGGAGGTCACCGAGTAGCTCACGTTTGAGCTCGCCTAGGAGCTCGCGGAGCAGCTCTACTGGGAGCTCTTTTGGGAGCTCGCCAAGTAAGCTCGACTTGAGCTCACACGGGGGCTCATCGAGCAGCTCACATGGAAACTTGACAGGGAGCTCGCCTTGCCAATTCACCTTAAGCTCATTTGGTAGCTCACCTATAAGCTCACCTCGGAGTTCGTCAAGTAGCTCACCACGTAGCTCGTAACGCAGCTCACTCGGGAGCTTGCCGAGTAACTCGCCTGGGAGCTCACCTTGCCAACTCATCTGGCAGCTCGTCTGTAAGATTGCTTGACACGCTCACCCTATAGTAGCTTGCCACGGAGCTTGCCTTGGTGCTTACCGTACAGCTCACCATACAGCTTTCCTCGGATCTCACTGAGTAGCTCACATGGGAGCTCGTAGAGCAGCTCAGCTGAGAGCTCGCTGACTAGCTCGCCAAACAGCTCCCATGGGAGCTCACTGAGCAGCTCGCCTGGGAGCTCACCGAGTAGCTCACCTAGGAGCTCGTCAAGTAGCTCGCTGAGAAGCTCGGCTTGAGCTTGCCTGGAAACTCACCTGGGAGCTTTCTGAAAGATCACCTTGCTAGCTCACCAAGCAGCTCAACTTGAGCTCTCGCAGGAGCTCGTCAAGCAGCTCACCTAAAAACTCACATGGGAGCTCGCCTTTCCAGCTCATCTTTCCAACTCACCTTGAGCTCGTCTGGTAGCTCACCCTCGGAGTTCCTCGAGTAGATCATCAAGTAACATCTCGCTTGGAAGCTCGCCAAGTAGCTCACTTGGGAGCTCGCTGTGTAGCTCACCAAGTAGCTTACCTAGGAGCTCACCGATCAGCTTGACTTGAGCTCACCCAGGAGCTCATCAGGTAACTCACCTGGGAGCTTGCCTGACAGCTCGCCTTGTTAACTCACCTTTAGTTCATCTAATAGCTCACATGTAAGATCACTTAAGAGATTACCGACAAGCTCGCCTCGGAGTTCATCGAGTTGCTCGACCTAGAGCAGCTTGTCCGGGGAGCTCGCCTTATAGCTCACTTGAGAGGTCACCGAGCACCTCACCTTTGAGCTCACCTGGGAGCTCGCGGAGCAGCTCCACTGGGAGCTCTTTTGGGAGCTCACCGTACTCGCCAAGTAGCTCATATGGGAGCTTGCTAGGTAGCTCGACTTGAGCTCGCACAGGAGGTCATCGAGTAGCTCACCTGGGAGCTCACCCTTCCCAACTCACCTTGAGCTCGCTAAGGAGCTCAACATGTCAACTCACCTCGAGCTCATTTGGTAGCTCCCCTGTAAGCTCACCTCGGAGTTCATCGAGTAGCTCGCCTGGTAACTCGCAACGCAGCTCACTCGGGAGCTCGCCGAGCAACGTGCCTGGGAGCTCGCCTTGCCAACTCGTCGGGGAGCTCACCTGTAAGATTGCTGATAAGCTCACCCTATAACAGCTTGCCGCGGAGCTTGCCTTGGTGCTCACCGTATAACTTACCTGGGATCTCACCAAGCAGCTCGAATGGGAGCTCGCAGTTCAGCTCGTGCGGGAGCTCGCAGAGCATCTTGGCTGAGAGCTCGCCGAGTAGCTCACCAAATAGCTCCCATGGGAGCTCACCGAGCAGCTCACCTAGAACCTTGGCATGGAGCTCGGCAAGCAGCTCACCAAGGAGCTCGCTGGGTAGCTTGACTTGAGCTTGCCCGAAAACTCACCTGGGAGCTTGCCGACAGCTCGCATTGCCAGCTCACCGAGTAGCTTGACTTGAGCTCACCCGAAAACTCGCATGGGAGCTTGCTTCTCAGCTCACCTTTCCAGCTCACCTTGCCAACTCACCTTGAGCTCGTCTGGTAGCTCACCTCGGAGTTCGTCGAGTAGCTCGCCAAGTAGCTCACCTGGGAGCTCACCGAGTAGGCTAACTTGAGCTTGCGAGTAGCTCGTCGAGTAACATCTCACCGAGGAGCTCACCAAATAGCTCGCTTGGGAGCTCTCCAAGCAGCTTGCCAAGTAACTTGCCTAGGAGCTCACCGATCAACTCAACCTGAGCTCACCCAGGAGCTCATCGGGTAACTCACATGTAAGATCACTTAAGAGATTATCAATAAGCTCACCTCGGAGTTCGTCGAGCTGCTCGACCTAGAGCAGATTTTCAGGGAGCTCACCGAACAGCTCATTTGGGAGGTCACCGAGCAGCTCACCTTTGAGCTCACCTGGGAGCTCGCGGAGCAGCTCCACTAGGAGCTCTCTGTACTCGCCAAGTAGCTCACATAGGAGCTCACCAAGCAGCTTGACTTGAGCTCGCACGAGAGGTCATCGAGTAGCTCGCCTGGAAACTCACCGATCAGCTCGACTCGAGCTCACCTGGGAGCTCGTCGGGCAACTCGCCTGATAGCTCGCCTTGCCAACTCGCCTTGAGCTCATCTGGTAGCTCACATGTAAGCTCACCTAAGAGATTACCGATAAGCTCACCTCGGAGTTCGTCGAGCTGCTCAACCTAGAGCAGCTTGTCTGGGAGCTCGCCGAACAGCTCGCTTGGGAGGTCACCGAGCAGCTCACCTTTGAGCTCACCTGGGAGCTCACGGAGCAGCTCTTTTGGGAGCTCGCCGTTCTCGCTAAGTAGCTCATCAAGAAGCTCACCTAGAAACTCACCTTGCCAACTCACCTTGAGCTCGCTAAGGAGCTCACCTTACTAACTCGCCTTAAGCTCATTTTGTAGCTCGCCTGTAAGCTCACCTCGGAGTTCGTCGAGTAGCTCACCTAGCTGCTCACCATGTAGCTCGCCTGACAGCTCACCCTATTGCAGCTTGCCGCGGAGCTTGCCTTGGTGCTCGTCATACAGCTCGCCAAACAGCTTTCCTGGTATCTCACCGAGCAGCTCGCATGGGAGCTCGCAGTTCATCTCGCGCGGGAGCTCGCGGACCAGCTCGGCTAAGAGCTCACCAAGTAGCTTGCCAAACAGCTCCCATGGGAGCTCACCAAGCAGCTCGCATGGGAGCTCACCAAGCAGCTCACCTAGGAGCCCGACATGGAGCTCGGCAAGCAGCTCACCAAGGAGCTCGCCGGGTAGCTCGAATTGAGCTTTCCTGGAAACACACATAGGAGCTTGCCGACAACTTGCCTTGCCAGCTCACCGAGTAGCTCGACTTGAGCTCGCCTGAAAGCTCACTTGGGAGCTCACCTGTCAACTCACCGAACAACTCACCTTGCCAACTCGTCTAACGGCTCACCTCAAAGATTACTGAGAAGCTCGCCCTAGAGCAGCTTGTGGAGAGCTCGCCAAACAACTTACCTAGGAGCTCGCCGAGCAGCACGCCTGGGAGCTCACAGAGTAGCTCAGTTGGGAGCTCACCTGGGAGCTCACAGGTAACCTTGGTTGGGAGCTCTTCTGCGAGCTCATGGAGCAGCTCGACTTTAGCGCGCCTATGAGCTCGTCGGGGAGCTCGCCAAACAACCCACCAAGTAGCTCACCTTCGAGCTCACCAAGCAACCTGTGAGGGAGATCACCGAACAACTCACCTAGGAGCTCGGATAATAGCTCACCTAGGAGCTCGTCGAGCAGCTCGACTTTAGCTCACCCGGGAGCTCATCAAGCAGCTCGATTGACAACTTGCCTTGCCAACTCGCCTTGAGCTCGCTAAGGATCTCACCTTGCCAACTTGCCTGGAGCTCATCTGGTAGCTCACATATAAGCACACCTTAGAGATTACCGACAAGCTCACCTTGGAGTTTGTCGAGCTACTCGACCTACAGCAGCTTGTCGAGGAGCTCACCGAACAGCTCGTTTGGCAAGTCATCGAGTAGCTCGTCTGGGAGCTCAGGGAGC
Organism: Taxus chinensis; assembly: GCA_019776745.2. Taxonomy (NCBI): domain Eukaryota; kingdom Viridiplantae; phylum Streptophyta; class Pinopsida; order Cupressales; family Taxaceae; genus Taxus; species Taxus chinensis. Next base: position 677,466,786 of record CM034155.1, read on the forward strand.
AGCTCGGTTGGGAGTTCTTTTGGGAGCTCACCGTACTTGCCAAGTAGCTCACCTGGGAGCTCACCGAGCAGCTCACCTAGGAGCTCCCCAAGCAGCTCGACTTAAGCTCGCCCGGGAGCTCATCGAGCAGCTCACCTTGCCCACTCGCCTTGAGCTCGTTGAGGAGCTCACCTTACCAACTCACCTTGAGCTCGTTTGTAAGCTCACCTCGGAGTTCTTCGATCAGCTCACCTAGCAACTCACCATGTAGCTCGCAACGCAACTCGCTCGGGAGCTCGCACGACAGCTCACCAAGTAGCTCGTACGGGAGCTCATCAAGTAACTCACCTGACAGCTCGCCTTGCCAACTCGCATGGCAGCTCACTTGTAAGCTTGCCTCGAAGATTGCTGACAATCTCGCCCTAGAGCAGCTTTCTGGGGGATCTCACCGAGCAGCTCACCTCGGAGCTCATGGAACAGCTCGCATTGGAGCTCGAGGAGCAGCTCACCCGGAGCTCGCCGAGCAGCTCGCCTAAGAGCTCACCGAGCAGCTCGGTTGGGAGCTCACCTGGGAGCTCGCGGAGCAGCTTGACTTGAGCTCGCTTGTGAGCTCGTCAAGTAGCCCGTTGGGGAGCTCGTTGAACAAATCGCCAAGTAGCTCGCTTGGGAGCACATCAAGCAGCTTGCTTAGGAGCTCGCTGAGCATCTCGCCTTCGAGCTCGCTAAGCAGCCTGCAAGGGAGCTCGACAAACAGCTCACCTAGGATCACGTTGAGCAGCTCGACTTCAGCTCAGCCGGGAGCTCACCTGACAACTTTCCTTGCCAACTCGCCTTGAGCTCGTTGAGGAGCTCACCTTGCCAACTCACCTTAAGCTCATCTGGTAGCTCGCCTCGGAGTTCGTCGAGCAGCTTGCCCAGAAGCTATGTACCAACTCACCCGGGAGCTCCCCGTCCAGCTCTGTTGGGAGCTCACCCAGTAGCTTGCCTGGCAACTTTCCTGGGAGCTCGCATGACAGCTCGCCCTAAAGCAGCTTACCGGGGAACTCACCTTGGTTCTCACCGAACAACTTGCCTGGGAGCTTGCGGAGAAGCTCGGCTGGGAGCTCACCAAGCAGCTCGCCTGGGAACTCACAGAGCAGCTCGGTTGGGAGCTCACCTGGGAGCTCGCAGAGCAGCTCGGTTGGGAGCTTGCAGAGTAGCTCGACTTGAGCACGCTTGTGAGCTCATCGGGGAGCTCACCGAATAACTCGCCAAGTAGCTCTCTTGGGAGCTTGCCAAGCAGCTCAACTTCGAGCTCGCCAAGCAGCCTACAAGAAAGCTCACCTGGGAGCTCGGCTAATAGCTCACCTAGGAGCTCGTCGAGCAGCTCGACTTCAGCTTGCCCGAGAGCTCATCGAGCAACTTGCATGGGAGATCACCTGACAACTTTCCTTTCTAAGTCACCTTGAGCTCGCTGAGGAGCTCACCTTGCCAACTCGTCTTGAGCTCGTCTGGTAGCTCGCCTCAGAGTTTGTTGAGCAGCTTTCCTGGGAGCTCGCGTAACAGCTCATCCGGGAGCATGTGCTTAAGGACTAAATCGGTTGAGTGGGTGTTGGCGCATGACCCGGAGGAGACTTAATGTCATCCAGATTGTGAACATGTGTAGCTTGTAGAGCTACCAAGTTTAGGGTGACTTGGTGCGAAGGGCGCATCGCAATGAGTAGGGGAGTCAAGAACATTGGACATAACAAGCTCATCGTAGAGCTCACCGTCGAGCTGCTCTGTGAGTTTAGAAATAATAAATGTTTTTTTCATTTGATTCCTTATCCGTTGTGTGGCAGCCCTTTTTACTTATAACTACTATGGGTAGATGTTGCTCGTCTGATGATTTATCTTGTACGCAATGTTGGCTTGTCGGTCAGTGAGCCGTATGGCTATCTTTGCGGCGAACAATCGCCGTGTTGAGCTACATTAAAATTCAACGTTTTTTAATATAATGTTGTGTAAAATATTTTGCGGTCAGAGGTTGGAAATGTGAAAATATCGGTTCGGTTGGGTCTTTGCTAAGTGCGCCATGGCTCAGCTCTTGCACTCCAAAATCGGGAACATTGGACATAGGTAGCTCATCAAAGAGCCGGCCGTCGAGTTGCCATGCGAGCTAAAAAAAAGTGAATGTTTTTCTTGTTTGATTCCTTATCCATCATGTGAGAGCCCTTTTTACTTATAACTACTATGGGTAGAGGTTGTTCACCGGATGATTTTGCTTGTACCTAATGTTGGCGAGTCGGTCAGTGAGCCGTATGGCTATCTTTGCGGCGAGCAACATTAAAATTCAACGTTGTGAATACAACGTTGTGAAAAATCTTGCGAGGTGAGATGTGGGAAACATGAAAATATCGGTTCGGTTGGGGCTTTGCTGAGCACACCATGGCTCATCTCTTACATTCCAAAATTGGGAACATTGGACATAGCGAGCTCGTCGCACAGCTCGCCGTCGAGCTAAAAAAAATGAATGTTTTTTTCGTTTGATTCCTTATCCGTCATGTGAGAGCCCTTTTTACTTATAAATACTATGGGTAGAGGTTGTTCCTTAGATGATTTTTGCTTTTACCCAATGTTGGCGAGTCGATCAATGAGCCGTATAGCTATCTTTGCGGTGAGCAATCGCCGCATCGAGCTACATTAAAATTTAAAGTTTTGAATATAACGTTGTATAAAATCTTGCGAGGTGACATGTTGGAAACGTGAAAATATCAGTCCAGTTGGGGCTTTGCTGAGCGCGCCATGGCTCAACTCTTACATTCCAAAATCAGGAACATTGGACATAGCGAGCTCGTCGCAGAGCTCACTGTCGAGTTGCCCTCAGAGCTATAAAAAAAATGAATGTTTTTCTCATTCGATTCCTTATCCGTCGTGTGAGAGCCCTTTTTACTTATAACTACTATGGGTAGAGATTGTTCGTCGGATGATTTTGCTTGTACCCAATGCTGGAGAGTCAGTTGATGAGCCGTATGGCTATGACGAATTCGATGAGCCAGGCTGACGAGCTAAGTGAGCGAGCAGGTTGGCGAGCTAGAAGGCAAGTTGGATGGCAAGTTGGGTGTGATTATACCAGTGTTTATGCACCGGATCTGATCAGAACTTCATTGTTAAGCGCGCTTGGGCCAGAGTAGCATTGGGATGGGTGACCTCCCAGGAATTTCCTGATGTCACACCATTTTTATACTACCAGTGGGGCGGAATCCCTTAAAACTACCAGGTGGGCGGAATCCCGTTAAACTACCAAGTGGGTGGAATCCCGTGAAACTATCAAGTCGAGCAGAATCCTGTGAAAACTACTAGTTGGGTGGAATCCCGTTAAACTACCAACTCGGGTGGCATCCTGTGAAAACTATCAAGCGGGCGGAATCCTGTGAAAACTAGCAAGTGTATAATACTTGTGGGTCTGTAGATCTCGTGAAGCTGGGTGATACTAGAAAGAGAGTGGTCAAGATCTAGGGAGAGGGATTGTTCAATGTAACTCCGAGCATTATCGGCAGAGTCTGACTCGGTGGTCTGTGTATGTGGTCTAATGTTACCTTGGTGTACTTTGGGATGGGTTTTCCTATAAGATTACTTGGCCTAGGGCCTTATTGTACTTTTGGGTTGTTTTGTCCTATATGAGTTAATAAGACATATGCGTTCTCCCAGTTGTATCTTGCATTGTTTGTTTCCTCTTGTGTTAGAGTGAATTTCCTTTCAGTGCAGATGTTATGTGCTTCTGCTAAAATAACCTATGTATTTGCAAGAATGCCATTGTGTTGTGAGTCTTCTTGTGTAGGTAAACAATGAAGGCGTAGTCCGTAGCTTTAGTAGAGTTCTATTCCCATGGAGGAACTTGAAGCAAGCAAGTGGTGCCGCGCGGTTAGAGCTCAGTCGAGTTGGACCCATGACAGTTGGTATCAGAGCACAGTTTGTGTCTAGGTTGGGTTGTGTTTACCACGTCTAGTTGTGTTTTGTTCACCGTTGACCCTATTTGTCTCCCTAGTTTTGTGAGTCAATGTAACAGGATCAGTATCTGCAGTTCCCTACTACGTTGCCAACAGAGGTGTAGTGGAGGGCAGTAATTGTGGTGGTGTTTGTGGTAGTTATCACTGGAGTAAGTCGAGAGTCGAGGTTACAGTTGACCTTTTTGAGCAAGCTGGTACCAGGTTCCTGGTTTGGGGCAGATTCAGCAAGCTCATGGAGAAGGTAGTGGCCGTGGAAAAGACGATCGTGGAACTTACTGGAAAGTGGTGGAAGAGTTTGGTGTTCCAGGCTATAAGTTACATGATGAAGTGACTTTGTGTCAAGCAGTGACACTGAGTCTGGTGAAAGCATTAAGTGTTCAACTCTTCTTCAGTTTCGAAGCTCCTCAAGTTAAAGGAACCGGTGTGATCTACTAAGGGTTTTCTTCTGTGATTTAGGGGAGTGTCTGACAGTTTTGGAGGATTGTCAGGTGCACAGAAAGTGCCAACTACAGCAGAGTACCCCATGGGTATGGCAGAGGGTTGTTGTAGAGCCAGAATGATTGACAGTGCATTGTAGAGGAGTGATGGGTAGGTGTAGCTCAGTTTCTAGTTAGTTTTAGAAGTCAAAGAAGCCATTGTTGTAGCAGTTCATCTCTTTGGTTTAAGAGATGTGATTTCATCCATATACATCCAGAGTCCTTGTGCTTCAAGTGAGGGAGCATTGTTAAGGGACAGAATAAGTCTTTGGGGAAGCTACATAGTGGTGACCAGTGAAGGGAGATTATTCAGAAGTCATGAGAGGGATCTCAAAAGGTCTAGCAAGAACTCCAACAGTTGCGGTGAGCAGTCGTAGGATTTACAGATGGTGGAGACAATTCTTCATCCATAATGATAGACATGTAGTGGAGTACATTACAAATGAGATTTTCCGAAGTGACAGGTGTGTCAGTAGTTCAGATGGAGGATCCAGATGAATGGTGTGAGAAGCGGGTTTGTATGCTTGGTTTGGGCTCAATGCAATGGGTAAGCTTGAGTCCTGGTTAAGATGGTGTTGGTGGCGACTTAAGTAAGTTGAATTTTGTGGAGGTGGTGATCTGGTTAAGGAGAACCCTGGAACTTGTGAACATAGGTGCGACTCACAATGGTGTATAGTTCAACGGGCCTAGGATTTGGACCTCTAGTCCTACGGAGGTACCAAGTGGCTTGAAATAGTTGTCATCACAACCATGGTTTTAGTTGGCCCTGCACGAGGTAGGTCAACTGGTGGAAAGGAAAGCTGGTGTTGTCCATGATCTAAGTGGATAGATTTGAACTAGTGCTGGGTAGAAGTTTATCTGAGATGGTAAAGTGACGTTACTTCCTAATCTAATCTGTGGTTATGTCGGATCCCGAGTAGACGTGCATGGTGAAGATAGTGCAGAGAAGAAAGACATGGAAGATACAGGTGTGTTCAGCTGTGAGCATGCGGGAGCCTGTGCAGAGTTAGGGTGAGTAGTCTAAGTATCTAAGCAGTGCTTGATTTGGTGGTTGGAATGTTGAGGGGATAACATGTTCCTTTTCTAACTAGTGTGGAGAAGCATCTTCACGTTTACCATAACTGCATGCCCAAGAGGTTGTCATCGTGATTGTTACTAAGGAAGAAAAATATATCGATAGGCCACACTTTCATGGTTTGTATTCGTACTGAAAATCAAAATCAAATGAGCTTTTATCCTTTTGTTCCATATGAGATTTCTGTTCTCGTTGAGCTCATCTTAGGACACCTGTGTTATCTTTTAACAGATGTGCCGCCGCGATCAAACTCCCCACCTGACAATGTCTTCCACCTGGATCAGCACGCCTTAACGCACCTTAAGGCCAAAAACAGGGGCATTGCCCCATCCCCACCTCACAGAATAAGTTAAATAACATTAAAAGTAGTGGTATTTCACTTGCGCCGAAACATCTTCCACTTATTCTACACCTCTCAAGTCATTTCACAAAGTCAGACTAGAGTCAAGCCCAACAGGGTCTTCTTTCCCCATTGATTCCGCCAAGCCCATTCCCTTGGCTGTGGTTTCGCTAGATAGTAGATATGGATAGTGGGAATCTCGTTAATCCATTCATGCGCGTCACTAATTAGATGATGAGGCATTTGGCTACCTTAAGAGAGTCATATTTACTCCCGCCGTTTACCCGCGCTTGGTTGAATTTCTTCACTTTGACATTCAGAGCACTGGGTAGAAATCACATTGCGTCAGCATCCGTAGGGACCATTGCAATGCTTTGTTTTAATTAAACAGTCGGATTCCCCTTGTCTGTACCAGTTCTGAGTTGGCTGTTCGATGCCTAGGGAAAGCCCCCACAAGGGGAGTGTCCTGCGCTCATCACTCGACAGGCATGCGACGGCCCGCTCTCGCCGCGGAAGTAGCTCAGGCAGGCCGACAACAGCCCATAGGTTTAAAGAGCAGACCCCTAGGCCCAGCCCTCAGAGCCAATCCTTTTCCTGAAGTTACGGATCCATTTTGCTGACTTCCCTTACCTACATTGTTCTATTGACCAGAGGTTGTTCCCCTTGGAGACCTGATGTGGTTATGAGTACGACTAGGCATGAAAAGTACTCGATCCTCTAGATTTTCAAGGGCCACCGAAGGTGCACAAGACACTACAGGATGTGCGGTGCTCTTCCATCCATTGGACCCTATCTCTGGTTGAACCGATTTCAAGGTGGGCAGCCTGTTAAAAAGAAAAGATACCTCTTCCCGGGGCCCCCGCTGACGTCTCCAGATTTCCTTATGTTGCCATCCACCGCCATTTCCTAGTTCAGGAATATTAACCCGATTCCCTTTCGATGATCGTGTAAAGTGCGGCCTTGATACATGAATTCCTCATCTCTTAGGATCGACTAACCCATGTCCAAGTGCTGTTCACATGGAACCTTTCCCTGCTTCAGTCTTCAAATTTCTCATTTGAATATTTGCTACTACCACCAAGATCTACACCGGGGGCCAGTCCACCTAGGCTCGCGCCCAAGGTTTCAGAACAACCCCTGTGTCCTCCTACTCATCGGAGCATGGCACTTGCCCTGACGGATGAGTATAGGTTACGTGCTTCAGCGCCATCCATTTTTGGGGCTAGTTGATTTGTTAGGTGAGTTGTTACACACTCCTTAGCGGATTTCAACTTCCATGACCACTGTCCTGCTGTCTTAATCAACCAACACCCTTTTTGGGATCTGGTTTAGCGCGTAATTTGGCACCATAACTCAACTTTTGGTTCATCCCACATCACCAATTCTACTTACCAAAAATGGCCCACTTGGAGCTCGCGATTCCATGGTGTGGCTCAACGGAGCAGCCGCGCCGCCTTACCTATTTAAATTTTAAGAATAGGTTGAGGGCGTTACGCCCCCGATGCCTCTAATCATTTGCTTTACCCAATAAAACTCACGCGTGAACTACAGCTATCCTGAGGGAAACTTCGGAGGAAACCAGCTACTAGACAGTTCAATTAGTCTTTTGCCCCTATACCCAAGTCAGACGAACGATTTGCATGTCAGTATCATTGCGGGCCTCCACTAGATTTTCCTTTGGCTTTGCCCTGCTCAGGCATAGTTCACCATCTTTCGGGTCCCCATAGGTGTGCTCGCACTCGAACCCTTCACAAAAGATCAGGGTCGGTCGGAGGTGCAACCCAAAGAGGGGCTCTCGCCAGTCAGCTTCCTTGCGCCTCGCGGGTTTCCAAACCTACTGACTCGCACACATGTTAGACTCCTTGGTCCATGTTTCAAGACGGGTCAGATGGAAAGCACGCAAGCCAGTGCCACGAGCGCACATGTGCCTAAGGGCCTGCCAAAGGCACATGCTTCGTACCACGACTGCCATGACAAAGGTACACTCAACAGCCCAAAAGCCATGCTTGTGCCACCGTGACGGCCCGCACTGACGCACTCCTCGAGCCGAGTGGTGGACCGGCTCACACCGTTCCACATCCGACTGGGGAGCATTGCCGGCCTCCATCCGCTTCCCTCCCAAAAATTTCAAGCACTCTTTAAATCTCTTTTCAAAGTCTTTTTCATCTTTCCCTCGCTGTACTTGTTCTCTATCGATCTCTCACCCGTATTTAGCCTTGGACAGAATTTACCACCCGATTAGGGCTGCATTCCCAAACAACCTGAATCAGCGACAGCGCCTTGTGGTGCAACAGGGTCCGGGCCCGACGGGGCTCTCACCCTCTCTAGCACCCCCTTCCAGGGGACTTGGGCCTAGTCCGTCGCTGAGGATGCTTCTACATACTACAATTCAGCACGTAGATCGGCTGATTTTCATGCTGGGCTCTTCCCGGTTTGCTCGCCGTTACTAGGGGAATCCTGGTAAGTTTATTTTCCTCTACTAAGTGATATGCTTAAACTCAGTGGGTACTCATGCCTGACCTGGGGCCACAGAATTTGGGATGTACCCTCCCACGAAAGAGTTGTGAATAATAACGAGTAAAGTTCCACACAAATCCGTGACCTCGTGCCACAATCCAACGCCGACCAACATTGGCCACCGCTCATCATGACATTGGCCACAAATCTTGTGCCCATTTAAGCCGACCGTGCCGCTGGTGGGCATGGACAGACATATCTGATCCTCTCGCAGACGTGCCCTCGGCCAAGGCCTCGGGTGCAACTTGCGTTCAAAGACTCGATGATTCATAGGATTCTACAATTCACACTAAGTATCACAGTTCGCTACATTCTTCATCGTGGTGAGAGCCGAGATATCCGTTGCCGAGAGTCGTGTTTAATTGGCACCGTGAGTCCGACGCGTGCAGCTCGCACAGCTTTTTATCAGATCCTTGGTGTAATCTACACCGATGCGTTGAGTGTTATGACACGCACCTCCACTCAACGCCCCCCGCAACTAGAGGTGATGCCTCGTGGGGGAAATTGGAGAAAGGGTGTCCCTGCCCCGAAGTGTCGAAAGGCCGGAGACTGAACAGATGAGAACGGAACCAGTGGACGGTCGTCCCACCCAGAACCGTATGCAAGTGCACCCGTCTAAAGGCACGAAATAATCTATACGGCATAACCATCCCGGTGACACTTTGGGGGGTTGTAGCTGCTTTACAGACTGGAAAATGTTCAACGGTCTGCAAAGCAGCCACAGGCGTTTGCAAGGAACCGCCTAGCAGGTGGAAATTGCTGGGACCCTTCGACCGCAAAGGAGCAGGACTACAAGACGAACAGAGTCACTGGTGCACCCACTGCAGCCAAAAATGAGCCCCTCGCATGGCCACACTATAGACGACACTGGCACTCGCCCTTGTAATAACCCAAACCGTAGGAGAACAACTTGCGAAGACCGGAATGCCCACTCGAGAGAAATCCAGCGGAGGGGACCCCCAAGGCATTGCAAAGGGAAAAGCATCCGGAACTCCAGTCCAAACTCCCACAAGAGCGGGGGACAGGGAGGAGACGCGCCGGACGTGCCGAACATGCCCACTCCCCTGCACGGTTCAATTTTTAAAACGACAATGATCCTACCGCAGGTTCACCTACGGAGCTACATAGTGGTGACCAGTGAAGGGAGATTATTCAGAAGTCATGAGAGGGATCTCAAAAGGTCTAGCAAGAACTCCAATAGTTGCGGCAAGCAGTCGTAGGATGGAGCAGATGGTGGAGATAGTTCTTCATCCATAATGATAGACATGTAGTGGAGTACATTACAGATGAGAGTGTCCGAAGTGACAGGGGTGTTAGTAGTTCAGATGGAGGATCCAGATGAACGGTGTGAGAAGCGGGTTTGTATGCTTGGTTTGGGCTCAATGCAATGGGTAAGCTTGAGTACTGGTTAAGATGGTGTTGGTGGCGACTTAAGTAAGTTGAATTTTGTGGAGGTGGTGATCTGGTTAAGGAGAACCCTGGAACTTGTGAACATAGGTGCGACTCACAATGGTGTATAGTTCAACGGGCCTAGGATTTGGACCTCTAGTCCTACGGAGGTACCAAGTGGCTTGAAATAGTTGTCATCACAACCATGGTTTTAGTTGGCCCTACACGAGGTAGGTCAACTGGTGGAAAGGAAAGCTGGTGTTGTCCATGATCTAAGTGGATAGATTTGAACTAGTGCTGGGTAGAAGTTTATCTGAGATGGTAAAGTGACGTTACTTCCTGATCTAATCTATGGTTATGTCGGATCCCGAGCAGACGTGCATGGTGAAGATAGTGCAGAGAAGACAGACATGGAAGATACAGGTGTGTTCAGCTGTTAGCATGCGGGATCCTGTGTAGAGTTAGGGTGAGTAGTCTAAGTATCTAAGCAGTGCTTGATTTGGTGGTTGGAATGTTGAGGGGATAACATGTTCCTTTTCTAACTAGTGTGGAGAAGCATCTTCACGTTTACCATAACTGCATGCCCAAGGGGTTATCATCGTGATTGTTACTGAGGAAGAACAATATATCATCACGTTGTGTTGGTTCCAGTGGTGAGCTCTCTGTGAGGGTTCTGGACCTGTTGAATGGACTTGTGGTGACTGAGTTGAAGTGGCAGTTGGAAGTGTTTCTAATTTCCAAGAATCCTCATCCTTCGCACTCCTTGTATGGAGTACCAGTACTACTTCAGTGAAATTTGATGGAGCACTTAGGCTTTGTGTGGAGTGCAGAGTCTTGAAGAAGTTAACCATCAAGGACAGATATCCTTTTCCACACCATTGTGGATTGGCAAGAGTGAGTAGATCTTGTGAGATTGTACTTGCGAGTAGCAGGTGGTTGCATGCAGAAGGGTACTGAACAGTCTAGACAATTCATGGAATTGGAAGTCAAAGGTAGGGAATGACTGTGGATGGAGCCAGGTGTTTTCATGGTTCTTCCTGTAACAATTGTGTCCTTTCTTCTCCAGTTCATTTGGTCATATGTGTTTGTGACGTGTATTGCTGGGTAGTCTCAATACATGAAGGTTTTTCATGTAGTCCAGTTTGAATCTATGTGTCTGTTGATGAAGCTGAGTCAGGATGGTGTTGGCCAAATCATCCATTTCCTTGTGATGGAGAAGCCAGATCGAGAGTTGGAGTTTGACATTGGAGGTGAAAATTAAGGGTTGTGGCAATGTGAAGTTAAGGGAGTTCCTAGTGTGTTGGGTTGGTTTTACTTTAATAGCTGGAGCAGTGAACCCTTGGAAGTTTGATAATCAAGGTGAGGTATTTTCTTGCGAATAATGTTGGCCTTAGTCCCTTGACTTTGTTACGAGTCTGAATAGGGGACCTCCTCTTGTGTACTTGTGGTTGGGTCTTTGCGGCATCGAGGGCGTCGCCGATTTCAAGTGGGGGAGATTATGACAGATTTGATGAGCTAGGCTGATGAGCTAAGTGAGCGAGCAGGTTGGTGAGCTAGAAGGCAAGTTGGATGGCGAGTTGGGTGTGATTATACCAGTGTTTGTGCACTGGATCTGATCAAAACTTCATTGTTAAGCGTGCTCGGGCCAGAGTAGCATTGGGATGGGTGACCTCCCAGGAATTTCCCGATGTAGCACCATTTTTATGCTACCAGTGGGGTGGAATCCCTTAAAACTACCAGGTGGGTGGAATCCCGTTAAACTACCAGGTGGGCGGAATCCCGTGAAACTATCAAGTCGGGTGGAATCCTGTGAAAACTACCAGTTGGATGGAATCCCGTTAAACTACCAACTCGGGTGGAATCCCGTTAAACTACCAACTCGGGTGGAATCCTATGAAAACTATCAAGCAGGTGGAATCTTGTGAAAACTATCAAGTGTATAGTCCTTGTGGGTCTGTAGATATCGTGAAGCTGGGTGATACTAGAAAGAGAGTGGTCAAGATCTGGGGAGAGCGATTATTCAATATAACTCCGAGCATTATTGGTAGAGTCCAAATCGGTGGTGTGTGTATGTGGTCTAATGTTGCCTTGGTGTACTTTGGGCTGGGTTGTCCTGTAAGAGTACTTGGCCTAGGGCCTTCCTTATTACTTTTGAGTTGTTTTGTCATGTATGAGTTAATAAGACATATGCGTTCTCCCAGTTGTATCTTGCATTGTTTATTTCCTCTTGTGTTAGAGTGAATTTCCTTTCAGTGCAGATGTTATGTGCTTCCGCTAAATTAACCTATGTATTTGCAAGAATGCCATTGTGTTGTGAGTGTTCTTGTGCAGGTAAACACTGAAGGCGTAGTCTGTAGCTTTAGTAGAGTTCTATTCCCATGGAGGAACTTGAAGCAAGCAAGCGGTGCCGCGTGGTTAGAGCTCAGTCGAGCTAGACCCATGACAACTACTATGGGTAGAGTTTTTTCGTCGGATGATTTTTCTTGTACCTAATGCTGGAGAGTCGGTCGATGAACCGTATGGCTATATTTTCGGCAAGCTACATTAAAATTCAACATTGTGAATACAACGTTGTGCAAAATCTTGCGAGGTGAGATCTTGGAAACACGAAAATATCAGTTCAGTTGGGGCTTTGTTGAGCATGCCATGGCTCAGCTCTTGCATTCCAAAACTATGAACATTGGACATAGCGAGCTCATTGCAGAGCTCGTCGTCGAGCTGCTCTGCGAGGTAAAAAAAATGAACGTTTTTTTCTTTTGATTCCTTATCCGTCATGTGAGAGCTCTTTCTACTTATAACTACTATGGGTAGAGGTTGTTCGTCGGATAATTTTGCTTCTACCCAATGTTGGCGAGTCTTTTAGTGAGCCGTATGGCTATCTTTGCGGCGAGCTACATTAAAATTCAACGTTTTGAATATAACGTTGTGAAAAATATTGCGAGGTGAGATGTTGGAAATGTGAAAATATCAGTCTATTTGGGGGTTTGCTGAGCGCGCCATGGCTCAGCTCTTGCATTCCAAAACCAGGAACATTGGACATAGAGAGCTTGTCACAGAGCTTGCCATCTAGTTGCCCTCAGAGCTAAAAAAATGAATGTTTTTCTCGTTCAATTCCTTATCCGTCATGTGAGAGCCCTTTTTACTTAGAACTACTATGGGTAGAGGTTGTTCGTTGGATTATTTTGGTTGTACCCAATGCTGGTGAGTCATTCGGTGAGCCGTATGGCTATATTTGCGGCAAGCTACGTTAAAATTCAACCTTTTGAATACAACGTTGTTCAAAATCTTATGAGGTGAGATGTTGGAAACGTGAAAATATCAGTTCGGTTGGGGCATTGCTGAGTGCACCATGGCTCAGCTCTTGCATTCTAAAACTGCGAACATTGGACATAGCGAGCTCGTCGTCGAGCTGTTCTGCGAGCTAAAAAAATGAATGTTTTTTTCGTTTGATTCCTTATCCATCGTGTGAGAGCCATTTTTACTTATAATTAATATGGGTAGAGGTTGTTCGTCGGACGATTTTTCTTGTACCCAATGTTGGCGAGTCGATTAGTGAACCATATGGCTATCTTTGCGGCAAGCAGTCGCTGTGGCGAGCTACGTTAAAATTCAACGTTGTGAATATAACTTAGTGCAAAATCTTGCGAGGTGAGATGTTGGAAACGTGAAAATATTGTTTCACTTGGGGCTTTGCTGAGCGTGCCATGGCTCAGCTCTTGCATTCCAAAATCGTGAACATTGGACATAACGACCTCGTCGCAAAGCTCGCCATTGAACTACCTTGCGAGCTAAAAAAAATGAATTTTTTTCTCGTTCGATTCCTTATCCATCATGTGAGATCCCTTTTTACTTATAACTACTATGGGTAGAGGTTGTTCGTCGGATGATTTTGCTTGTACCCAATGTTGGCGAGTCGGTCGGTGAGCCGTATGGCTATCTTTTTCCGTGAGAAATATGCGCTGCAAGCTACATTAAGATTCAACATTTTAAATATAACATTGCACAAAATATTGCGAGGTGAGATGTTTGAAACGTGAAAATATCAGTTTGGTTGGGGATTTTTCTGAGCGTGCCATGCCTCTACTCTTGCATTCCAAAATCGTGAGCATTGGACATAGCAAGCTCGCCGCAGCGCTGGCCGTTGAGATGACCTACGAGCTAAAAAAAATGAATGTTTTTCTCATTCGATTCCTTATCCGTCATGTGAGAGCCCTTTTTACTTATAACTACTATGGGTAGAGGTTGTTCATCGGATGATTTTGCTTGTACCCAATGTTGGCAAGTCGGTCGGTGAGCCGTATGGCTATCTTTTGTCGTGAGAAATATGCGTTGCGAGCTACATTAAGATTCAACGTTTTGAATATAACGTTTCACAAAATATTACGAGGTGAGATGTTGGAAACGTGAAAATATCGGTTTGGTTGGGGGTTTTGCTGAGCACACCATGGCTCAACTCTTGCATTCCAAAATCTCGAGCATTGGACATAGCGAGCTCGCCACAGTGCTGGCCGTCGAGCTGACTCGCGAGCTAAAAAAATGAATGTTTTTCTCGTTCGATTCCTTATCCATCGTGTGAGAGCCCTTTTTACCTATAACTACTATGGGTAGAGGTTGTTTTTTGGATGATTTTGCTTATACCCCATGTTGGTGAGTCGGTCGGTGACCCGTATGGCTATGTTTGCGGCGAGCTAATCTATGTTGGTGAAATAACTTTGTGCAAAATCTTGCACGGTGAGATGTTGGAAAAGTGAAAATATCATTTCAGTTGGGGCTGTGCTGACCATGCCATGGATCACCTCTTCCTTTCCAAATTCACCAAGATTGGACACAGCAAGTCGGTCCGTGAGCTGTATGGCTATCTATGCAGTGAGCAATTGTCACGGAGATCTAAATTAGAATTCAACATTTTGAATATAACATTGTGCAAAATCTTGCGAGGTGAGAGGATGGAAACATTAAAATACCGATTTGGTTTTAGCGTCAGTGAGCACACCATGGGTCAACACTTGCATTCAAAAATTGCCCACATTGGGACATACCGAGCGCATGGTCTGGCTAGTTTACGAACTAAAAAGATGAATGTTTTTCTCATTCGGATCCTTATCCGTCGCTTGACAGGCCTATTTACTTATAACTACTATGGGTGGACGTTGCTCTTATGATGTTTTTTGCTTGTACCTTATGTTGGCGAGTCCGATAGTGAGGTGAATGGGAATATTTGCATTGAGCAATGTCCTTTACGAGGTAAATTAAAACTGAATGTTTTGAATATAATCTTGTGTAAAAATCTTGTGGAGCGACACGAGAATATTATTTTTGATTGGAGGTTTTTTTAGCACGCCATGGCTCAACCTATGCAATCCGCGATTGTGAACATTTGAAAAAATGAGATCATCACCGAGCGTTCCGGCGAGCTAATGTAGTTGTTACAAAAAAATGAATGTTTTTGTCATCCGTATCCTTATCCGTCGTGTGACAGGTCCTTTTACTTAGAACTACGTTGGATAGAGGTTGGTCATTCGATGTTTTTGCCACTACGCTATGTTGTGGACTCTCGGAAAAGCTTGCTCAGCTTGCATTTGTTCTTATCGTCTGCCAAGAGTGGATTGAGTTAAATTGACGTGGTCTTTCGGGTCAGTCTAAGCTTTGGCCTCAGGCCATTGTTAGGGCTGTCAAAATTTCTGTCTAACCCACATCCACCTAGTAACGGATGTGACATGTATTATGTAAATATCCCACCATTCTTGGAGTTTTATTCGGAACACATGGGTTTTACCTCTCACTAGCACGCCTAATTTATTGGGTGTTGTCGGTTGTGCTTGTGTTGATTCCTTGATGGTATATACGGTAGATGATAATGCGGGCAGCCCTCTATTGGCCAAGTTGTCAACGGATGGGTTTTCCTCCTCTAATAGAGTGACAACCGATTCATAGGTGAATGGGAGAATTTTGTCCCATCTTGTGTATCGGTGTCATTACCAAAGATTATGCGGGCTATGAGTGCATGTTATAAATATTTTGCCATTGGTATTCTCCTTGGCTCTCCTTTTTCGTTGTGTTGAATTCTCCTTTGAGCTCATGTGATTGCAATGGGAAGGTGACGTTGATTTCCGTATCGGTCTCTTTATTGTGTTTTCTTTGTTCTGTTGGCTCTCAATCGAAAGCGTAATGTTATTCACGGATGTAACCATTTGTGGATGGCCCAAATGATTGTAGGCAGTAGAGCGGAATGTTTCAAATTTTGATCGGATCCTCTTTGCCCAGGGTCGTCCGTGTTGGTTATGGAAGTGATTTACAGGATGTTTTTAAAGAGTAGGGGTGGCGACAACGCTCAGTAATTTGCACGTTTCGTTGTGATCCCGCTTCTCTCCTTAAAGCATCTTACACTTTACGGGTCCAGAGTTGTGGATAAGTGGTGTGGGGGGTCTGTTCGTTTTGATGTTTTTGTTCCCTTGAGCTCGGCTTCTGGCGTCATCTCTCGGCTTAAGAGATGGCACCCGTCTTGGTATGTCTGGTTGCATAAGTCTTTCCGCGTGCGGGCGCGGAATAGGAATCTCCTACGTCACCCCTCTGATCACTCCCTAGTCAAGGGACGAACAGCGAAGGGAATGTGCTTTGCCTCTTGGAACATGAATGGGTTCATGTCCAAAAAGCATGATATCTTTCAATGTATTGAGTCAGAGGGATGGGGAATCCTTGGAGTGCAAGAAACTAGGGTGTGGGAGGATCGTTGGCCAATCTCGATTCCAGGTATGTGTGCCTTTCAAGTAAGAGGGGTAGCTAGAGAGGTTGGCCAACGGGGGGTGGCTTTGGCAGTTAGCAGACAGTTTCGTTCCTTCCAAATCGGGGCAGGTGATCCGTTTTAGGTATGGGCTCAAGTCTCCCACGAGAAGTTGGGTAATGTTGCTTGGGTTTTTGGCAGCATCTATGTTCCTCAGCATGAGCATGGACTTTGTAGAAGACAGGTTTTTGGTAAAATTAAAGAGTCAATCAGTGACTTTCGGAGGTCCTATGGCCATTCCCCTCTTGTGATTTTGGGGGATAGGAACACACCCCTTGATAAAATGGAAAAATGGGCCCGAAAGCTTGGTCTATGTGTTCTGCCAGTGATGGGGGACCGTCGAACCTTCCATTCCCGCCTAGGGCGGGGAATCAGTGCACCGGATCATATAATTGTGAACCAAAGGGCCTGTGAACTAGTTACCCATGGTAGGGTGAGTAGGATTGATGGTTTGGATCACTGGCCCGTGCAGGCAAATTTTAGGGACCTGAGGCTCGTGGAAGGGGGTGTGGAGGGCAAGGGGGATGTCAGGAAGCGGCTCCTCAGAGACAGAATCTCAGTTAAGAGAGATGATATAAGGTTATCTAACAGATGGGCAGTGCTTGAGAATCTCGACCTTGATATTGGTGTGGAAAAGCTTGCGGAAGCTAAGATTAAGCAGTTCAGTGAAATTTCCTGGTAGGTTACAGAGGATGTTGGTGCGGTGGGAACTGGGGGAGCCCCTAAGCCTCGCTGTGGTTTTCGAGTTAAACCCAAGGTCAAAAAACTCATTGAGTGGTGCAAAAGATGCTACTCTAGGGTGTTGAAGGCAAAGCTGGGATCAGAGGCAGATGAAGGTGTAGTTCTTGAGTGGCAGAAAGTAGCAAAAGCTGTCAGGGACACCTGCAATAGAGAGAACTGGATGGCTTTCCAGGCGAACTTGGCTAAGGGAAAAAAGCTCATGATGGAAAACAGACAAAATGAACTATGGAATTGGCTGAAAGCCTTCATGGGAAGAGGGGACAAAGGGAAATGTAATGCCCAACCAATGAGGAATGTTGATGGTGATCTCATCACGAACCCCTCGGAGGTCTTAGAGAGTTGGAAAACTCACTACATGAAACTCCTCTGTGACCCCTCGGCTAAAGATAGACAACATTGGGAGGGAATTCCTTTAGTGGAGCACCCCCCTCTGACGTCCATTAATGGCCCCATTGGGTGGAAAGAATTCCATGTAGTTGTGAAAAGTCTGGAGTACCACAAGGCTGCTGGTGAGGATGGGCTTCCCCCGGAGTGGTTCAAGGCTGTGTTGGGTCAAAAGAAGCGAGGCAGAAGCGGCAGGTGGCAGAAGTTCAAGGCAGACAAGAGTCCTATGGTGAAGGCCTGCTTAAAGGTTATGAACTGCATTTGGGAGCATGGGGTGATTCCCAAAGATTTTAACGTAGTAGTGCTAGTTTCCATCCCTAAGAAGGGTGACCTAACACTTCACGATAATTATAGAGGAATTTCCCTTATAAATGTGATGCTTAAAATCCTCACAAGTGTAGTCATTAAGAGAATAGAGAAGGAACTTGAGGAAAGAAAGTTCTTCTCTAAAATTCAAGCCGGGTTCAGGAGGAACGAAGAGTGTGTGGGCCAGGTTGCAGTTCTCCATGAGATTGCCCTCAGAAGGATGGCCAAATTAAAGAAACCAATGTTTGTTGTGTTTATTGACTTCAAAAAAGCTTATGATATGGTTCCGCATGAAGCTTTGTTTAGAAAGCTTCATGCGGCTGGAGTTAAAGGAAAGGCACTCCACTTCATTCAGGAGTTGTACAATGGGTCCTCAGTTCGGGTTAGACACGACGGATTGCTTTCCTCCCATATCCCAGTTAAAAGAGGAGTAAGACAGGGGTGCCCTGCCTCGCCTACACTTTTCAATATCTTCATAAATGACATTATGCAAGATTTGGAAGGTATGGGTGTCAAGGTACCCGGTCTTACCGAAGTGGTGGCTGGGCTTTTGTTCGCAGATGATTTGGTCGCGTTGGCTGAGTCAGTTGAGGAAATGCATGTGGTGCTGCAAAGGATCCAGTGTTGGAGTGATAAGTGGGGAATGGAATGTGGAATTGATAAGTGCAAAGTAATGAAGATCTTTGGAGATGGTGAGGAGCTCCAGCAGCATGTTTTCAAGTTGGGGGAGCATGAGATTGGTTTTTATAGTAGCTACAAGTATTTGGGGATTGAAACTGATCCGTAGTTGTCGATTGAAAAAATTATCAAGGAACGAGCTGCCTCAGGAAGTAGAACCTTACATGGGATTCGTCATTTCCTGGCTTCTCGAAGAGTTCCCACTTGGTCTAAGATCCTCACTTTCAAGGCTTTGGTCTTCCCAGTTCTCACCTTTGGGGATGAAGTGATTGGAATGTTTGATGTGGCCAAGCAGAGTGCCCTGCAGAAAGTGGTTGTGGAGGGAATGAAGTGGATGCTTGGGAAATCATCCACTTCTAACATGGTGGGGCAAGCAGTTTTACATCGTGAACTTAATATTTTCCCTGTGTCAGTGTTTAATGTAGGGCAGAGGGCCCGAGCCCTTGAGAAATATGGTGGTCTTAAGACAGTCATTTCTGATCTGGTGAACCATAACCCACCGTGCAGGGTTGGAGAGATTTGGACTTGGATTCATAGGACCACTAAATGGATGAAAAGAAATGTTCCTAAGGCCTGCAACAGCAAAATGGTCCGTGAAGATGCTTGGGAAGCTTGGGAGAGCAAGTTTAGGCTCCAAGGTTCACTAAGATTTTATAAAGATTGCAAGATGGATGAGACCCAATGCTTCATCAAGCGTGCGTAGAGATTTGAGAATGTGTCGGCAGAAGTTGTTTGTTGGCTGTTAAATGCTAGAGTGGGGGGTGTTTTTCTTAGTGGTCGAGCCTCTAGGATGGGGGTGTTGGACTCTACTCTTTGTTCTTTGTGCCTGTTGTGTGGTGATGAAGGGAGGGACTCTCTCTTTCATCTCCTTGTGAAGTTCCCGCATATCAGGTTGCGAGAGACCAGATCGCAACCTGGTTTTCAAGAACTACTGTATGAGCTTGGTTGCGTAGCCCCGACTGTTTCCGGTGAGAAAGACTTGCTCTCGATACTCCTTGGTGGGGAGTGTTGCGGTCGGCATCTATCGTATTGGTTAGGCAATCGTTCGCATCGGAGGGGAACTGTAAGCTTTGTGCTTGTAGCTAACCTCCTAGCTGTAGCACTACCCCTTTATCAAAAAGCCCTGCAAGGTTGGATGAGAGAGGGGGAAATGTTGCAGTTCAACCCTTCTGGGGTTTTGGGGAGCCTACCCACTATTGAGCCAACGCACGATTGTGTAGGGCAATGCCTTCCTGCCAGGCACACAGCTGGAAGAGTTTCTCTTTCACTTGGCCCCTGTCCTCCAAGACAGGGGAGATTAGCCGCAAGGCCTCCTTAAGGCTAGGTGGAAGCACAACGGTGTTCACCAGGAGCATTCCCTGGAGACCCTCACCTGCATGGTAGGGTCAGTATCGCTAATTGCATACAACAGACGATGTATGTTACTCGGTAGGGAGGTAATAGAGATCAGGTTCCACTGTTGTGTGCAAGATCAGAGTAATAATCTGAAGTCGAGGGGTGATCCCTGAAGACTGCGCTTGCCCCTGACCATCCTGACACAGGAGCTCTTCTAGTTCAGGAAAATTAGGAAATTTACAGATGTAACCTTTGGTGGGATGGACCCATATGCGTGTAGGCCGCAGAGTGGAATGTTACAGATTCTGATAAGATCCACTTGGCCTAGGGTCCTCCATCAGTGTTATGGAAGTGATTTGCAAGACATTGCTAGAGGCCCCTTGTATATAGCTCGATTCTTTGTGTTCTCTCTTCAAAGCATTTTTCACTTTACAGATGTAACCTTTAGTGGTTGAACCATATCCGAGTGGGTGCCGACGAGTGAGTTTTTAGGCCGTAGAGTGGAACGTTTCAGATTTTGATCGTATCCGCTTGGCCTAGGGTCCTCCATCGGGGTTATGGAAGTGATTTACAAGACATTGCTAGAGGGGAGGCACTGCGGAATCCCCCTGTATATAGCTCGAATCATTGTGTTCTCTCCTCGAATCTTGTCATGCTTTACGAAAGTAACCTCTGGTGGTAGACCCATTTTCCGAGTAGGCCACCGATGAGTGAGTTTTTAGGCCGCAGAGTGGAACGTTTTAGATTCTGATCGTATCCACTTGGCCTCGGGTCCTCCATCGGGGTTACGGAAGTGATTTGTAAGACATTGTTAGAGGGGAGGCATTGTGTAAGCCCCCTGCGTATAGTTCCAGTTCGTTATGTTCTCTCTTCGAAGCCCGTCACGCTTTACGAAAGAAACCTTTGGTGGTTGACCCATATCCATGTGGGTGCCGACGAGTGAGTTTTTAGGCCTCAGAGTGGAACGTTTCAGATTATGATCATATCCACTTGGCCTTGGGTCCTCCATCGGGGTTATGGAAGTGATTTTCAAGACATTGCTAGAGGGGAGGGGCTACGGAAGCCCCCTTTATATAGCTCTGGTTCGTTGTGTTCTCCCTTCGAAGCCTGTCACACTTTACGGATGTAACCTCCGGTGGTTGACCCATATCCGAGTGGGTGCCGACGAGTGTGCTTTTAGGCCACAGAGTGGAACGTTTCAGATTCTGATCGTATCCACTTGGCCTAGGGTCCTCCATCGGGGTTACGGAAGTGATTTACAAGACATTGCTAGATGGGAGGCGCTACGGAAGCCCCCTGTATATAGCTCCAGTTCATTGTGTTCTCCCTTCGAAGCCTGTCACGCTTTACGGATGTAACCTCCGGTGGTTGACCCATATCCGAGTGGGCACCGATGAGTGTGTTTTTAGGCCATAGAGTGGAACGTTTCAGATTCTAATTGTATCCACTTGGCCTCGGGTCCTCCATCGGGGTTACGGAAGTGATTTGCAAGACATTGCTAGAGGGGAGGCGCTGCGGAATCCCCTTGTATATAGCTCGAATCGTTGTGTTCTCTCCTCGAAGCCTGTCATGCTTTACGGAAGTAACCTCTGGTGGTAGACCCATTTTCTGAGTGGGTACCAATGAGTGAGTTTTTAGGCCGCAGAGTGGAACGT
>CM034155.1:677490909-677513409 GCA_019776745.2 Taxus chinensis
ACTCCTACCGATTGAATGATTTGGTGAAGTGTTCGGATCGCGACGACGGCGATGGTTTCTGTCGCCGATGTTGGTGAGAAGTTCATTGAACCTTATCATTTAGAGGAAGGAGAAGTCATAACAAGGTTACCATAGGTGAACCTGCGGTAGGATCATTGTCGTTTTGAAAACTAAACCGTTGTAGGGGAGTTTGGACTGGAAGTCCGGATGCTTTTCCCTTTACAATGCCTCGGGGGTCCCCTCCGCTGGCTTTCTCTCTGGTGGGCGTTCGGGTCTTCATAAGTTGTTCTCCTACAGTTTGGGTTATTACAAGGGTGAGTGCCAGTGTCGTCTATAGTGTGGCTATGCGAGGGGCTCGTTTTTGGCTGTAGTGGGTGCACCAGTGACTCTGTTCATCTGGAAGTCCTACTCCTTTACGGTCGAAGGGTCCCAGCAATTTCCACCTGCTAGGCGGTTCCTTGCAAACGCCCGTGGCTACTTTGCAGACCATTGAACATTTTCTGGTCTGCAAAGTAGCTGCAACCCCCCAAAGTGTCACTGGGCAGGTTATGCCATACAGATTATTTCGTGCCTTTGGACGGGTGCACCTGCGTACATCACCGAGCAGGACGACCATCCACTAGTTCCATTCTCATTTGTTCATCCTCCAGCGTTTCGACACTCCAAGACGGGGACACCCTTTCTCCGATTTCCCTCACGAGGCATCACCTTTGGTTGCAGGGGGGGCGTCGAGTGGAGGTGTGTGTCATAACACTCAGCGCATCGGTGTGGATTGCACAAAGATCTGATAAATAGCTGTGCAGGCTACACACCATGCACGCGTCGGACTCATGACACCAATTAAACATGACTCTTGGCAACGAATATCTCAGCTCTCTGCCACGATGAAGAATGTAGCGAAATGCGATACTTAGTGTGAATTGTAGAATCCTGTGAATCATCGAGTCTTTGAATGCAATTTACACCCGAGGCCTCGACCGAGGGCACGTCTGCTTGGGCGTCGCACTCTAAAATTGACTTCCCAAATTCCTCGGTGGGAGGATCGGAGATGGATGTCCGTGCCCACCAGCGGCACGGTTGGCTTAAATGGGTACAAGATTTTTGGCTGATGTCACGATGAGCGGTGGCCAATGTTGGTCAGCATTGGATTATGGCATGAGATCATAGATTTTTGAGGAACTTTACTTGTTGTTAGTCGTGACTCTTCCACGGGAGGGTGCATCCCAACTTTCGCAGCCCCAGGTCAAGTGTGAGTACCCGCTGAGTTTAAGCATATCACTAAGCAGAGGAAAAGAAACTTACCTAGATTCCCCTAGTAACGGCGAGTAAACCGGGAAGAGCCCAACATGAAAATCAGCCAATCTACATGCTGAATTGTAGTCTGTAGAAGCATCCTCAGCGACGGATTGGGCCCAAGTCCCCTGGAAGGGGGCGCCAGATAGGGTGAGAGCCCCATCGGGCCCGGACCCTGTTGCACCACGAGGCGTTGTCGGCGAGTCGGGTTGTTTGGGAATACAGCCCTAATCGGGTGGTAAATTCCATCCAAGGCTAAATACGGGCGAGAGACCGATAGCGAACAAGTACCTACCGCGAGGGAAAGATGAAAAGGACTTTGAAAAGAGAGTTAAAGAGTGCTTGAAATTGTCAAGAGGGAAGCAGATGGAGGCCGGAAATGTGGAACGGTGTGAGCCGGTCTGCCACTCAGCTCAGGGAGTGTGTCAGCATGAGCCGTCGCGGTAGCACAATCACAGCTTTTGGGCCATTGAGTGTACCTCCATCATGGTGGTTGTGGAATGAACCATGCACCTTTGGTGGGTCCTCAGGCACCTGCGTGCTCATGGCATTGGCTTGTGGGATTTCCATTCGACCCATCTTGAAACACGGACCAAGGATTCTAACATGTGTGCAAATCGTTCATCTGACTTGGGTATAGGGGCGAAAGACTAATCAAACTGTCTAGTAGCTGGTTTCCTCCGAAGTTTCCCTCAGGATAGCTAGAGTTCACGCGTGAGTTTTATCGGGTAAAGAAAATGATTAGAGGCATCAGGGGCGTAATGCCCTCGACCTATTCTCAAAATTTAAATAGGTAAGGCGGCAAGGCTACTCCATTGAGCCACGCCACAGAATCATGAGCTTGGGCCATTTTTGGTAAGCAGAACTGGCGATGCAGGATGAACCAAAAATCGAGTTACGGTGCCAAATTACGTGTTAACCCATATCCCACAAAGGGTGTTGGTTGATTAAGACAGCATGACGGTGGTCATGGAAGTCAAAATCCGCTAAGGAGTGTGTAACAACTCACCTGCCGAATCAACTAGCTCCGAAAATGGATGGCACTGAATTTCACAACCTATACTCGGTCGTCGGGGCAAGTGCCAGGCTCGATGAGTAGGAGGATGCGGGGGTTATTGCGAAACCTTGGGCGCGAGCCTAGGTAGATTGGCCCCCAGTGCCGATCTTGGTGGTAGTAACAAATATTTAAATGAGAACTTTGAAGACTGAAGTGGGGAAAGGTTCCATGTTAACAGCACTTGGACATGGGTTAGTTAATCTTAAGAGATGGGGAAGTCCTATATCAAGGCTGCACTTTGCGCGATCATCGAAAGGGAATCAGGTTAATATTCCCGAACTGGGATGTGGCGGTGGATAGGAACATTAGGAAATCTGGAGACATCGGCAGGGGCCCCGGGAAGAGTTATCTTTTCTTTTTAACAGCCTACCCACCCTAAAATCAGGTCAACTGGAGATAGGGTCCAGCGGCTGGAAGAGCACCGCACATCCTGCGGTGTCCAGTACGCCTTCAGCAGTCCTTGAAAATCTGGAGGACCGAGTACCGTTCATGCCCGGTCGTACTCATAGCCACATCAGGTCTCCAAGGTGAACAACCTCTGGTCAATAGAATAATGTAGGTAAGGGAAGCCGGCAAAATGGATCCGTAACTTCGGGAAAAGGATTGGCTTTGAGGGTTGGGCCTAGGGGTCTGCACCTTAAACTTGTGGGCTGTTGTCGGCCTACCCAAGCTACTTCTGCGGCGAGGGTGGGCCTTCGTGTGCCAGTCGGGCGACGGATGTAGGATGCTCCCCTTGTGGGGGCTTTCCCTAGGCGGTGAATAGCCAACTCAGAACTAGTATGGACAAGGGGAATCTGACTGTTTAATTAAAAAAAAGCACTGCAATGGTCCTTGCAGATGCTAATGAATGTGATTTCTGCCCACTGCTTTGAATGTCAAAGTGAAGAAATTAAACCAAGTGCGGGTAAATAGCGGGAGTAACTATGACTCTCTTAAGGTAGACAAATGCCTCGTCATCTAATTAGTGACGCGCATGAATGGATTAACGAGATTCCCACTGTCCCTATCTACTATCTAGTGAAACCACAGCCAAGGGAACGAGCTTGGTGGAATCAGCGGGGAAAGAAGACCCTGTTGAGTTTGACTCTAGTCCGACTTTGTGAAATGACTTGAGAGGTGTAGAATAAGTGGGAGCCGTTTCGGCACAAGTGAAATACCACTACTTTTAACGTTATTTTACTTATTCCGTGAGGCAGGGATGGGGCAATGCCCCTGTTTTTGGCCTTAAGGTGCATCAAGGTGTGCCGATCCAGGTAGAAGACATTTTCAGGTGGGGAGTTTGGCTGGGGCGGCACATCTGTTAAAAGATAACGCAAGTGTCCTAGGATGAGCTCAACGAGAACAAAAATATCATGTGGAACAAAAGGGTAAAAGCTCATTTGATTTTGATTTTTAGTACGAATACAAACCATGAAATCCTGGCCTATCGATCCTTTAGACTTTCAGAATTTGAAGCTAGAGGTGTCAGAAAAGTTACCACAGCGATAACTGGCTTGTGGCAGCCAAGCGTTCATAGCGACGTTGCTTTTTGATCCTTCGATGTCGGCTCTTCCTATCATTATGAAGCAGAATTCACCAAGTGTTGGATTTTTCACCCACCAATAGGGAACGTGAGCTGGGTTTAGACCGTTGTGAGACAGGTTAGTTTTACCCTACTGATGATCCGCACTGCGATAGTAATTCAACTTAGTACGAGAGGTACCATTGATTCACACATTTGGTCATCGCACTTGGTTGAAAAGCCAGTGGCGCGAAGCTACCGTGTGTTAGATTATTACTGAACTCCTCTAAGTCAGAATCCACGCTAGATGCAACGCATCTCTCTCTTCTGATTGCATCATTACCCGTAGTAGGCGTGCTCTTGTGCCCCCAGGGGCCCGTGTCATTGACGACCTCCGGTCGGTGTAACAACCTGTTTGGGGAAACCTTGTATAACAATTTCAAGTGGTCAGCGAGAAGAATCCTTTGCAGATGAATTAAATAAGCTACGGTGTATTGTAAGTGGCAAAGTGGCCTTGATACCACAATCCACTGAGATTTAGCCCTTTGTCGCCCCAATTTGTACAACCCGAGACTGGTTGAAGAGTGGGGTTTCCACACAGCAAATGCAAATTTTTTTATTGCATGAGTGTAGGAGGGAGGAGTGGGGTTTCCACACTCAGCAGATGCGACCTTCTTCTCCTTTTACCCAAGTATAGGAGGAGGAGGAGTGGGGTTTCTAGAGAAGAGATGCGATTCTTTTTTTTTTTTTTTTTTCCCAAGTATAGAAGAAGAAGAAGAAGTGGGGTTTCCAGCGAAGAGATGCGATCTTCTGCTCTCTCTGTTTTTTTTTTGCCCAAGTATAGAAGAGGAAGAGGTAGGGTTTCTGGTGAAGAGATGCGATCTCCACCTCTTTTTTTTTTTTACCCAAGTATAGAAGAAGAAGAGGTGGAGTTTCCTGTGAAGAGATGCGATCTCTCCTGTCTCTTTTTTTTTCCAAGTATAGAAGAAGAAGAGGTGGGGTTCCAGCGAAGAGATACGATCTCCTCCTCTCTCTCTTTTTTTTTCCCAAGTATAGAAGAAGAAGAGGTGGGGTTTCCGGCGAAGAGATGCGATCTCCTCCTCTCTCTTTTTCTTTTGCCCAAGTATAGAAGAAGAAGAAGAGGTGGGGTTTCCGGTGAAGAGGTGTGATCTCCTCCTTCTTTTTTGCCTAAGCATAGAAGAAGTGGGGTTTTCGGAGAAGATATGCGGTCTCCTCTTCTTCTTTTTTGCCTAAGCATAGAAGAAGTGGGGTTTCCAGAGAAGAGGTGTGATCCCCTCTTCTTATTTTTTTCCTAAGCATAGAAGAAGTGGGGTTTCTAGAGAAGAGGTGCGATCCTCCTTTCTTCTTTTTTTTGCCTAAGCATTAAAGAAAGTGGGGTTTCCAGAGAAGAGATGCGATCATCCTTTATTCCCCAAGTATAAAGTGGGGTTTCCAGAGAAGAGATGTGTTTTTTTTCCCAAGTATAAAGTGGGGTTTCCAGAGATGAGATGTGTTTTTTTTTTTTTTCAAACTATAAAGTGGGGTTTCCAAAGAGGAGAGGTGCTTTTCTTAATAAGTTGTTTCTTTTTCCAAGTACAAAGTGGGATTTCCACGAAGGAGATGTGCTTTTTTTTTCCAAAGTATAAAAGTGGGGTTTCCGCAGAGCAGAGGTAGTTTTCTTCCTGGGTATAAAGTGCGGTTTCCACATAGCAGAGGTGTTTTTCTTTCCAAGTATAAAGTGGGGTTTCCTCGGAGGAGACATGTTTCTTTTTCCAAGTAAAAAGTGGGTTTTCCACAGAAACTTTGGTGTGCGTGTGTCTTCTTTTTTCTTTTTTTCTCAAATTATAGAGTGGGGTTTCCACCCAGATGCTGAGCTGCAGTGGCGAATAGGGGATTGTGCCCCAAGATGCCCAAGCTAATGAAGCATTTGGTGAGCCAGGTTTGGCGAGTTAATCCCTGGGAAGCTCGCCTGGGAGCCCACCGAGCAACACACCCACAAACTCACCCGGTAGCTCTCCTGTGAGCTCGCCGAGTAGCACAGCCGTGAGCAGCTCGCCGGGTAGCTCACGTAGCAGCTCACTCGGGAGCTCGCCTAGAAGCCCGCCCTGCAGCTCACCTTGAAGCCTCGCCTTTCCTACTCGCCTGTAAGCTTACCTCGGAGTTCGTCGACCAGCTCGCTTGGGAGCTCGCCACGTAGCTTGCCCAGGATCTCTCGTGATAGCTCGCCTTACCAACTCATCTGGAAGCTCACCTCGAAGATTGCTGGGGAGCTCGCCTTAGAGTAGCTTGCTGGGGAGCTCGCCGAATAGCTAGCCAATCAGCTTACCTGGGAGCTCACCGAGTAATTCTCCTGGGAGTTCACGGAGCAGCTCAGTTGGGAAATCTTCTAGGAGCAGCTCAGTTGGGAGATCTTCTCTGAGCTCAGCGAGCAACTCGACTTGATCTAACTTGTGAGCTCATCGAGTAGCTCTTCTGGTAGTAGCTCACTAGTGAGCAGCTCGTCAGGGATCTCGCTGAACAACTTGCCAAGTAGCTCACCTGGGAGCTCACTAGGGAGCTCGGCAAGCAGCTCACCCTGGAGCTTGTCGAGTAAACTCCACCCTCGGAGCTCACCTTGCCAACTCGCCTGGGACGTCGCCTTGCCAACTCACCTTGAGCTCCCTGAGGATCTCACCTTGCCAACTCGCCTACAAGCTCACCTCGGAGTTCATCGAGCAGCTTACCTGGGAGCTCGCAGCGTAACTCGCTCGGGAGCTCACCGAGCATCTCTCTCGGGAGATCACCTTGCAGCTCACCTAGTAGCTCACTCGGGAGGTCGTCAAACAGCTCACCTCGGAGCTCGCCTGACAACTCGCCTTGCCAACTCGCCCCTAGCTCGCTAGGCAACTCGCCTTGCCAACTCGTCTGATAGCTCGCCTGTAAGAATTCCGACAAGCTCACCCTATAGCAGCTTGCCATGGAGCTTGCCTTGGTGCTCACTGAATAGCTCACCAAATAGCTTTGCTGGGATCTCACCGAGCAACTCGCATGGGAGCTCGAGGAGTAGCTCAGCTGAGAGCTCGCTGAGTAGCTCGCCAAACAGCTCCCATGGGAGCTCACCGAGCAGCTTACCTGGGAGGTCGGCATGGAGCTCTCCAAGGAGCTCGCCAAGGAGCTTGACTTGAGATTGCCCAGAAACTCACCTGGGAGCTTGCCAATAGCTCACCTTGCCAGCTTGACTAGCAACTCGACTTGAGCTCGAAAAGGAGCTTGTCAAGTAGCTCACCTGAAAACTCACATGGGAGCTCGCCTCTCAGCTCACCTTTCCAGCTCACCTTACCAACTCACCTTGAGTTCATTTGGTAGCTCACCTCGGAGTTCATCGAGAAGCTCACCAAGTAGCTCACCTTGGAGCTTGCCGAGTAGGCTAACTTGAGCTCACGAGTAGCTCGCCGAGTAACATCTCACCGGGGAGCTTGCCAAGTAGCTCACTTGGGAGCTCGCCAAGTAGCTTGCCTGGGAGCTCACCGAGAAACTCACCTGATAGCTCACCTTTCCAACTCATCTGGTAGCTCACCTGTAAGATTGCGGACAAGCTCACCCTATAGCAGCTTGTCGTGGAGCTTGCTGTACAGCTCGCCAAACAGCTTGCCTAGGATCTCATTCGGGGAGCTCGCCAAAAATCTCACTTGGGAGGTCACCAAGCAGCTCACCTTTGAGCTTGCTTAAGAGCTCGCGGAGTAGCTCCACTGGGATCTCAACCTAAGCTCACACAGGAGCTCATCGAGTAGCTCACATGGAAACTCACCTGGGAGCTCGCTTTACCAACTCACCTTGAGCTCATTTGGTAGCTCACCTGGGAGTTCATCGAGCATCTCGCCTAGCAGCTCACATTACATCTCATCCTGACAGCTCGCCTTGCCAACTCGTCTGGCAGCTTGCCTGTAAGATTGTTGACAAGCTCGCCCTATAGCAGCTTACCTCGGAGCTTGCCTTGGTGCTTGCTATACAGCTCACCAAACAGCTTGCCTGGGATCTCACTGAGCAGCTCACATGGGAACTCACGGTCTAGCTTGCAGAGCATCTCTGCCGAGAGCTCGCCAAACAGCTCCCATGGGAGCTCACCGAGTAGCTCACCTGTGAGCTCACCGAGAAGCTCACCTAGGAGCTTGGCAAGCAGCTCGCCAAGGAGCTCGACTTGAGCTTTCCCAGAAACTCACCTGGGAGCTTGCCGACAGCTCGCCTTGCCAGCTCGTCGAGCAGCTCGACTTGAGCTCGCCTAGGAGCTCGTCAAGTAGCTCGCCTGAAAACTCGCATGGGAGGTCGCCTCTCAGCTCGCCTTTCCAGCACACCTTGCCAACTCTCCTTGAGCTCGTCTGCTACCTCACCTCGGATTTCGTCGAGTAGCTCACCCGGGAGCTCACTGTAACATCCCCATTTTAAGATACTAGAACAAGGGAATTTTTTTTTATATATTGTTCTGTGTTATGAATTATATAATTCAAACACACGTTCAAGTTTTAATAATTGTTCTTTGCCCAAACAATACAGTTTTGAACACACAATTTCCTTTTAAAACTAATGTTCCTTGTTCACATATTTGCAATATGGAACACACATTTAGTGCCATTCAATCTTATAACAGATTCTATATGCTGCTATAAATGACTCGAAGAACTACCGATCTCCTATTTTCATGGCTTAGAGTTTCAACGATCTCTCATTTCATGACTCGGCAATTACCGATCCTTCATGTTCATTCATGCATAATATATAATATATACAAGTTCTCTTAACCATTTCCGGTTATCGAAGTGATCCATTTAAGAAGCCTATCTGAATATCTATTACTGATATTCATCTGATATCCTACATCTTAAATTAAGTGATTAGGACAACGCAACCAGCACTTGCGATACTTTGGCCAAATATTTTCACATGCTTTGCATGATCATATTCCTGGATGTGATACACACCAATGGAATACGTCCTTCACCTCAATTCACCTGTTATCTAGAATGGTCTTTCCTGGTTCCTACCAGTCCTTTCAATTTAAGGTCAGATTCAAACTTCCAATTTCCAACTAGCAATATGAACGAATATAGGAAGGCACTCATGGTGACTAAAGATACGCAGGCATACGGTGTCATTCCCCACGACTCCGTGTGTCTAGTTATCTTTATTCCTCCGGAGTCACTTTGTATACGTGATCATACTCCTATCCCCAGCCAAGAACTTAACCTTTAGCCTATGTATTCTTGATGATTTAATTCAGGAGGGCATTGTAATATGTCAGCTATAACATTGTGTAGTCATGAAGACCCTGTCTTCATGAATACACCGTGTTGTAGTTGGCGTATGTCAATGTCCTACGGAATCCTCCCATCGAGAGTACACATCCTGCTCAAGTGATTTGGATATGATCTTAATATTTAAGATCAACTTTCAGCAACCATGCTGATCCTTTATCCTTGTTCCCGTTACAGTTGTATGTAGCTAAGAGAGACTAAATCCATCTTCTAGCTTGTTATGCATCTTCTCCTTCGTACCGAAGGGTTGCATTTTCTCTACTTGGTTCTCTTCTTAATCATTGGATTAAGCAGCCCGTTACTGACGGACGTGATAAGTTTAACCTATTAAACTTAACCAAGTTTTTCACAACTGTAACTAAATTCAGAATTCCAGCTTATTAGATGTCATTTAAACGAGGTCTAATTCCCAAAAAATGTATTCATTTATTCTCCTTAACCTTACGTAGTTAAGGTTCATTAGCCCTAGATATATTTATCCCATATCCTTCCTTTCTGAATTTAACATACGGGGCTATTAATGGAGTTCGAAAATGAAGTTCGGCTACTCCTAAGTTAATTGATATTCCTTAGCTTCCAAGCTAATCCTGAATACCTATTAGTTATGGAATCATATTCTTCCTAATCCTTTTTAATGTCAATTAAAAATTCATCTTTACCCAAGTATGAACTAATTGCACATTTCAACTTAAAAGTTGCATTTAGGTAAGAATAGATATCAGTTCCTTTTTAACATCCATCCAAGGACAATTAAATAAATCCAAATCAAGAAATAACATTATATTTCCAAATTAATCAACAATATAAAACTGATATAGTTATTAAAATATCACACTTGTATTTGTATTCATCCATCCATTTCATAATCCATACATCTGCCAATCCAACTGACTGGACTTTGTTTGTATAAAAGATCATTACAACTCATAGATAGAAGAATTTACTTTCTTCTTTTTACAATTCCTCGTAGAGGAATAATAACTAACAAATACAATTCATCTTCATAAAATCAAAAGAAGCATCAGAAAACAGCCATGTCTTCGTTCTAATCAAATTCCATCTACAAAATTACTTGCACGGGTCAGTTCATTGAACTGAGCATATTAAGCAGTTGTCATTAAAATGAGGTGCTTCTAATTAACTGTCTCAATAAAAGAACCCCGCTTTTATGAAACGACAGTATGAACATCAATCAAGAATTAAGCATCAAAAGAATGGACAACATAACAACTAAACCATCTAAACACCATCCCAATCAGCCAAAGAATTGCTGTCCTATTTCCCACATAACCATACAAGAAGCAATTTCCTTCAAAAGTTCCAGATTACAACATTTGTAAAGTTTAGGAATACAAGTAGCATACTGTTGTTATAACATAACTGTTATCCTTTCCATTCCTTTCATTAGTAATAAATGCAAAGGGTAAAACTAACTGAAATGTAAACCAATTACTTTCCTTTCAGTTCATGCATCTCATTTGATTCCAAGCAATCAAGTACAAACGAGAAAGAAAACAGCAATAATATAGTTGCTTATACCCAAGCAATACCAAATTCGTTCCTAAACGATTACAGATTTCCAACTGTATGAGAGAAGAAAAGATCATTTTTCCAAGTTATCCATCCACATTCCTATTCTTTCCTCATGACTGTCCTAAAAATTGAATCCAAACGAGACACAAATCAAGATAACAGTTCAGAGTGAAACTTACAAATTCCATTCGGAATTCACTTTCCAGCAACAAGAATAATTTCATTCATAATCAGATTTAAATGAAAACAAGGAAGAAATTATCGTCCTTATCACTACTTCATTTAATTCAGGCTCATACGAATGCCAAAATAGGTTAGTAAAACATCATATTCATCATAGAACAAGCGGTATAAAGATGCATACTATGTACTTGTTGTACTAGAAGATTCCATACTTCTTTCACTATATTTTTAACCAAATAAATAGTTATACAATCACGCAATCACTTATTCATATGACCTTCTATATCCATGAACGCATTACAGTTCATAATAACAATTTGCACATTTGTTGTTACCTACAACAAGACCCAATTCATATTGCACAATAAAGCTCTCCAATTGCTATTTCAAGAATTCAAATAGCAAGAAGAGAAGAATTCATTCCTTTAACCATTTCCATAAGAAAACAACCATTTTCTTCAAACTCAACCATAACTACTTAGGTCGATTTCATTTCTTAATAAATGACTGTTGCAAAATCAGAGATCCACATGAAATAATTTCAATTATTCCGTTTGTATAGAAAAACACAGCACTCAGGAAATTAATCAAAATATCACTGTCATCTTCCATCAATCCGAACTGAGTCCAAGTGATCAAAGAAACCCAATTACCATTTCTATCAGAATCTAAAACAATAGTAGTAAGGAAGAACTCATTTCTTTAATACCTTCCAGATAAAGAAACGATCATTTTCTTCAAAATGTGATAAGAACACCCTAGTTGTGTTTTACTTCATAGCATGACAGATCAAACCCATAATCGATAAGTAGAACAATTGTTCAATAATGAAAAGACAAACATTTCTACCCGAAATGGCCATTTTTCAAGTTCATAATGATATGCAGAACTTTACCATATGCAATAATCAATTAACAATGCCTCTATCAAGGAAAATCCGCATAGGGTGTTAAATGCGTAAGCTTGGAACAGTCAAGACAGACCCAAACAAAAAGCTTATTTCCATAATTTTTCCATTCATTTATACAAAAATAAAAAGTCGAGTTCTTATTCATAACTACAGTCTGAACTGGAGATCAAAACCACATCAAATAAGACACAACAAAATCAACTTTCCACCAAGGCAAGAGAAAATAGAGTTCATAAATATTCATTCATTGCACAGAAATACAAAGCCAAGTTTGTAATCATGTCCATCAGTTCGAACAAGAAGACCGAACAACATCAATAAAATACAACAAAATCATCCTACCCTCACAGTAAGGATCAAACACAATTCATTAATAAGTTTAGAAGGAAAACAGTTGTCTTCTCCTACTTTCACGAATACCCAATACATTATTCGTTCATTTCATATACAAGAAAAAGGCACAGCAATAAAAATATTGCTATTACTTCCTTCAAATTGAGTTCATATACTCATATAAAACCCAAATGCCATTTCCATCAAAATCCAAAACAGCAGAAGGAAAAAGGGTCTTATTTCCTTTTTTAAAGATTTCAGTAAAGAAACAACTTCAAACAACTCGCACAGCCTGTAGATATTCTATCATTCCAGTAAAATCGTTAGCAAAAGAATTTCCGAGTTCGAATTCATACCAACAAACACCTTGAAATTGATTTACTCATCAGCTGAACATTCGTAAGCATAAGTTCCTTATAATACACATGTACGAATTCCCCATTACTGTTAAACAAACCAGCACAACATGGAGGTATTTCCAACTCGATTAAAAAATGCAAGGACAGATCAAATCACAACAGCAAGAAAACGATTCTTCCTAATTCATTTCAAACAATGACAGCAAAATCGAATAAACCCAAAACCCATTCAGAAGAAGAAGAGCAGGGTTGTTTTAATGAGACACTTAAACAAAGTAAGTGTTTTAAAGAGAAGGGCTTAACATGCCTGGTAATTTCTTCCTCGAATTCTCGAAGAAAACCACATGTCTACAGAAGGTGTTTCCTTCCACGGCATGACAGCAACGACGCTTTCTAAACAATCCTCTCCTCTTCTACAGGCTCAGCAAACTAGCCTCCAAATTCCAACGAAAACAGTGATAAAAAACCAAACGCAACTAGTTCGAATGAACCAAGCAAAAACCAAAATGCAGAGTCAACTTCACAAAAATCCGAACAAACACAAATAAACAACAAAATTTCCTCCAAACTCTTTTCCAAGGCGGGCTGGTCACGAAGACCAAAAAAAATTAAATGTGTTAAAGGCTCTGCCTTTTCCTATTTTCTCACGCCACCGCCGACTTGGGTTGGCAAACTTCTCAAGTTCAAATTTTGCATGCAAAACCAGAGTTTAGTGCAATGACCAACTAGATCCCTCTACCTTTTTCCCTGTTCCCACCAAATTGGCGCTGTCCACGTAAGGACTTCACATTTATTGCCATTAAACATTCCCTTTCATCCTCATCCTTTCCCCCATGGGTCTGTGCGTCCCCCTTCTAGGTTAGGATTAGTTTAGGATTCATATTAGTGTTCGACCTAGGTCATAGCCTAGTCTTTAGGTTAATAGAACTTAGGTTTATTTCCACCCTTTATATAATTTAAAAATCCACTTAGGATAGTAGTTTAGGATGTAAGTTAGAACTTAGGATTAGATTAGGATCTAATTTCCCCTCTAGCATCTAACACATAATTAATCCTTCCAGTCAATTCTTCCCGACTGACTTCCAATTTCAACACTGTACAGGGACATTTCGTCCTTACATTAACATACCTGAGCCACCCATATCTTGACATTTCTTGCCTTACGAGGATATCACATTACAACAGTGTATGGTTCATGAATCAAACCCTTTTCCATTGGCATCTACGTGCCAACTGTTCATACCTGATAATCAGGGGCTGCACATTTATATCAACCTTCAATTCAGTTCAAGAGTAAATTGACAAAGCGATTACAAGAAGGCCAGCATCATACTTTGGATCAATGGAATTGATTCAAGGTGTGCAGTCAATCAGCGAATAGAGTTCAGCAAGCATACGACAATTTGTCATCACATCAGTCAAACATACAAGCAACAATAACTACTGGCCCATGTAAATAAATTACAGTATGCAAGAATCCAGATTAGACAACACATTCCCTTAAGATCAAAATATATATCTTAACATGTTTGCCTTCATTTCAGCAGTTACAACATCAAGAAAGTAATTACCATGATAACTTACAAAAATCAGGGCGTTACATCTAGAATGTAAGCTCATGTAAGAGATTACATCGTCCTGAAGCTCACCTTTAAGCTCACCTAAAGGAGCTCACCTAGGATCAAAGTTCAGTTATTGTCCTTCCATTGGTAAGTATCATCACCAAAGGAGCTCGCATCGGAGTTTGTCGAGCATTTCGCTAAGTATCTCACCTTGCTAATTCACCTTGAGTTCACCTTGCCAACTAGGCTACCTTGAGCTCCCCTTGAGCAACTCACCTTGAGCTAACATCTGGTAGCTCATATGTAAGCTCACCTCAGTAGATTACTTGACAAGCTTTCCATTGTAGCTCACCTTGGAGCTCTACCAAGTATCTCACCTAGGAAGCTTGGCTAGGAGCTCAGCTTGAGTAGGCTTGCCTAGCGAACTCACCTTGAGCTCGCCTTGACTTGAGACTTACCTAGAAACTCAAATGGGAGCGTTCGCATGATAAGCTTCACCTTACTGACTACCAACATGGGAGCTCACCTCAGAGTTCATCGAGTTGCTCGACCTAGAGTAGCTTGTCGTGGAACTTGCCGAACAGCTCACTTGAAGAGTTCACCTTGAGCAACTCACCTTTGAGCTCATCTAGTAGCTCACGGAAAAGATCTTTATCGATTAGCTCGCCAAGTAGCTCACCTGGGAGCTTGAGCTAACAGATCTCTTGGGAGCTCACCAAGTAGCTCACATGGAATAGGTTGACCTCGGAGCTCACATATCCAACTCACCAAGTAGCTCATCGGGGAGCTTACCTGGGAGCTATTCTTGGAGCTCTTCGATCAGCTTGCGACGTTGATCTCGCCCATGGAGCTCACTTGAGTAACTCACGTAAGGAAATTGATTAGGATCTCCCCTTACTAACTCATCTTTGCAGTTCGGCCTGTCCCAGATTGCTAACCTTACAGCTCACCCTATAGCCAACTTGCACGCTTGAGCTTGCATCTGGTAGCTCGTATGTACATCTCACCTTAGAGATCTCACTGAACAACCTCACCTTCTAGGTCGACCTAGAAGCTCACCACAGTAGCTCACTTAGGAGCTCAGCTGGGAGCTCACCGAAAATAGCTCACCCAGATAGCTCACCTAATGGGAGATCACCGAGCAGCTCACCTAGGAGCTCACCGACCAGCTCACCTAGGAGCTCAGCAAGCAGCTCGCCAAGGAGCTCACCGAGCAGCTCGAATTGAGCTTACCCGGAAACTCAACTTGGGAGCTCACCTAGGAGCTCATCAAGCCAGCTCACCTGAGCAACTTGACATTGGAGCTCGACCTTACCAAGCTTGTCATGGGAGCTCACCTATCAGCTCACCTTACAAGCTTACCTGTAAGCTCACCTTTCAGGAGCTCACCTTACCAACCCACCTTTATATTTTCTTGTAGCTCACCTTAGAAGTTCGTCGAGTAGCTCAACAAGTAGCTTGCCTGGAGTACACCTCACCTTGGGGAGCTCACCTAAAATCTCGAGTAGCTTGTGGAGTATCATCTGGCTGAGAAGCTCACTGAGTAGGTTGACTTGAGCTCACTTGTGAACTCACTCGAGTAGCTCACCTGGGGACCTCACCTGGGAGCTCGCCTTACCAACTCGCCTTGAACTCACATTGGGAGCTCACCTAACAGATCGTCTGGGAGCTCACCAAACAAGCTCACCTCAAAGCTTACCGACTAGGATTTCTTCTGGGAGCTCACTAATCAGAGCTGATTCGAGCTCATGTGGGATCTCATCGAGTAACTCACCTGAAGAACTCGTTCCTAGGAGGTCACCTGAGCAGCTCACCTTACCAACTCACCTTGAGCTCACCTCTGTTGGGAGCTCACCTTGGGAGCTTACCTTGCCAAGCATGCTCGAATTGAGCTCATCTTAGTAGCTTGCACCTGTAAGCTCACCTCAGAGATTACCAACGAGCTCACCTTTGAGCTCACCTGGGAGCTCATCAAGATAAATCACCTAGGAGCTTGGCTGGGAGCTCTCTAAATCAGCTTGACTTGAGCTACGTCCTTGAAAACTTTCATTCAGTAGATCACCTGTAACATTGCTCACACTTGCTCAGCTCGTTTTGCAGATCACTGCAAGAGATTGCCTTGAGTAGCTCACCCAGACAAATTTACCTTACAGTCTCACCTAGAAACTCACATGGGAGCTTGCCTTGCAGCTTTGCTAAGGACCTCACCGACTAGCTCGCCAAACAGCTCACCATGGGAGCTCTTCTGAGTAGCTCGGCTTGGAGTTCGTCGAGTATCTCAACAAGTAGCTCGGCAAGGAGATCACCGAGAAGCTCGGCCAAGTAGGTTGACTTGAGAAACTCACCTGTGAGCTTTCCGATAGCTCGCCTAGCCAGATCACCAAGGACCTTTCGACTGGAAGCTCTTACAAATTAGCTCACTCAAGAACCTCACCGAAAACAGCTTACCTGGAAGCTCACAGAATAGCTCACTAAGTAGCTCACCTAGGATCTCTTCTAGGAGCCTCATTGATCAGATCAAGTTGAGATCATCTAGGAGCTCATCGAGTAACTCACCTGGGAACTCACCTAGGAGCTCACCTAATAGCTTGCCTTGCCAACTCACCTTAAGCTCACCTTTCCAACTCAATTTAATCTCACCTTACCAACTTGCCTTGAGCTCATATGGTAGATCACATGGGAAGCTAACCTCAGAGATTACTGACAAGCTCACCTTTGAGCTCGCCTGGGAGCTCACAGAGTAGCTAGCCTAAGAGCTCGCCTGAAGTTCGTCGAGCAGCTCACCAAGTAGCTACCTGGAGTAACATTCGGTTGGGTAGTAGTAACTGGTGGCTAGCGAGTTAGTAGCTCGTGGAGTAAAATCTGGCTGGGGAGCTCGCCAAGTAGCTCGACAAGAGCTCGCTTGGGAGCTCGTCGAGCAACTCACCTGGGAGCTCGCTGACAGCTCGCCTTTCCAATCGCCTTGAGCTCACATTGCCAACTCGCCTTGAGCTCGTCTGGTAGCTCACATGTAAGCACACCGCAAGATTACCGACAAGCTTTCCTCAGAATTTGTCGAGCTGCTTGACCTATAGTAGCTTGTCGGGGAGCTCACCGAACAACTCACTTGGGAGGTCACCGAGGCAGCTCGCCTTTGAGCTCGCCTGGAGCTCACGGAGCAGCTCTTTTGGGAGCTCGCCCAAGGCAGCTCGACTTTGAGCTCACACGGGAGCTCATCAAGCAGCTCACATGGAAACTCACTCGGAGGCTCACCTTTCCACCTTGATTGGGAGCTCACCTAGCAGCTTACCAAGGAGCTCCCCAAACAGCTTGCCAAGTAGCTTTCCTTGAGCTCATCTGGGAGCTCACTGATTAGCTCGATTTGAGCTCACCCAGGAGCTCATCGAGTAACTCACTTGGGAGCTCACTTGATATCTCACCTTGCCAACTTGCTTTAAGCTCACCTTCCCAACTCACCTTGAGCTCACCTTTCCAACTCACCTTGAGCTCACCTTTGAGCTCACTCGGGAACTCACTGAACATCTCACCTAGGAGCTCAGCTAGGAGCTTGACAAATAGCTCACCTAGGAGCTCGTCGAGCTGCTCAACTTGAGCTTGCCCAAAAACTCACCTGGGACCTCACTTGACAAATCACCTTGCCATCTCAATTTTATCTTTCCTACAATCTCGCCGATCAGCTGAACTTGAGCTCACACAAGAGCTCATCAAGTAGCTCACCCAGAAAACTCACATGGAAGCTCACCTGATCAGTTCACCTTTCGATCTAACCTTGCCAACTCACCTTTAGCTCATCTGGTAGCCTCGCCTTGAAGTTCGTCGAGCAACTCACCAAGTAGCTCACCTGGAGTAACATCTGGTTGGGGAGTAACTTGAGCTCGCGAGTAGCTCGTGGAGTAACATCTGGCTGGGGAGCTCGCCAAGTAGCTCGACACGAGCTCGCTTGGGAGCTCGTCGAGCAACTCACCTGGGAGCTCACTTGACAGCTCGCCTTTCCAACTCGCCTTGAGCTCACATTGCCAACTCGCCTTGAGCTCGTCTGGTAGCTCACATGTAAGCACACCTCAAAGATTACCGACAAGCTTTCCTCGGAATTTGTCGAGCTGCTCGACCTAGAGTAGCTTGTCGGGGAGCTCACCGAACAACTCGTTTGGGAGGTCACCGAGTAGCTCGCTTGGGAGCTCGCGGAGCAGCTCTGTTGGGAGCTCTTTTGGGAGCTCGCCAAGCTGCTCGAATTGAGCTTGTTTAGTAGCTCACCTGTAAGCTTACCTCAGAGTTCATCGAGCAGCTCGCCACGTAGCTCGCAACATAGATCACTTGGGAGCTTGCCGAGTAACTCACTTGGGAGCACGCCTTGCCAACTCATTTAGTAGCTCACCTGTAAGATTGCTGACACCGCTCACCCTATAGCAGCTTGCTGCGGAGCTTGCCTTGGTGCTCGCCATACAAATTTCCTGGGATCTCACCGAGCAGCTCCCATGGGAGCTCGCAGAGCAGCTCGGCTGAGAGCTCACCGACTAGCTCGCCAAACAGCTCCCATGGGAGCTCACCGAGTAGCTCACCTGGGAGCTCATCCGAGCAGCTCACCTAGGAGCTCGGCAAGCAGCTCACCGAGAAGCTCGGCTTGAGCTTACTCGGAAACTCACCTGGGAGCTTTCCGATAGCTCGCCTTGCCAGCTCACCAAGCAGCTCGACTTGAGCTCTTGCAGGAGCTCATCAAGCAGCTCGCCGAAAAACTCGCATGGGAGCTCACCTTTCCAGCTCACCTTGCCAACTCACCTTGAGCTCGTTTGGTAGATTGCCTCGGAGTTCATCAAGTAGCTCGCCAAGTAACACCTTGCTGGGGAGATCACCAAGTAGCCCGCTTGGGAGCTCACCGAGCAGCTCGCCAAGTAGCTTGCCTAGGAGCTCACCGATCAGCTCAACTTGAGCTCACCCGGGAGCTCATCGGGAAACTTTCCTGAGAGCTCGCCTGACAGCTCACCTTGTCAACTCACCTTGAGCTCATCTGGTAACTCACATGTAAGATCACCTAAGAGATTACCGAAAAGCTCACCTCAGAGTTCATCGAGCTGCTCGACCTAGAGCAACTTGTCGGGGAGCTCGCCAAATAGCTCGCTTGGGAGGTCACCAAGCAGCTCACCTTTGAGCTTTCCTGGGAGCTCGCGGAGTAGCTCTGCTGGGAGCTCTTTTGGGAGCTCACCGTACTCGCCAAGTAGCTCACATGGGAGCTCGCCAGGTAGCTCGAATTGAGCTAGCATGGGAGGTCATCGAGTAGCATGCCTGGAAAATCGCTTGGGAGCTCACCTTCCCAACTCACCTTGAGCTCGCTGAGGAGCTCAACATGTGAACTTGGTCCATGAGCCATATGGCTATCTATGCTGTGAGCAATCGTCACGGAGATCTAAATTATAATTCAACTTTTTGAATATAACATTGTGCAAAATCTTGCAAGGTGAGAGGCTAGAAACATTAAAATACCAATTTGGTTTTAGCGTTAGTGAGCACGCCATGGGTCAACACTTGCATTCAAAAATTTCCCACATTGGGACATACCGAGCACCTGGTCTGGCTAGTTTACGAACTAAAAAGATGAATGTTTTTCTCGTTCGGATCCTTATCCGTCACTTGACAGGCCTATTTACTTTGCGAGGTACATTAAAACTGAACGTTTTAAATATAATCTTGTGCAAAAATCTTCTGGAGTGACACGAGAATATTATTTTTGATTGGAGGTTTTTTTAGCGCGCCATGGCTCAACCTATTCAATCCGCGATCGTGAACATTTGACAAAATGAGATCGTCACCGAGCGTGCTAGTGAGCTAATGTAGTTGCTACAAAAAAATGAATGTTTTTGTCATCTGTATCCTTATCCATCACGCGACATGTCCTTTTACTTAGAACTACTATGGATAGAGGTTGGTCATTCGATGGTTTTGCCACTACGCTATGTTGTGGACTCTCAGAAAATCTTGCTCAACTCGCATTTGTTCTTATCGTCTGCCAAGAGTGGATTCAGTTAAATTGACGTGGTCTTTTGGGTCAGTCTGAGCTTTGGCCTCGGGCCTTTGTTAGGGCTGTTGAAATTTCCATCTAACCCACATCCACCTAGTAACGGACGTGACATGTATTACGCAACTATCCCACTGTTCTTGGAGTTTTCTTTGGAACACGTGGGTTTTGCCTCTCATTAGCACGCCTAATTTATTGTGTGTTATCAGTTGTGCTTGTGTTGATTCCTTGATGGTATATACAGTTCGATGACAATGTAGGCAACCCTCTATTGGCCAAGTTGTCAACGGATGGGTTTTCCTCCTCTAATAGAGTGACAACCGATTCATAGGTGAATGGGAGAATTCTATCCCATCTTGTGTATCAGTGTCATTCCTGAAGATTATGCGGGCTATGAGTGCATGTTATAAAATTTTTGACATTGGTATTCTCCTTGGCTCTCCTTGTTCGTTGCGTTGAATTCTCCTTTGAGCTCATGTGATTGCAATGGGAAGACGACGTTGACTTCCATATGGATCTCTTTATTGTGCTTGCTTCGTTCTGTTGGATCTCGATCGGAATCGTCATGTTCTTCACGGATGTAACTATTCGTGGATGGCCCAAATGAAGGTAGGTAGTAGAGCGGAATGTTTTAGATTCTGATAGGATCTGCTTTGCCTAGGGTCATCCGTGCTAGTTATGGAAGTGATTTGCAGGCAATTTCTAGAGAGTAGGGGTGGTGACAGCGCTCGGTAATTTACACGTTTCGTTGTGATCCCAATTCTCTCCTCAAAGCATATTAGGCTTTACGGATGTAACCTTCGGTGGGATGGACCCATATGCATGTAGGCCGCAGAGTGGAATGTTTCAGATTCTGATCGGATCCACTTGGCCTAGGGTCCTCCATCGGTGTTATGGAAGTGATTTGTAAGACATTGCTAGAGGCCCCCTGTATATAGCTCGATTCTTTGTGTTCTCTCTTCAAAGCGTGTTTCGCTTTACGGATGTAACCTTTGGTGGTTGACCCATATCCGAGTGGGTACCGACGAGTGATTTTTTAGGCCATAAAGTGGAATGTTTCAGATTCTGATCGTATCCGCTTGGCCTAGGGTCCTCCATCGGGGTTATGGAAGTGATATGCAAGACATTGCTAGAGGGGAGGCACTCCAGAATCCCCCTGTATATAGCATGAATTGTTGTGTTCTCTCCTCAGAGCCTGTCAAGCTTTACGGAAGTAACCTCTGGTGGTAGACCCATTTTCCGAGTGGGCGCCGACGAGTGAGTTTTTAGGCTGTAGAGTGGAATGTTTCAGATTCTGATCGTATCCACTTGGCCTTGGGTCCTCCATCAGGGTTATGGAAGTGATTTGCAAGACATTGCTAGAGGGGAGGTGCTGTGCAAGCCCCCTGCGTATAGTTCCGGTTCATTGTGTTCTCTCTTCGAAGCCCGTCACACTTTATGTAAGTAACCTTTGGTGGTTGACCCATATCCGTGTGAGCGCCAACAAGTGATTTTTTAGGCCTCATAGTGGAACGTTTCAGATTTTTATCGTATCCACTTGGCCTTGGGTCCTCTATCGAGGTTATGGAAGTGATTTGTAAGACATTGCTAGTGGGGAGGCGCTGCGGAAGCCCCCTGCATATAGCTCCGGTTCGTTGTGTTCTCCCTTCGAAGCATGTCACGCTTTACAGATGTAACCTCCGGTGGTTGACCCATATCTGAGTGGGCACCGATGAGTGAAATTTTAGGCCGCAGAGTGGAACGTTTCAAATTTTGATCGTATCCACTTGGCCTGGGGTCCTTCATCGGGGTTACAGAAGTGATTTGCAAGACATTTCTAGAGGGAGGCACTACGGAAGCCCCCCTTATATAGCTCTAGTTCATTTTGTTCTCCCTTCGAAGCCTGTCATGCTTTACGGATGTAACCTCCGGTGGTTGACCCATATCCGAGTGGGCGCCGACGAGTGAGTTTTTATGCCGCAGAGTGGAACGTTTCATATTCTGATCATATCCACTTGGCCTGGGGTCCTCCATCGGGGTTACGGAAGTGATTTACAAGGCATTACTAGAGGGGAGGCGCTGTGCAAGCCCCCTGCATATAGCTCCGGTTCATTTTGTTCTCTCTTCGAAGCCTGTCACGCTCTACCGAAGTAACCTCTGGTGGTTGATCCACAT
Organism: Taxus chinensis; assembly: GCA_019776745.2. Lineage (NCBI taxonomy): Eukaryota > Viridiplantae > Streptophyta > Pinopsida > Cupressales > Taxaceae > Taxus > Taxus chinensis. Next base: position 677,513,093 of record CM034155.1, read on the forward strand.
CTTAGTGGGTACCGACGAGTGGAACATTTCAGATTCTAATCGTATCCACTTGGCCTAGGGTCCTCCATCGGGGTTATGGAAGTGATTTGCAAGACATTGCTAGAGGGAGGGCAGGCGTGCTTGTTTTACTTGTGTTCTTTTTTATGTTCCCCTTCTATTTTTTTTACCTCTTTCGTTGGAGGCTTTTACGTTGTGCGGAAATATCCTTTGGAGGTCCATATGTGCCCTTTAATGGCAATGATGTGGAATGTTTCAAATTCTGATCAGATCTCACGTTGCCTAGGGTCCTCCATTGGTCTTATTTTACGTGTTTTGTA